>JANAVB010033017.1:9400626-9425626 GCA_029216955.1 Iris pallida
AATTCATGCTGAAATGGTACAGTATTGATTATTAGTAGGAGTACTATTCGGCATATGCATTTTGTCTCCCTTGTGTGTAATATAAGTTCTATTTGATATAACCCATGTTAATGTAACATTATGTAATAATAGAGAATGCAAGCTGAGTAAATGTTAAATAATGATGTATAAGGTGTAAGTTTCCTATCTAATTAAGCATGTATAAGTATGGCTTGTAATGAATATGTAGGTTCTATAGTATGTAATGTATGGTGCATATAGTAGTGCAAGAGAATAAATGAATGATGAATAAATACAAGCATGAATGTAATATAATATAGATGTAATGTATGCAATATACAAGTTAATGAGATGTAATGTTCTATGTTAACACAAATCCTATATTACCTCATGTACCCCTTACACTATGTAGACACTATCACACTTGACACTTTGTTCACTTACACTTTGACACTCTTTGATATGTACACACAATGTATGCCCATTTAACCCTCACTTGTCCCTTTGCCATGTTCACATACACAATAGCCTCTTAAATAAGTATTTATGAATACAGTTAACTTAGCTATGTGTATGTTATATATATATTTAGCATATTGTGTTGTAATATATAAGTTTATATAACCATTTGAAATGCCATGATTATAGACCTAATGTTGATACCATATATGCATGTGTATATATGTGTACATATATAGTTTAAAGTAATAGACTACCTAGGTATATCCAATGTGAATTCTTGCCTATTTGAGTATTAAATAATTGTATGCTATATAGAGTTGGGTGTATGTTGGCTTGTATAGCCTTGTATTAATGTGTGCTTGCTAGGATAGTCTTGGTTAGGCCTAGTAAGACTTGCTGGGTTAGGACATGACCTAGTTTGACCTAGTTTGACTAGTGCAGTTGACCAGAGTTGACCAAGGGTTGACTTTGGCCTAGTTTGACCTAGATTCATGTAGATGCATTGTAGTGCTTATATTACCCTTCTGGACATGTTGTGACTTGTGCTGTTCTAATTAGGAGCCAGACACCTCTCCTCGGACAGTATCTTTACCTTGGACATTCAGATATCAGGCGAGTACATCTCTGATCATTTTATATCTTGTTTAGGATTATATTTCCTGCTTTAGATTACTTTACATGATGCTGACACGTTGGAATACATATTAGTACTATATGGATCTTGTTGTGCGATGTTATCCCCTTAGCGGATACATCGGGTATTCGTGTTCCTGTACTTTATCGTGAGCATCGTGTACTCCTTATATTCGTGATATTCGTGTACAAATCGTGTGAATCGTGTGTATACTCATGTATTCACATAATCTCGTGTGCGACTATACTTCGTGTGCAATAACATAACTTAACTAGATCCTTGTGTATTGATTGGGGCGGGGGAGCATAAGTGGTTATGTATCAATCTAGTAGATTACTCGTGTACAACCTCTGTAGATTATCGTGTAACATCGTACCGTTTACATAACCATCTTGTGCTCTGAATCACTTGTCACTATAGTTCTTATATGTTGTATCTATTTATTTACAGTCTCCCTTTTTTATCATGTTATTTCTTCAGATCTTGTATCTTTCTTTACGGCATGATTATATTTCTAACCTGCTATGAACTGTTGAGATGTAATGTGCTCGCTCCTGTCCTGACTGGACCTGTTGATAAATTTTACAGATAGCCTGGGATTGCCTGCTAGCCTAGAGGAGACACAGTGAGGTTGTTTAGATAGTTATTTCATTTGTCTGGAGTTGTATTTACTTGTGGATTACTGTATTTGAGTTTTGAGATATATTTCTGGGATTTGTATCTTAGACACTTAGACTTCTATCTCTGTATCTCTTTGATTCATGTTTATCTATCTTATCATTCTACCTTAGATTGTGATTGAGTTGTACCTCTGTGTTGGCCTCCTTATGGAGAGTATTCATATTATGCTAGTTATAGTTCATGACCTAGAATAGCGTTCTATCGTCGACACTGTGGTGTAGGCTGGGCGTTGTTACGTACTCGTACCCTCCACGGTGGGTGCAGGTCGTGACACTTTTTTAGTGGTGGCCCATGCAGGTCAAGTTTGTGTAGTGGTATTCGAACTAGAGTACCACTACAGCCTGCAGTAGAATTAGGATATATTTTTGAAGGTACTCAATCACAGTTAGGATTTCTTGAGAGATTCTTGGGACGATCCTTGAGAATTTATTTTAACTTCGATTTGAAAAAGTTCTTTCCCTGATTTGATTTACCTTTACTTCCTGTAATTGAACTTGATTTGATGGATTATTGTTGAATTTGAATCTTGATGTTAGTGGTTGAATTTGAGTCTGTATTTTTATGATTTTGATGGATTATTGTTGATTTGAATCTTGATGTTAGTGGTGAATGAGTCTGTTTTTTTTTATGATTTTTGGATTTATTGTTGAATTTTGAATCTTGATGTTAGCTGTTGCATCCGAGTTTGTATTTATATGATTTGATGGATTTTTGTTCTTTATGAATCTTGATGTTCGTTGATAATTGATTTTGGGTACCATTGTTGATTTAATTTAATTTTTGTCAAGATGAAATTATATGGGCTAGGTCATCTAAGTTATGGAATCTAGTCTTCTACAGTCATATTAGCCAGCATGGTGAGGACATATAGTCTGACTTGGATATATTTCTCGGTGTGTGGGAATTTAAGGTTTTTACAGCCAAGCTAGCGGCATCGCGAAAATGTTAAATACCATGATTCTAGAGGTATGTGGCCTAAGTTAAGGACTGTGATTATCGTAGCCTTGCTTACTAGTGACGAGAATTAGAGTACCATGATTTTGGATAGACGCATATGATATCAGATTGTACCTTAAATATTTTTGAACATGTTTTCTCTACTTTGTTTCAGTCCTTCAAAAAAAAAGAATTTTTATTTGTTTGTTTTGTTTTGTTCTCATTATTTAACTTAGGGTATCTACTGTTTTTATAAACCTTTGTGTAGTTCTTACTATGAATTTTCTTTACAATGAATCGATAATTTTGCTAGACCTTATCTTGGATTTGATATTTTAGCTCTGGGTTTCAAAATGGTTCCTTCTTTAAACAAATAAGCAAACAGATTTCATCGTTATTTCCTTCTTGCTATTATTCTTGTATTAAATAATAATAATAATAAACTGTCTTGATCATCAACACCTACTTTGCAACCTTGGTAGGAATCTAATGTTGGTCTTAAAGTAGAATTAAAATTTATATGGGACGAGAAATATATGAATATATGTGAACACTTTCCTGACACTTATGCATGCTACACTTGATTTCCACCTATCTGAATACATTAATATGTCGTTAATGTTTAATTTTCAAAATCCTAATATTTCCGATTCTCTGCTTTTCCTAGCTTAACTCGTAATTAAATATAAAATTTCATGAATAGTTTTATTATATTACTGCACATGTATATTATACGTAGGGTTCAATTCAAAAAAAAAAATTTGGTTGAGTTTTGTGTTTAAATTTGTCAAATCTGAGACTGTGTGCATTAACCCTTAATACGGGATTTTAAATGTTAGTTCAAATTGATTGTTTTAAATGTATTTTAGAGCTGTGTACATTGTTGTTGTAGGGATAAATTTAGGTTCCTATTCTTATATGTTAGGTTGTGATAAACATTGAGTTGGTTTTGATGTACAAATTCTCCAAAATCCTGAAAACTGATACATGTTAACATTTTACATTGATTTCCATGTTTAGTTTAATTTCAGTTTAACATGTAATATTGAACTGTATGCGTAGTAAATGTATTGATATACTAGGGTTTCATTTCTATCATGTTAGGATGTATTGGGAGCTTGAGATTAGTTGTGATGTTTCAAACTCCTAAATTTGAAATTGTATTATGTTAATATTGCACTGGTTTAAATGTTAGCTTATTTCAGATTCTTGTATGTAAATACTGAACTAAAACTGGGTCTAAACCTTTCATTACTAAAGCTATAACCTGTATAGTGACACCCACTAACATAGTACACTGCCATGTAACCTAACCCTTCCTCTCTATGTTAGTTCATATATCTATATAGATATATAGAGTTTATGCATACATGTTATAATGTAATAGATACATAACTAAATCTTATCTTTATATATACATAGATACATGGTTAGCCATGCATGTTATGAGCAAATGGTGTGTATTGTAGATTGTTTTAAACAATATGCCATGATTAGTGTAACTTGATAGTTATTGTTTGAAACCCAAATCCTCATATGCACTTTCATGTATTTTACATACCCACACGCCTATTATCTAACCATATGAACATGTCCACATACACCCATACACACACGAACTACATAACTTGTACATAATGCTAGCTTTTTCCCTCTCTAACGCTATATATAAATATTGTGATGGATTCCATGCAATTGGCTTTCATCTTTAGTTTTGATTTTAATTTTCTTGAATAGTACCCCTTATTAGATAAATGGTAGTTAACTTTATTTTATTTTGATAAGTACCAGTTTTCTATAGGATGGTAGACTGCCTTACAGTCTTGATGATTGTTATTTCTGTATCTTTTCTAGTTTAGCACCCTAGATTGCTTGTGTGTTTTGATACCCTATGATCGTTTTGGTTTAGCATGACTAGTATACCTAGATGAGACTTTCACTACCACCGTATGCCATGACCCTGTATGTCATCCTTTTATATCGCATGATTGTTTAAGTTCTGAGACTTTGATTGGAGGTTTGACCTAGAAGGAGTATGAACATTTTAATTTCGAGGACGAAAGTTTTCTAAGGTGGGTAGACTTGTAACACCCAGTTTTCTAAAATGAGGGTAATTTTGAAATTTTATAATTTTATCATTTATTGATTTGATATTTAAATCATGATATGATTTTTGGTAATTTTTAATCATTTAAAACTATTTAAAATCATGACTTGTGATTTTGATGTTTTGCTAGTGAAACCCTAGAGACTGTTTGACCTAGAGCCTAACCATGTGATTAGGAGTTTTAATATCATTTTGGCCTAACGATATTTTGTATTTGACCTCTTTGAATTATTTTGATATTTATTGCGTTGGTGATTGTTGATTTTGACCTTTGATAAGTGTAATTTTGTGATGGTTTTGTGTCCGTAGCGGACCGTATCAGTTTTTTACAAATGTTTGATGTGCCTCAAAGAGATTTTTTTTATTGCTGATTTTTTTGAAAAGTATTTGAATGAGATGTTTCTGCATGTGTTTCCTGTAATTGCTTTGTTTTAATTTCGAGGACAAAATTTTTTTAAGGTGGATAGATTTGTCACTCCCAGTTTTCAGAAACAGGGATATTTTTGTCATTTTACATTTTTGAATATTTTTGAAATTTATTTTATTATTTATGATATTATTTGGGGTTGAAATTTATTTTATTACTTATGATATTGTTTTGGGGTTATTTGAGTCGGGTTCGATTTTTAACTCAATCCGACTTGAAACGGGGACCCGGGGTGTAGTTTGACTCTAGTGGAACCCACACACTAGTTAGACATGGCCCACATGATATTAATTTTAGTCCACATGATATTAATTTTAGTTAGTAGTTAGACTAATTATTTATGGATAGGTTTAGTTTAATTAGAGACTTAAACTAGACTAAATTGACCTCAACCTTTAACCCATTCCTAATTTAAATCAAATAGATTAGTGGAGGACATTTTGGACATTCAAATAGGGGACACCTCAACCTTTTTGGGCATCTACCTATGGGGGGGATAAGGAGTGAGTCACTCCTTCATTCATTTGTTTTCATCCACTTTCTCTCTCTTGTTCTTCCCCAAATTAATTTAGAGATGAACCTCCATTGATTTCATCTCCAAATCAACCCCTTCTTCCACCAAATCTTTTTCATTTCTCCTCTACTCCATGGTTAGAGGGTGCTAGCCAAGTTGGGAGGATTCGGAGCTCGTTCGTGTCCTTTTAGAATCTCTACGTGTCGGTGTCGTGTCGGAAGGATTTTCCTTTGATTCTCTCTCCCGGAAGGTATAATCTCTCCTCTAATCCATTCCTACATACATATAGAAATATTTTGAACCCATAGGAATGACCCCCCATGGTTGTATCTCCATTTGTGTCCATTTTGTGTCCATTTAGAGGTCATAAGAGTGTCCTTTGTGTTGTGGATGTGTCCATGTAGGAAAACCCCAAATTTGGACACACTATGTGTTGTTGTTATGTATGAATGAATTATTACATATTTAATCTCATATTTTGTATTGGAGATGTGTTCTATAGTGTCTCATATATATATTAGTGTAGAGAGTGAGTTCTTGATATATTATGTTATATACTTGTGTTCTTTTGTCTCAAACTACCAAAATCCGTCATTATTTTTATCCACGTTTTTAATTTCAGCCCTAACTTAGAAATATCATAACTTCTAGCTCAAAGCTCGGTTTAATCTCCCGTTTTTTTTAAAAGAAGCGTATTGAAGTTAGCTTTCCAAAATCATATATTAATAGGCCTAATTCTTTCTGTAACTTTCTGGAGAATTATTTGAGTGTCAGCTGTACGAAAGACAAACGCGTTCTCGGTGTTTTCACGATTCCGGGAGTTTTCGGAAACGAAAACGCGATCCGTTTAAAGTTTCGGAAAGCTAACACATAGATCTATAACATACTTTAATCCTAGATTTTAATTCATGCTGAGATGGTACAGTATTAATTATTAGTAGGAGTTACTATTCGGCATATGCATTTTGTGTACCCTTGTGTGTAATATAAGGTTCTATTTGATTTTAACCCATGTTAATGTATATACATTATGTAATTAAATAGAGAATACAAGCATGAGTAAATGTTTAAATAAATGATGTATGAGGTGTAAGTATCCTATCTAATATAAGCATGTATAAGTATGGCTTGTAATGAATATGTAGGTTCCATAGTATGTAATGTATGGTGCATATAGTAGTACAAGAGAATAAATGAATGATGAATGAATGCAAGCATGAATGTAATGTAATATAGATGTAATGTATGCAATATACAAGTTAATGAGATGTAATGTTCTATGTTAACACAAATCCTATATTACCTCATGTACCTCTTACACTATGTAGACACTATCACACTTGATACTTTGTTCACTTACACTTTGACACTCTTTGATATGTATACACTATGTATGTCCATTTAACCCTCACTTGCCCCTTTGCCATGTTCACATACACACACATAGCCTCTTAAATAAGTATTTATGAATACAGTTAACTTAGCTATGTATGTATATTATATATATATGTTAGCATATTGTGTTGTAATATATAAGTTTATATAACCATTTGAAATGCCATGATTATAGACCTAATGTTGAATACCAATATATGCATGTGTTATGTGTAGACATATATAGTTTAAAGTAATAGATTATCTAGTGTATATCCAATGTAAATTCTTGCCTATTTGAGTATTGAATAATTGCATGCTATATAGAGTTGGGTGTATGTTGGCTTGTATAGCCTTGTATTGATGTGTGCTTGCTAGGATAGTCTTGGTTAGGCCTAGTAAGACTTGCTGGGTTAGGACATGACCTAGTTTGACCTAGTTTGACTAGTGCAGTTGACCAGAGTTGACCAAGGGTTGACTTTGGCCTAGTTTGACCTAGATTCATGTAGAATACATTGTAGTGCTTTATATTACCCTTCTGGACATGTTGTGACTTGTGCTGTTCTAATTAGGAGCCAGACACCTCTCCTCGGACAGTATTTTTACCTTGGACATTCAGATATCAGGCGAGTACATTCTCTGATCATTTTATATCATGTTTAGGATTATATTTCCTGCTTTAGATTACTTTACATGATGCTGACACGTTGGAAACACAGATTAGTACTATATGGATCTTGTTGTGCGATGTTATCCCCTTAGCGGATACATCGGGTATTCGTATTCGTGTACTTTATCGTGAGCATCGTGTACTCCTTGTATTCGTGATATTCGTGTACAAATCGTATGAAATCATGTATACTCATGTATTCACATGATCTCGTGTGCGACTATACTTCGTGTGCAATAACATAACTTAACTAGATCCTTGTGTATTGATTGGGGCGGGGGAGTAGAAGTGGTTATGTAATCAATCCACTAGATTACTCGTGTACAACCTCTGTAGATTACTCGTGTACAACATCGTGCCGTTTACATAACCATCTTGTGCTCTGAATCACTAGTCACTATTAGTTCTCTATATGTTGTATATATTTATTTACAGTCTCCCTTTTTCATTATGTTATTTCTTCAGATCTTGTATCTTACTTTACTGCATGATTATATTTTCTAACCTTCTATGAACTGTTAAGATGTAATGTGCTCGCTCCTGTCCTGACTGGACCTGTTGATAAATTTTACAGATAGCCTGGGATTGCCTGCTAGCCTAGAGGAGACACAGTAGAGTTTGTTTAGATAGTTATTTCATTTTGTCTGGAGTTGTATTTACTTGTGGATTACTGTATTTGAGTTTTGAGATGTATTTCTGGGATTATGTATCTTAGACACTTAGACTTCTATCTCCTGTATCTCTCTTGGATTTCATGTTTATCTATCTTTATCATTCTACCTTAGATTGTGATTGAGTTGTACCTCTGTGTTGGCCTCCTTATGGAGAGTATTCATATTATGCTAGTTATAGTTCATGACCTAGAACAGCGTTCTACCGCCGACACTGCGGCGTAGGCTGGGCGTTGTTATGTACTCGTACCCTCACGGTGGGTGCGGGTCGTGACACAACTCCAAATAAACTCAGAAAATATGAATTAAATCTCAAAAATTTGAAATATCACAAAACAATTCAAATATATATATATATATATATATATATATATATATATATATATATATATATATATTTTCAAATATATATATATATAAATCGAAACCCGAAATCCAACTCAATACACAAAATTGAATATACACAAATAGAACTCATGAAAATTGACAAACAGAAAGGTGTCTATGTGTGTGACATGCTCGGATACTCACGGGGTCAAACCCGTATCCGTATCGTGTCCACGGAGTGCGGATCAGAAAAATGAATTCGCATGTTGTGCACATGCGTTTCGCCCGATTGGACGTCACATGCAACACGAGTGTCACGACCCGCACCCGCTTTCCAGGATACGAATGCGTTTCCAAGCCAGCCTACGCCACAGTGTCGGTGGTAGAACGCTGTATAGCCACAATGCTCAAAATCATAAATAATGCTCATTCATAAAATTAATTTAATTTACAATATTCACAAGTTTTACATTTGCAGAAAAATATTAACTCTCACAAATATTGAAATGATCACCACTCATCTATCTGGCTAATCTCTAGGTTTTTGTCTGCAAGTACACTCATATTTTCTAATGCTAAGTGAAACCACAGCTAACCTGAAAAATATTGGTTTCCAATCAGGAATGGAACGAGTACAATTCACTGAATGCAGTTTCAATAAATGAAAATGACTACACAACAGAGGTTAGCCTTTAAATATATGATTTGAAAATTAAACACAAAAAGACAAAATAGAACCAAAAAAAGGAAAATAGTAAATAAATACAGACAATACTCACCGACTGACTGAAGTACCTTTTGATATGTGATCGGTCTCGGAACAATTACACGACACGGTCTACGATATCTATACTATATAATATACACTGTCTACACTGTATAAAACAATAATGAAACATTGTCTATACTGTATAAAGCAATAATGAAATATTGTATACACGGTATAATACAATAATAAATCATGGTCTACACGGTAAAAACTATATAAGGTCAGTTCACACATCCTTGGTACTTCACCTCCCCGATACGACAAAATATAACAAACATAAAAGATGAAAATCATATATCTATTGACAAAATGAGGTATAGTAAAGCTCAATATCGAAAACAAACAATAATTGTACTCGTCCGTGGTCCTTTGCTGGTGAAACCGATAATTCAAACCACTCAGTGCGCCACAATAGTCAAACTCGTGCAACAGTCTCCAGATGCTGAAATAGACATTACCAACGTTCTCAAAATAGTCAAAATAGCTAGAATTGTATGTCCTTAAGTCCAATTCTGGACACAGGGGCAAAATGATAATTTTGAATCAAAATGGTGTCTGCCGTTGGACCCGTTTTGCACCAAAAAGCGTGACAGAGTCAATGGTCTCTAAAGTCGTCAAACATAGGTCTACAGGTCCAGTTTTCCGATACGAACCCAACCGTATATCCAAAGTTGGATTCCAGCGTATAGTACACAAAATCGCCCGTTGAGTCGGATCGTGGGGTCTACAAAACGGTGATCCGGTCAACTGTCTCAGAATCGGAACAAACTTGGCATACAGGACCAGAAAAACGATACGGTCCTGTTGGCATAAGTTTCGTCTCGATCTGACGAACGTGCACAAAGTAATTGGAAAATTTGTACAGAGGCCGATGCGGTGAATTGCGACAGATACGCATCAAATTCGTCGCGCACACACACAACCAACTTGAATTCCGTCAAAGCTCACACGTCTATGAAGCCGATACGCACCTTTCGATGCTTCTGGTTCGCCACTTTCGTCGCCCGGATTGGTGAACGCACGTCGTATCGGAGGATTTTTACAGTTTTTTAAACTGTTTTAAGTGGTTTTTCTCTCGATTTTGAGAACTGATTTCTCTATGCACTACTACTGAAATTCAAAGCTACAACTTAGGTTCTGATCTTCTATATGTTGTATTCAAACATGTGAAATTAGTTCCTTCTAAACCCTATTATCCAATGTAATATTTCCCTTCCAAGTTGTATTTTTGGGACAGCTAACTTTCCTGTTTTCGTACATTTTTTTGGTAACTTTGTATCAAATTTCTGAGCAATCGAATAATATACAGGAAATTATACTTGAAGGGATTTGGTCATGGTTATATGGGCAAAACCGTGGATTCGATATAACGAAAAATGATTACGTATTAACAGAGAAACTAACCTCGAAATAGGAGGGGCTCGGCTTGGTTGATGCTGATGCGGTTGTGTCCTGTGTGCGCGCGAGGCTCCCTAGCCGCCGTCCGACGGTCCCCCGACGATGCTCCGGCGTCGAGGTGGCTGCCCTAGTGTCGTGAGGAGACATGGGTGGGTGCTGCATCGAGGGGTTAAGGTTTTTCGTCGAACTCATCCCTCTCTCTGTCTCGATATATATATTAATATATATATGTATATATACATCTGTAAGCTCTCGGGCTGGGCTGTGTGCTGCCGTACGGTTGGAGGGTTAGCTGGGCTGGGTACTTGGCCTTGGGACTTATGTGTTGGTTTTTGTTTTCTTTGTTTTCTTATTTACTCTATTATATATGTATATATATTTACACACACACACACACACACACATATTATATATATATATATATATATATATATATATATATATATATATATATATATTTATATTTATATATATATATATATATATATATAAATATATATATATATATTTTTTTTTATAAATCTTCTATATGTTGTATTCAAACATGTGAAATTAGTTCCTTCTAAACCCTATTATCCAATGTAATATTTCCCTTCCAAGTTGTAGTTTTGGGACAGCTAACTTTCCTGTTTTCGTACATTTTTTTGGTAACTTTGTATCAAATTTCTGAGCAATCGAATAATATACAGGAAATTATACTTGAAGGGATTTGGTCATGGTTATATGGGCAAAACCGTGGATTCGATATAACGAAAAATGATTACGTATTAACAGAGAAACTAACCTCGAAATAGGAGGGGCTCGGCTTGGTTGATGCTGATGCGGTTGTGTCCTGTGTGCGCGCGAGGCTCCCTAGCCGCCGTCCGACGGTCCCCCGACGATGCTCCGGCGTCGAGGTGGCCGCCCTAGTGTCGTGAGGAGACATGGGTGGGTGCTGCATCGAGGGGTTAAGGTTTTTCGTCGAACTCATCCCTCTCTCTGTCTCGATATATATATTAATATATATATGTATATATACATCTGTAAGCTCTCGGGCTGGGCTGTGTGCTGCCGTACGGTTGGAGGGTTAGCTGGGCTGGGTACTTGGCCTTGGGACTTATGTGTTGGTTTTTGTTTTCTTTGTTTTCTTATTTACTCTATTATATATGTATATATATTTACACACACACACACACACACACACACACATATATTATATATATATATATATATATATATATATATATATATATATATATATATATATATATAAAAATATATATATATATATTTATATATTTATATATATATATATATATATATATATATATATAAATATATATATATATATATTTTTTATAAATATATATATTTATATATATTATATATATATATATATATATATATATATATAAATATATATATATATATATATATATATATATATATATATATATATATATATATATATATGCCTATAATTTATATCTACTTATGTATATCAATAGATATATATACCTATATACGCATAAATGTTCAGTAGCAACAATGACTCCTAATAATACATTTTTCATGGACAGAGTCTATTCATAAATCTATCTACATGGTAATATATATTTTCTAGAGAACATAAGTAATCGATAATAAAGATATTTTATATTAATTATAGCACGAACAATAAATTCCTTCGAAGTATCAACTACTACTACTACTAATAATAATAATAATAATAATAATAATAATAATAATAATAATAATAATGAAATACAATAACCAATAATCGGCATTGCATCTACTTAAAATATGTTTAAATGGAATCTTTAGATACACTAGATGCCTACATGGGCTTGGGCTCAGTTCGGGTCCAGTTCGGGCTAAATTGGTATAACCGGGTTCCCTAAAACTCAATAATATAATTAATTAATAAATAAATCTTCGGTAAGGGTTAAGTCGCAACATGGTCTAGTTTTTCTAGTTAGGACATCACTATGGCTCGACCTTCCCTTCCAGGACTAATATACTAGTCAAAGCACGCCATTGCACTATCCGTGCCACGATTTTCTAGTCACCTTGTACTCCAAAACTCTACCATGGCTAAAGGGATCTACCGTAATAATTAACTAAGTAATTATTTATAAAAATGCTAAAAATCACCATTTAATTCAAATAAATGAATAAATAAATAAATAAATATTATCAAAATTCCGGAAAGAAGAGTTACAAATCTACCCACCTTAAAAATAATTTCGTTCTCAAAATTCTAATTCATAACTATTCCTTAAATTCAAAAAGGAAATCTACTATTACCTTAATCTCCTTAAATTTTAATTCCTCAAAAGTAGTTTATATCCTCCTCCTAGCCATTTTGTAACTACGAAACCCAGAGGACTTCTACCCACCATTGGTCACACTACTCCCTCAAAGGTATGTCCCTAAAACTTTATATCCCTCCATTTAATTGCTAAAATTGCTACCAATAGATATTTATTGTATATGACACCTATAATCCTCTCCTATCTATCAAGTAATACAAAATTTAACAAGCAACAAATTTACACAAGTAGCTAAGAAATTTTGGTAAATTCTAATAAGCATGACCATTCATTACTCTGCAATAGGAAGGACAGGAAGATGAGGAAGAATAATCGAAAGCAATTATGAAGTTTCAAGAGCGGTAGAGAGTATCCAATGATGCAGATAGAAAGAAAGTCTATGAACCACTGACTTATTTGCAAGAGTGGGCTACTCTAGTCCAGTCACTTGCTAAATCGAAGAACCCTTCGTTTCTTAGAGGGGCTTGCAATCCATGCAATACAGAAGTTCCGTTCTCGAAGTTAATCTAAACAAGGTTCCATAATAGAATGGAATTTGAGAAATCAAGATTGTGATCTTCTTCGTGGTTATTTAATCATACGAGCAAGAGATATAAATGCAATACAAGATCGTATTGCAACTTCCAGGTAGATGGGATAAGGGTTGCGAATGACTTCACATTCTAAGAGGGAGAGACTACATAATAGGTATAGGGACCTATTTCAAATAGTTCGGTTTTATAGTCCAAATATGGTGGCATGTATGGATGGGTTTTACTGGGTCTTAATGGGTTCCCTGATTGGACATCAATCGTTGGTTGGATGAACCTTGGATTTCAATCTATATTGACTGGACAAGATCCCAATGATAAAACTATTTTTACTAGGTTAGGGTAACCTAGAATAGGTTTTTACCCACGTGGTTGAACTAGATGGGCAGTCGGATTGGTTAAATAGGTTCTGTAAGCCTTGAAGATGCGTCTTCCGTGACTTTTATGTTTAAGTAGCATGAGAAGACATAATTGAGTGGCACACTAGTGACATGTACGTAGTGGGCTTCGAATAAATCACAACTATATATTGGGTCGAAAGGATTGAATCGAGGTTGAGGCTCTAATGGAAGTCGAAAAGTATACCAGTATTATGGTAAGGGTTATAGCTAGTCCTTTTTGACCCGAACGTCGTACCACAAAAATAGAGTACAAGGGGACACATTTGAGTGGGACATGATATACCTAGATGAAGGTGGACTCGTCTAGATCTTATATATAAAATTTGTTGGAAGGTAACAGCTGGTCTCGTGCTCTGAATATTAATGACACGGCCGGGGACACAAAATAATCTAAATAGAAGTGGGAGTCCATGGGGCAATAATTATCATCATAATGGAAATTATTCTAATCAATCGGTAACCCTCGCATATCCTAAAATTTTATAAGGCTTACAGTCTACTCACCTTAGAAGCTAGGACATGGTTTTAGGAATAATGAGGTTAGAAGAATTTTAAAGTCCGGATATTATACCTCGACTCTTGTTAATAAAGAATAAGGTACGGCGTAACGGGATACGATAGATATAAGTCAAGTCAAGGATCGTTCCTCAATAAATGAAAAACGAGTGTGTACAATGACATATGGTCGATAAAATAGATTAATCTACTCGTCCATAGTATACAAGAGTTATCGACGGGGTGACCAACTCTAAGGAACATAATATGAAGATATTTCTAACAGCTGAGTCATGAATTTCTATTTATGTCAAGCCTGCCAGACTATAGTCACAAGGGTTCTAGTGGTATGGGCTGCAGTGATCATGTATTGCTGTTGATAACTAGTAGATCATAATATGACAGGGTATTTAAGCTATGGTATTGGCTAAGCTAGTGACTGTGGTGTTCCAATACTAGTTAGGTCTTAATAATAAAATTTATATAACTAGGATAATATTTGTTGGAAACCAATCTCGGAATGAGTGTCTACCATAGTCATGGTAAATGATTGTCCTTACCTTTGTCTATTCATCTCATATCTAAACTGTGGGCTTTACTCGAAGAAAGGTTGAGTTAAGGCTTAAGGGTTGCTAGTTAAAGCAAGCTTCAGGCAAATAATTAGAGACTCACAACATTTGGTTTCTTGAGAATAGATAGTCTCCTAGGTTGGCATTTTGACTAAGGGTAAAACCCTAATCATTCTCAAATTCAGATGGCTAGAAGGTCCCAATAGCAGTTTGGAAGGGGGGGTCGAGAGGAGAACGAGTAACTCAATGCAAGGTTCTAGTCACATGGCTGGCTGATGGTAACTACACTTGTGTATACAACTATCATAGTCATAGGGGATACTCTGTATCTCTCTACCAATTACGAGCTTTCGTCTTTCCAAATCAGTGAAAGATAAAAACAATAAAGAGTTCAAGAAAGATGTCACTGAATACAATTACGTGATTCAAAGGCGAATGTATAATTCAAGAGGAATTGTCAATGCAGTCGCAAATGAGATCCTAGAGACATCTACATCTCAATCCACGTAGGTTAATCAGAGGAAGGGCGAACCAAGTGCACTAAGGTTGACAGACTGTAATACATCGATTCTGATTAGACAATATGATAGTAGGCGTTCCCAATAAACATATGTCTTGAATCAAGTTCGATAAAAGAGTAAGCTTGCAAAACTAGACTGTAATAGCAGCATTGGTCACGATAGTCAAAATACAAGCATGCGAGATATTTGAAAGGAGGCACAAGCAGTTCGAGTTTTGAGAGAATCAAAACCTTACCTGGTGTTCTTGCTTATACAGTCATCCTACTATCTTCTTATCCATAAGGCCTTAGTCGACTAATGGGTTATGGACTTCTAAATTCTATATTCTAGGTATACCTATTAGTGTCAGTCTATTACCTCGTCAATAGATCACGAGGACCACAGAATGCTAGGTTGGAAGATATGCTACCCAACTTACAGAACTTTCACTAGTATTGGTTTTGGATCTTAGGGGGCATACAGGGAATTTTCCTATCCTCTATAGTATCCTAAACTTGTAATCACGTCTGAAGTCATTTTACCGAGAATTATGCCTCGCCCGTATACTATGGCTGTGGTAAACCATTGGTTCCGTGATTGTGATATGCTATCAAATGCTCTACCTTATATTGACACAATGTCTAAAGAGGTCAACGAAGATATAGTTTTAGCAATGTTCCATAACCTACGATTCCTTGAAATAATTTCAACTCTATGGGTCGTGCTTCGCCAGCATGCTGCTGGCTGCAGTAAACCCACACTCTCCATTCTCAAGTAATTGGCGACAGTGCGCTGCTGTCTAGCCCTCTCAGTCGTTAAAATTACTCCAACTATATTTCTAAGAACTTCAAGGAGCTGTTAGAGATTCAAACTAGTTGACTATGATAGAAAGCGTAAACATATGCCTATAAGTCTCAATCCTTAAAGCAAAAGATTGGTCAGGGAGGAAATAACTGAAGACAAGGGAAGTAAGAACATCCTAATCTTTATTTCATATGAATTTCAAATGGTTGAGGGAAAACCTTGAATCAATCTACCTCGAGATTCATATACAAAGAACAGAATCAGAAATTATAAACTAATTCCTTACGGCAAAATATTTTAAATAGGCAATTCTAACTTATGATATAAGGATTATATCTATAGGGCAAAAGAAAATTGAACGGTTTTTCAAGATTAGAGCTTTAATTCTAGGAAAGCCTAACTTACCAAGTGAATAGTATATTCACATTGGATCATAACGTCATATCAAAAGTAATAGTGTATCTATAGAGATCGGGCAAGCTATCTAAATTTAATAATTTTTTATCTAATTTGTATGGCCTATCTGACAATCTTAACTACCCAACTGCCAATTTGAACAAGGGACTCCTAGTCCTAATCATTCTCTTAAATCAATTCAATCCTAATTGTGAATAAGAATTTCCTAGTCGCAGGCTCGTGGTAGTACGACTGACATAGGTACTACCACGAGTTCGCAATCTTTTACGAAAACTGACCTGCATGGGCCACCACAGAAACTTGTCACGACCCGCACCCGCTTTCCGGGATATGAATGCGTGTCCAAGCCAGCCTACGTCGCAGTGTCGGCGGTAGAAAGCTGTATAGCCACAATGCTCAAAATCACAAATAATGCTCATTCACAAAATTAATTTAATTTACAATATTCACAAGTTTTACATTTGCAGAAAAATATAAACTCTCACAAATATTGAAATGATCACCACTCATCTATCTAGCTAATCTCTAGGTTTTCGTCTTGAAGTACACCCGTATCTTCCAATACTAAGTGAAACCACAGCTAACCTAAAAAATATTGGTTTCCAGTCAGGAATGGAACGAGTACAATTCACTGAATGCAGTTTTAATAAATGAAAATGACTACACAATCGAGGTTAGCCTTTAAATATATTATTTGAAAAATAAACACAGAAAGACAAAATAAAACTAAACAAAGAAAAACAGTAAATAAATACAAAGATAATACTCACCGACTGACTGAAGTACATTTTGATATGTGATCGGTCTCGGGACAATTATACGACACGGTCTATGATATCTATACTGTATAATATACACTGTCTACACTGTATAAAGCATAATGAAACACTGTCTACACTGTATAAAGCAATAATGAAATACTGTCTATACGGTATAACGCAATAATAAATCACGGTATATACTGTATAAGGTCAGATCACACATCCTTGGTACTTCACCTCCCCGGCACGACAAAATGTAACAAACATAAAAGACGAAAATCATATATCTATTGACTAACAATGAGGTATAGTAAAGCTCAATATCGAAAACAAACAATAAACTGTACTCGCCTGTGGTCCTTTGCTGGTAAAACCGATAATTTAAACCACTCACTGTGCCACAACAGTCAAACTCGTACAACAGTCTCCAGATACTGAAATAAATATTATCAATGTTCTCATAATAGTCCAAATAGCTAGAATTGCCTGTCCTTAAGTCTAATTCTGGATACAGGGGCAAAACGGTAATTTTGGGACAAAACGGCGTCCGTCGTTGGACCCGCATTGCACCGAAAAGTGTGCCAGAGTTAATGGTCTCTAAAGTCATCAAACTGCATGTCTACAGGTCCGATTTCTGATACGAACCCAACCGTATGTCCAAAGTTGGATTCCGACGGGCAGTGCACAAAATCCACCGTTAAGACGGATAGTAGGGCCCGCAAAACGGCGATCCGGTCAACTGTCTCAGAATCGGACCAAACTTGGCATACAGGACCAGAAAAACGATATGTCCTGTTGGCACAAGTTTTGTCTCGATTTGACGAACGTGCACAAAGTAATTGGAAAATTTGCACAGAGGCCAATACGGTGAATTTTGACCAATACGTATCAAATTCGTCGTGCACACGCAACCAATTTGAATTCCGTCAAAGCCACACGTCCACGAAGCCGATACGCACCTTTCGATGCTTGCCGATACGCACCTTTCGATGCTTCTGGTTCGCGATCACGTCGTCCAGATTGGCGGGACGCACGTCGTATCGGAGGATTTTCACAGTTTTCTAAACTGTTTTAAGTTGTTTTTCTCTCGATTTCGAGAATTGATTTCTCTGTGCACTACTGAAATTCGAAGCTACAAGTTAGGTTCTGATCTTTTATATATTGTATTCAAACATGTGAAATTAGATCCTTATAAACCCTATTATCCTATACAATATTTTCTTTCCAAGTCGTAGTTTTGGGACAGCTAACTGTCCTGTTTTCGTACAGTTTTTCGGTAAATTTGTATCAAATTTTTTATCAATCGAATAATGTACAAGAAATTCTACTTGAAGGGATTTGGTCGTGGTTATATGGGCTACATCCTGGATTCGATTGAACGGAAAACGATTAAATATTAAAAGAGAAACTAACCTCAAAATATGAGGGGCTCGGCTTGGTTGATGCTGATGCGGCTGTGTCCTGTGCGCGCGCGAGGCTCCCTGGCCACCGTCCGACGGTCCTCCGGTGATGAGTGGCTGCCTCTAGTTTCGTGAGGGGACATGGGTGGGTGCTGCATCGAAGGGTTAGGATTTTTCGTCGAACTCATCCCTCTCTCTGTCTCGATCTATATATTAATATATATATGTATATATACATTCGTAAGCTCTCGGGCTGGGCTGTGTGCTGCTGTACGGTTGGGGGGTTAGCTGGGCTGGGTACTTGGCCTGGGGACTTATGTGTGGGTTTTTGTTTTCTTGGTTTTCTTATTTACTCGATTATATATGTATATATATTTACACACACACACACACACATATATATATAACATGTATATATGTATAAACATTAATAAATTATAAATATATTTACATGCCTATATAATCAAATATATATATATATATATATATATATATATATATATATATATATATATATATATATATATATATATATATATATATGCCTATAATTTATATCTACTTATGTATATCAATATATATATATATATATATATATATATATATTTTATATCTACTTATGTATATCAATATATATATATATATATATATATATATATATATATATATATATATATATATATATATATATATATATATATATATATATATACGCATAAATGTTCACTAACAACAATGACTCCTAATAATAAATTTTTCATGGACAGTGTCTATTCATAAAATCTATCTACACGGTAATATATATTTTCATGAGAACATAAGTAATTGATAATAAAGATATTTTATATTAATTACAGCACGAACAATAAATTCCTTTGAAGTATCAACAACACTAATACTAATACTAATAATAATAATAATAATAATAATAATAATAATAATAATAATAATAATAATGAAATACAATAACCAATAATCGGTATTGCATCTACTTAAAATATATCTACATGGAATCTTCGGAAACACTAAATGCCTACCTGGCCTTGGGCTCAGTTAGGGTCCAGTCTGGGCTAAATTGGTATAACCGGGTTCCCTAAAACTCAATAATATAATTAATAAATAAATAAATCTTCGGTAAGGATTAAGTCGCAACTTGGCCTGGTTTTTCTAGTTAGGACATCACTTTGGCTCGGCCTTCCCTACCAGGGCTAATACACTAGTCAAAGCACACCATTGCACTATCCGTGCCACGATTATTACTCACGTTGTATTCCAAAACTCCACCATGGCTAAAGGCATCTACTGTAATAATTAACTAAGTAATTATTTATAAAAATGCTAAAAATCACCATTTAATTCAAATAAATAAATAAATATTATCAAAATTTCGGGAAGAGGAGTTACAACGAGAAGCCTCGTGCTCGTGCACATAGCTAGGTAGGCTCTCGGGAAAGGTCTAGGACACGCTGACACGACACCATGTCGCGTCTATGCGATACAGCGACACACGAATCCCCTGCGAAGTCTGCGCGCGTGCGTGCGTGCTCGTGGACACGTGTCGGGTCTCGTGGCTCGTGATTCGAGACACATCGCGACTCGGAATCGAGTTCCTGGGTAGTCTAGGTATAGGGCTACGTGCTCATGCTCCTGGAACGGGTCCTCGACGCGTCGTGTCCGCGTACGAAGGCTGTGTCAGCGACACTTTTCAGCCGCGTGCACAGTGTAGACTGAGCAGTGCACGCAAGATTTCTCAGTACACGCTTCACGAAACATTCGTGAAATTTTACGGGCATGTGGGAAGATGTTGCCCCCATGTGCTCACAAAATTTCACGCAAAATGGAGCCCTGTACGTCGAGTTACGATGCTCGGACAGCAGGGCATGCACGGGCCTCGTGCACGCGTGTCCGTGTCCGATTCAGACACTAAAATTGCGTCGATTTATGATCCGTCTTCACGAAAGTTGTTACAAATAATATTAGCAAGGGATTCGTAAAAACAGAATCAAAAAATAATACTTTTCAGTTCTAAGTGGCAATAGGACCGACACGTGTCCGATACGGCTATCAAACGAACTCACAATCCTACCAAACTTCATGCACAGGTCTGGGGTACCTTTATGGATGCTAAAGTACAGAAATTTTAGAAGGAACAATGGTAGAACAAGGTTTACCTATTGAGAGTTGGAATCTCAATGAAAGTTAATCCTCGAGCACTATGACGACCGATTTCTCCCAGGCGAACGCCTCAAACTCCTTGCCAGCAATGCTCCAGCAAGTTCTCCTCCTCCCTACGGTCGCAACACAATTTATTTGGTACGAATCTGATGTCAGATGAGAAAGTTAGGGTTTTGAAGAAAAGGGAGAAACTAGGGTTGATCTTGTGGAGGCTATATAATTTCTTCACAAATGAGGGGGGCTGCTGTGCTTTGCCGACCATGCTAGGGTGGTATTAGGGTTAGGGTTAAGTTATGGGACAAGCACTCTAATTTGCTACAAAGGCCCAATGACAAAAAGCTTTAAAAGGCTTATAAAAATGACTTAAAATTACTAAATAATTCTAGAAAAATAGGTAAAAATTCTAAATTAAATCTAATAAGCCAATAATAAATCTAATTATATTAGTAGGATTCTAGACAAGGTTGACTAAGGTTATACCATCTTGGTCCTATCATAATACCAATCCAAAACACACAACAATCAATTTAATTAACATTTAAATAAATTCAGAATAATGCATAATAACTAAAATACCCTTAATTAGAAAAAGTGATAGTTACAAATCTACCCACCTTAAAATAATTTCGTCCTCGAAATTAAAGTGGCCGTACTCCTTCTAGGTCAAACCCCCAAAAATCATAGTCTTAGGAAAACTTATCTAAATCATGCAGTTGGAAAGATATCATACAGGGTTATGACAGGTAATATTAGTCTGAGGTCTCATCATCTAGCCGTTATAGTCATACTAGATCAAAAGTAGTCATAAGGTATCAAAATATACAAACAATATGGTAGGGTATAGTAATCAACAAGATAAGATAAGGTATAGGTCAAGAACTCACCTCTACTTGGTCTGGTAGCTGAAACTCTCTCCTAGAGATAGGCCTCGACTAGGGACCGGTGTAGTAGGGCGGTCTCGTATCTTGTGAGCAGTTGACCCACAAAATAGGCACAATCCTAGTCTCTTCCTACAGTCCTTCCAAACGTGCCCAGGCTTCTTATAGAAGGCACAAGTGGGCACTCGCTCAACTGGCCTCTGTTGGAAAGGAATCTGAACTGGATAGGCTGGTCTAGGCTGGAAGCTGGGGTACTCCTGAGGCTCTGGATATATACTACTCCTCGCTCTCTTAGGACTAGGCTCTCCTCTTAAATGCATAAAGTCCCTCAACAGTTGGATACTGAGACTCTGCTCTCTCATAAGCTCAACCTGAAGTCTCTGTACCTCCCACACATCCTGAAGAAGTCTGTAAATCTGAGCCCCATCAGAAATGGCATGGGGTACCACTCTAGAAGGAAAAGGGAGGCCCTCAGTCTCCGGCTGAACTGCAGCCCTCTCCTAAAGGATAGGAGATAGAGAAAAACTCTCCGGTGAGTCTGCTAACACCTCCTGAGCAATGGAAGGGGAAAGTACAATCTCGGTCTCATCCAGAACGGTAGCTGTGCACTGAGGACAAACTCTAGTCATAGGTGCCATACTGGAAAAGATAAGGAAAACAATAAATCATCAGGCTGTAAGGCAGTCTATCATCCTATATGAAAACTGGTAATTATAAAAAAACTAGGAATTAACTATATAGGGTTACTATTTCAAAGATGATCAAAATTGAAGGTTTAAAGCACGACTGTCAATAGCATTAAAATCCAATCATGATATATATAAAATAAAATTTAGTCTCGACACCATCTAAGTTGATCAATCTCTGGATAAATCAAGATTTGGGCAAGATGGAGGACAAGGTCATCGAAGTCTGAGCACGAGCATCCAAGGATGGAGATCTAGGTCACAATTAAATTTAATTCAGTTGAGTACGACCCAGGATATTAATATGATAAGGAAAGGTGACCAAAGTCGATTGGTCGTAATCAAAGGAGTTAGGATTCAATGATATTGAAAACTTTTAAAGGCTAATTCAAAGATATGGAATAAGTCAATTTCCTCCTTTTGATAGGGAAAACAAAAGACAAGATTTCATAGGAAAGTCAAGTTAATCATCTCCCTCTGATACTATCAAGTTTATCTGGTCATCATTTACCAATCATATTTATCTCATAAGTCCAAATATGAAAATCAACCTTTATATGACTACCACCAAGAATTTATAACCTTTTTGTTATAAAGATTGGACCTTGTCATGATCATCATACGCTCAATTCCTAAATTCCAAAACATTACTCATGAAGCATACCCTTTTATTTATTAGCACTCAATACTAACCACTTAATCATCTTTAAATCCAAAATTTCCACCTTGTCCTAAATTAGATCCGAAACCTCTAAATCAAATTTTTTTTGAAATCCTTGAACTTGTTCAAATTACCCTCTTTGTGTTATTCAATCTAAAACAACTAGGCCTTACAGAAACTTATTCTCCATTAAAATCAACCTTCATATTTCCTTCAACGTACACCCTTAAATATTATTCTCCTTAAATTTAAAATTTTCTCAAAAATTGCTATATTATCTATGACTCAAAAATTCTTGTATCCTTTCTATTCTTAACCATTTTCTTGCAATATCTTATTCAATTTCGTATTTCCATCGAATACAGTTAAAATCTCTTCTCCATTACTAAATCCCTAAATTTAACATAATAGCCTTAAAGTAAACGTCTCAAGAATCAATAACCAAAAATTATCCAAGTCCTCAAACTATGTCGACCTCGAATATCCTCATCAGTTAAGAAATACATATATGAATTATTCATGCACAAAATATTTCTCTGTGTGTGATCGTTTCTAATTGATAATATTGATCTCTTGATTTCATTCCCAATCTTACCACATCTCTATCTCAAAATTCTATATCAAGGTCCATCATATTATATTCCTACCAAGATTATCATGAGATAACAAATTACGTCCTTTCCAAGCTAGATGATTTACGTCACTTCCTCGACCTTTCCAGTGTAAAAAGTATAGAGATTCCAAGGTTTCAAATTATAGATGACCGAATTAGATACAAGATAGGTGATTGATGTAATTGGGACAGAGTTAACAAAGATGAGGAAAAAATGGTAATACAAGAAATAATGGCAAGAAAAAAAATAATGATAAAATCTGTTCTTGCTCATCTGTTCAAAAGAAATGAACAAATTTTAAGATATAATCTGATAACCATATATGTCTTCCTGAAATCATGTTACTAGAATTTTGCCACGCCAGTAAGCATAGCTACAATAAACAATAGAGTCCGTAACTAAGGTATACACCCTATAATCATGTTATTTAGAATTCTTACCACACCAACCGGTATGGCTGCAAGAGAATCTAAATTCCATAACTAGGATAGTATATCTAAAATCAGGCTCTACGTCCTTGTCATGTTAGCCAGTATGACTACGATAAATTCTAACTCCATAAATAAAGTAGATGTTTACCTTTCTCACTGTCCTTATCAAGAATGTTATCAGGTTATACCCTAAATTCCAAAAATAAAATAAAGATAAATATATATATATTTAAATACAAACTCAAAATTAACAACTAATCATCAAGATTCAAAATTCAACAATGAATTCATTAAAATCAAATTCAATAACAAGGAGTAATGGGTGAATCAAATGAGTAATGGGTGAATCAAATCAAGGAAAAAGATTCCAAATCGAAGTTAAAATAAGATTCTTAA
>JANAVB010033017.1:9430626-9480626 GCA_029216955.1 Iris pallida
TGGTGTACTACAATGATTAATGTGGCACGAACTGCGACTTCGGGTAACAACTACACAAGGTGACCTCTGATGGTGGCACGGACAGTTTCATTGGGTCCGAAAGGGTCAAATTAGTTATGAACGACCTAAAGAAGTCTAGACTCGGAAGAGGATAGGGTATACGATTAGCTATTGATAATCGATGGAATTCCCGGAGAAAATATTTATATTACTTTAGAAAAATATTTATGATGCTTTGAAAATATATATTATTAGCAAAACATGCCTTTAGACAAATACTAAAAGTTAGAAATCCTAATTTTGTAAAAAATGTAATTTTTGGGTAGAGAGGGTATACTTTTATTAGTCACAAATATATATCTTGGAAAGACTATCAACTCTTTGTATCTATAAAATAATATTAGAAATAAAAATATAAAATCTAGAAAAGTGGATTAGGGCTAAAGACTAGATAAGCTATAAAAATTACTTTAAAAACAAATTATTATTGTTTTTGAACGTAGCAATAAGGCTTTAACCCAATAATAGGTTGGTGACAAACTTTTTAGAAAGTATTTAATATATTTCAAATAAATAACTATAATTGCCTATAGATACAAATATACCTATTGCATTCAAAATATACTAATAAAATCTATTTATTTCTTCAAAGTGTTCAGTGCTAAAATAATAATAATAATAATAATAATAATAATAATAATAATAATAAACTCAAAGAATACTGTATATATAAATATAAATCCTATTTAGTACCTACTATTGAAATAAAATACCATGAAAAGAAAAGAAAACAAAATAACCTTAATCAAAATCCCACACATCAGCTTCTCTTAAATACCAAAAAATAGTGAAAAGCATAAAAAGAAGCAAAAGAATAAAGTGAAAGCAATGAACAGAATATTAAATGAGTGCAAAAGTAATAATACTAAATAAAGAAAAAATAAAATAAAAAATAAAAGGGGATGAGTATGAGTGAAAGAGAGGACAAGAGAGAGAAGAAGACAAACAGAGGAAGGGGAAGAGCGGAGAGAAGCGGAGGAGAGAGGAAGGGGCGGTCGGGAGAGAAAGGGATGCGATCGAGAGACTCGTAGGCTGGGGTCGGCAAGACGCCGGCGACGTTGTGTCGGAAGACGCCTGGAGCGTGGCGGTGTTGCTCCTACACGCGACGGCGGCGGACTCGGATGGCCGGGCGGGGCTCACGGCGAGATCAGGTCGGGATGGCCGGAGGATGCATGCACGCGCGGAGGAGGCGGCGGCCGTACGAATTCGACGAGGAGGTGGAGGTAAGTGCTGGTGGTGGTGATGTATTTAATTTAGGGTTTCTGTTGGTCATGGTGGCGGTGGTGGTGTTGGGGGACGGTGACGGTGGTTGGCCAGGAAGGCGGGATCGGGCTATCGTGGTGGTGGCCGCGGTGGTGGTGTATTTTTTAGGGTCTCGGTCGGGAAGACGATGATGTCGATGGTGGTGATCTGGTTATGATGGGAGAGGCAGCGGGTGGTTGTAGGCCGGCTTGGCCGGGATCGGGTTGGATGGCTACGATGGTGGGGGTCATAGGGGATGTGGTGGTGGCCATGGCGTAAGTGCGACGGAGAAGAGGTTGTGGTCGGGTCTGTCTGTGGGACAGTCCGTGGTCGAGGAACGGGAGGGAGCAGAGGAGGTGGCGGAGAAGACGGGGTCGGGTCGAGCGGCATGGCTACGGTGTCATTGGTAGAGCTAGGTTTAGGATTTGGGGTTGGGTCGTGTCGGGGATTGTCCGACACGATATGGATGGACGTCTGGGTTTGTCGGACGGGACAAAAATAATGTATCTGTAGAAGAAGAGAATAGTGGATGGGAAGGTGGACACAGACACGATACACAACTTGTGGTGGAAAATGTTGGGTTGTCAATTGTGGAGAATTCAATAGAAAGGCTCCCCTTTATATAGGGTTGAGGAATCCCTGGGTAGATAAGGATTAGGATTTATTTAACCCAAAATAGATAATCCCACTATTAATTTAAATCAAAATAAGGTAACTCAATAAATTCCAGTCTACGTTTAAATTAAGTCCAAACTTTATCTTTATTTTATACTAATTAAATTCATAATTCATAAAGTCAAATCTTAATTTAAATTACCATGACGATTTAAACATTCAAACCAACCATAATCCAAATTATCTTTTAAAATAATTTATATTAATAATTAATTTCGAAAAAATCACTATAAATATTTAGCTATTTTGAAACACATTTTTAATATTAGATAAAACAATTAAAATTTGTACTTCAAAAAAAAAAAACAAGTGGACATGAAATAAATTCCATGTCTCTCGCACACAAATAGTATACATAAAATAATACTTTTCTAAACTACTACTTATATTAGTACCTAAAATAAAAATAAAATAAAATAGCATTTTGAAAAATCTCGACACGACGTTTTTTTACAATTTTAAGTAATTAAAAATAATTAACATATATTGTTTAAAAACTATCCTTCATAATTAAAATCTATGATCAAAACGTTTTCTAAAAATATGTATCTCGCACATATTCGCACTCGACGAACAAATACGAAAAAAAATGCAAACTTGCGCACGATGTATAATATGCAAATAAAATCAAACACCAAAATTTATAAATGAATAAAATAAAAAATTGCAGTAAAAATTAGGGGGTTTACATACAAATTGTAAAATCAACTGGGTATCTCTGGCTTAGGTTATCCACAGTCCACATATCTAAAAAGCATACCTAACCACCAAAATTCCTTATACCAAAAATATTACATATCCTATGCAAACAGAATTAGACTAAACATTTCTTCTAAGTACTGGATAAACTTAGACAGAACTCTGGCCGAGTTCGGACTGAGTTCGGACCGAGTTCGGTCAGTTCAAATTCAAATATTTGTTACCTCCAAATCTGCATGCAATGTTTCATTTGTGAAATCTTTGCATCCGAACTCTGCCCGAACTCTGTCCGAGTTCGATCCTCGAAAACACCTATAAATAGAAGAGAATTTCTTATTTTAAATCACTCATCAATTCATCTTCTCTTCTCTCTATCTATATCCAATAGTGTTTTTATTGATCTAAAGCTTTCACACTCCACCTATACATCTCTTAGCCAAAGCCGGTAACATCTATTTGATTTAGAGTCTTTGGTTGTCAGAGTTGTGAAGAGGTCGTTCAAGTTCAGAACACATTTCTGTTTTCGGAGCCGGTCGTGGCTCGTCGTCAAGCACGGTGTTGTGAAGTCAGTCGTGCACTTGTCACCAAGCACGGTGTTATAAAGAGACTGCAAGCTCTCAATTAGCTTGTGAATAGTGAATTAACATCAGGCAAGAGTACCTGCGACTGGATTAGTCTCCAAGTGAGAAACCAGTATATATCGCGGTGTCTACTGAGTTTGATTCTCTGATCTCTTGCTATTTATTTACTGTCTATTTATTCACTGCCATAGTTATTTAATTTTAAATTTTTAATTGGTGATTATTTTCTGTTGCACTCGCACTCACTCTATTCACCCCCCCTCTAGAGGTGCTCAACGATCCTACAATTGGTATCAGAGCAGGTTATATTCTAATATAACAACCTCAGAGAGTATATATGGCAGCCGTGAAATCAATATTCAACGTTGAAGGGCAATCCACAAATAGACCCCCACTATTTGATGGAACAAACTATACTTACTGGAAAACACGAATAACATTCTTTTTAAAATCTCTTGACTTTGATTTTTGGTCTATAGTTATTGACGGTTATAAGAAACTGAAACCTATAGTAATTGATGGCATACTTACAGACAAGCCTCATGATAAATATACAGAGGTAGAAAAAACAAAAGCTAGTTTAGATGCACGTGCCATCAACGCACTGTTCTGTGCAATTGACAAGACGGAGTTCAATCAAGTTTCAACCTATAAAACGTCTCATGAGATTTGAAAACTTCTTGAGGTAACTCATGAAGGTACTTCCCAAGTGAAGGAATCCAAAATCAGTAGACTAACACAGGAATATGAATCTTTCAAAATGAAACCCGGCGAGTCAATTACACAGATGTTCACTCGTTTCCTTGATATTACTAATCCTTTGCAATCTTTTGGTAAAGATTACAGTAATCACGAGAAGATCAAAAAAGTGCTACGGGCTCTAACCAAGAACTGGAACCCAAAGAAAATTACAATTATTAAAGGAAACGATCTCACCACCATGACTCTAAAAACACTTATGGGCAAGCTAATGACCCATGAGCTGGATCTGTAAGAGTTTGAAGAAGCTACTTCAAAAGAGAAATCAATCGCCTTCAAAGCTCAAGCCAGAAGATCAACATGCAAAGATTCTGATGAAGAATCATCCAGTGGTGATGAACAAGCCTTTCTAGTGAAGAATTTCAGAAAATTTTTAAAGTTTGAGAAATCAAATAGAAAGAAGAAAGATGTCCATGAAAGCAATGAAGAAGAAACAATCTGCTTTGGATGCAAGAAGTCAGGGCATATGAAGAAGGACTGCCCATCTCTAAAGAAAAGCAGTCCATATGATAGATCAAGATCAAGCCAAAGAACAACAATTGGTCAAAAGTATGCAAATACAAGTATCTGGCATGAAAGTTATGCTAGTAAATCAGAGGAAGAAGATAGACCCTGCAGCACTGTAAATGTCTGTCTTATGGCTTTTCATAAGGTGGACCCTCAACCCTCTCATGCTAAAAGTAAGTGGATCCTCGATAGCGGATGTTCGGGGCACATGACTGATGATGCATCTTTGTTCGCCACGCTATCGATGAAGAAAGAAGGATATGCCTCCTTCGGAAACAACCTGAGAGGTGATATCATTGGAAATGGCATTGTTGGTATATCTCCTTATCATGTAATAAAAGATGTTTGTCTAGTTACATAATTGAAACATAACCTACTGGGCATAAGTCACTTGGCAGATAATGGTTATGGCATCAATTTTGTTAAAGACAAATGTATAATATATGATATGTCATTTGGTAATCCCGTATATGAAGGGATTAGAGAAGACAATATTTATGTTTTCTTTCTAAAGAGCACTAATAATATAGGAAGATGCCTAGTCACAAACTTAGATGAAAGCTAGCTGTGGCATATGAGGCTAGGACATGCTAATATGGACACTATCTCACGGCTAAGCACTAAAAAGTTGGTAAAAGGACTCCCCGAGATATCATTCAAGAGAGATATGGTATGTGTAGACTGTGAAAAGAAAAAAGCACATAGATCTACATTTAAATCCATCAATGCTGTAAGTACTTCTAGACCTTTGCAGTTGATACATATGGATTTATTTGGTCCTAGTAGAGTCGCTAGTCTTGGCGGTAAGCTCTACGCTTTTATTATTGTTGATGATTTCTCTCATTTTACTTGGGTTTACTTTTTATCAAACAAAATTGATACAATTTTAGATATTTTGTAAAAAGGTACAAAACGAAAAAGGCTTTATGATTACTCGTATCCGAAGTAATCATGGTGGCAAATTCGTAAATACTGATTTCAAAAAGTTTTATGATGATAGTGGATATTACTACGAGTTTTCCTGTGCTAGAACTCCTCAACAGAATGGTGTTATGGAGCGAAAGAACCGTACTCTAAGCGAGATGGCTAGAGTCATGCTGAATCAGCATAATCTTTCTAAATATTTTTGGGCAGAAGCTGTTAGTACAGCCTGTCATGTTTTAAATATGGTGTTAATTCGACCTATATCGAAGAAAACATCTTATGAACTTTGGTTTGGAAAGATTCCAAATATTTTTTATTTTAAAGTTTTTGGATGTCGTTGTTTTATCCTGAATACCAAGGACAACTTGGGAAAGTTCGACTCTAAAGCAGATAAAAGGATATTTCTCGGCTATGCTGCTAAGAGTAAGGGATATAAAATTTTCAATAAAAGATCTATGATTGTTGAAGAATCCATTAACGTTACTTTTGATGAGCTCAACAGTCACAGATCTAGCGACAGTAATGATGAATATGTACAAGCTAGAACCGATAAAAGTCCTGTGGAAGATCTGACTCATAGATTTGAATCATTGAAGTTCTTGCCAGATCATCCAGAGACGATCATTATAGGTGATATATCAAAAGGTGTAAGTACACGCTCTTCATATAGAGATACTAAAATAGCAGCAAATATAGCTTTTATTTCACAAGTAGAACCTAAGAATGTAGCAGATGCTTTTGGATTGATGCCATGCAAGAGGAACTAAATCAATTTGAGAAACCAAGTTTGGAAACTTGTTCCTAAATCTATTGGTCAATCAATAATTAGTACCAAATGGGTGTTCCAAAATAAATTAAGTGAAGATGGACAAGTTCTACGCAACGAAGCACATCTAGTGGCACAAGATTATAATCAAGAAGAAGGTATTGATTATGACGAGACATATGCTCATGTTGCTAGACTAAAAGCTATCTGTATATTTTGTGCATATGCATGTTTTAGTGATTTTAAATTATTTCAAATGGACATAAAAAGTGCATTTTTAAACAGATTTTTGAAAGAAGAAGTTTTTGTGAAACAACCCCCTGGTTTTAAAGATTTTTAAAAACCTGATCACGTCTTCAAACTTAAGAAAGCACTCTATGGACTCAAACAAGCACCTCGTGTTTGGTATGAACGCCTAACTGCCTTCTTACTTGAAAATGGTTTTTCAAAAGAAAGAGTTGATACTACTTTACTTATCAAGTCTTTGGATGATGATATTCTTCTTGTGCAAATATATGTTGATGAAATCATATTCGGATCTACTAATGAAAAACTTTGTCAAGAGTTTGTTAAGTGTATGCAGAGTCAATTTGAGATGAGTATGATGGGAGAGCTAACTTCTTCCTAGGACTTCAAATAAACAACACTCAAAAGGAACATTCATTAATCAAGCTAAATATACAAAGGACATACTGAAAAAGTATGACTTCGATAATGTAAAGTCAATCGGAACTCCAATGGCTACATCAACAAAGCTTGACACTGATGAAAGTGGTAAACCTGTCGACCAGCGTAAGTATCGAGGTATGATTGGTAGTTTATTATATTTAACTGCTAGTCACCCTGATATTATATTTAATGTCTGTATTTATGCACGATATCAGGCAAATTCTAAGGAATCACACTTATGTGCCGTTAAGCGCATCTTCTAATACCTTAAGAAAACTTCAACAGTCGGCTTATGGTATCCTAAAACCAAATCCTTTAACCTGATAGGTTACTCGGATGCGGATTTTGTAGGATACAAAGTAGACCGTAAAAGTACCAGCGGTACGTGTTATTTCCTAGGAAAAGCCTTAGTCTCATGGTTTAGCAAGAAATAAAATTCTGTAGCACTATCAACTATTGAGGCTGAGTATATCGCCGCAGGACGATATTGTGCTCAAATTTTATGGATGAAGCAAACCTTAGAAGACTACAATCTATACTACACTAAGATTCCTATTTATTGTGACAACACTAGCACTATTAACCTGACTAAGAATCCTATATGTCACTCACGTACAAAGTACATAGAGATTCGTCATCACTTTTTACGTGATCACCAACAATACGGGGATATTTTCTTAGAATTTGTTAACACAGATCATCAACTAGCAGATATTTTCACAAAACCATTGGCTGAAGACCGATTTAACAATCTGCGTCGAGAGCTCGGCATACTTGAATTTTTAGATTCATAATGTAGTATAATTAGTAAACCAATTTATAACTCAAAACTTTGAACTTTATTAATTGACGTTATTTTGGGTACAAGCCGAAAGGGTCCTTCAAATAGCCTGAAGCGATACGGTGTACTAGTTTTCGGACTACCGCTAGCTGGGATCTGGCCCCTACAGCTAACCCAAAGTAATAAAAATTATTAAATGAAGAAGTATAAATGTTATACATTGAAGTTTATCAATTATATAGCATTAATGACATTGGAAACACAAGTAGCCGAGTTCGGATGGAGTCGGTGCAAATTTCTAGAACACCAGCAGCCGGCCCTAGCTTAAATATACTTCGTTTTTACCTCCTTCTTTCACCATCTCACAAATCGAGAGCCTCCTCAAAGTAAAATTTTACTACTTTCTAGCCTTTCTCCTCCCTCCGTCGTGGATCTTCGTAGCTTGGAAGCAGTCTTCTCCTTCCCCTCTCAATCTCTTTGAGGTATTCTCTCTTTTTCAATTCAATTCTCATGGCACCCAAACTCCACCACAAGAGAAAGAAACCATCTTCCAAGAGTGGCTCTCGTGCTGGATCCTTCTCCGCTGAGTATGAACCAGTTAGCATTTTTAGTCCTGCTCGTCCTACCGATGATGATGATATGATTTTGGACTTTTCCCATCTGCAGACTTTTCTACAGCTTGGTTTGACAACTTTTTTTATAGGGATATTTGTCCCGGTCGCTATGTCAACTTCACTATATTTTCTGAGTATGTCACTACTTTTGAAAATCTATCTCTTCGTGACTTTTTCGAAAATGCCAACAATATATATGATAATGTCGTTCGCATGTTTTACTGTAACTTACAAGTTGTAGAGAGCAGTATCTATTCATGTGTTAGAGGTAGAGAAATTGAATTCAACTCTACAGATGTCAGTAAATTTTTTCACATGCCTGACGTAGGTAAAGCCCTAGTTGACATCAATCATGTCCAATTTCCTGAGGGCATGACTCTTGATTCTTTCAAGGTCGCCATGTGTCATCCTTGTCCTGTTCCTAGAAATGGCAGGGTGTACTCACGGCACCTTAATCAAAAAATTTATGAGTTACATCATTTTGTGTTCTCTGCTTTGCTTCTCAAGACGGGATCTTCAAATGAGGTCACATTTTTCGAGATGTCTGCTATGTATCACCTATACTTTGGTGTCACTTTCTCTGTCCCTAAGACTTTCATTGCTTGGATAATTAGCTGTTGGAGGATAGGGCGCAACCTCTTGTACCCCATGCACTTGGCTAAGATCTTTAGACGTCTTGGAGTTGATCTCTCTCAGTGTCCTTTCTCTTCTACTGCTTCTGAGTTAAGTAGATCCAGGACTTATTCCAATCCACCTCCTCCACCTGGTGCTGAACCTGCTGCTCTGGTTCACGCTGATGATCCTCAGGCTCCCGCCCCTGCTGTTTCAGCTGCTGCTCCGGGTTTTGACCCAGATTTCTATCAGCAATTTGATGAGTTCGTTGCCCTCTCAGCGCAACGTCATCAGCACTTTGATGACTTTATTGCACTTTCTGCGCAACGTCATCAGAGCTATATTGATGTTGAGTTCCGCCACATCTCTCAGGCTCAGGTGGTACGGAACAGCCTTGCTGATATCCACTGGAGCTTATCTCATGATCCTACTCATCTGATTCAGATGACTCGTCACCGCGGATTTACTAGATCGAGGTTTGATGATGAGGCTACTTTCACTCACTTCGATCCTACCACGGCCTACTTTCTACCGAATGCTCCTGGAGGTGATGACACATCGCTGTGATGTGGGACTTCAGTTGGTTTCATGGATGCTGCTGCTAGATGATAATCATCGTAGTATTTTTTATGTACTGGTCTAAACTGATGAGTTAGACTTTTAGACTTGTTTTGAAAGTCATTTACTGTTAAGTTATGACTGATTATGATTATGTTAGTTGCACTTCAGTTAGTTGCACTTCAGTTGATCTTCTTATATCAGATTTTAGTTGTGTTACTGCTTCTCTTAGTTTATTTTTTTGAGATTTGTTATCTGTGGAATTATTCTGTCTCAGTCTTTGTTAAATGCTGAACACTGTTGGCTTCACACATTACTGGGGAGCCAAAATATTTTGAACATGATAAAGGGAGAGAAAGAGCAATACCAAAATTTGTTTCCAAAGCTTTATAGAACAAATCAGGTATTTTATTTCAATCAAATATTTTAGATATATTTTGGTATAGACTCAAGTTTGTCATTCATCAAAATGGGGGAGATTGTTAGCCCATTCCTAAAATGGTCACACCTGATTTTGATAAATCAACAATGACTTAAGTCAATACACAAAATATAGAAACTGTTGCTAACATTTCAGGTCAAGTGAAATCAATATCCAAAGTGTATTACAACATTTGCAAGCATGTAAATCATCATTTCGAACCGTTCATGTATTGAAATTTGTCTGAGTCACTTTATAATTTATTATGTATTTTTATCTTTATTGAGTCTAGGATACAAATTGTAAAATCAACTGGGTATTGCTGGCTTAGGTTATCCACAGTCCACTATCCAAAAAGCCTGCCTATCCACCAAAATTTCTTATACCAAAAATATTACATATCCTGTGAAAACAGAATTGGACCAAACATTTCTTCTAAGAACTGGATGAACTTAGACAGAACTTTGGCCGAGTTCGGTCTGAGTTCGGATCGAGTTCGGACCGAGTTCAGTCAGTTCAAATTCAAATGTTTGTTGCCTCCAAATCTGCATGCAACGTTTCATTTACGAAATCTTTGCATTCGAACTCTGCCCGAACTCTGTCCGAATTCGGTCCTCGAAAACAACTATAAATATAAGAGAATTTCTCATTTTAAATCACTCATGAATTCATCTTCTCTTCTCTCTATCTATATCCAATAGTGTTTTCATTGATCTAAAGCTTTCACACTCCACCTATACATCTCTTAGCCAAAGCCAGTAATATCTATTTGATTTAGAGTCTTTGATTGTCAAAGTTGTAAAGAGGTCGTTCAAGTTCAGAACACATTTCTATTCTTGGAGTTGGTCGTGCGCTCGTCGCCAAGCACGGTGTTGTAAAGTCATTCATGCACTTGTCACCAATCACGGTGTTATAAAGAGACTGCAAGCTCTCAATTAGCTTGTGAATAGTGGATTAACAGCAGGCAAGAGTACCTGCGGCTGGATTAGTCCTCCTAGAGGGCAACTAGTATATATTGTGGTGTCCACAGAGTTTGATTCTCTGATCTCTTGCTACATTTATTTACCGTCTCTTTATTCACTGCCATAGTTATCTGCTTTTAAATTTTTAATTGGTGATTATTTTCTGCTGCACTCGCACTCACTCTATTTATCCCCCCTAGAGGTGCTCAACGGTCCTACAGATGGTGCTATAGACCTTGCGTGAACATCAACTATACGCCATTATGGGCCTTTAGTGAAAAGTTTTACAAAATATTATCCTTTATAATATTTATTATTTTATTTGAGCTAAATTATAAATATTTAGTAGTTATTGGTTGGGCTAAGTTCATATTAGCCGTTATGGGCCAAGGGCCCATAAGTAATTACTAAACCTTATATATTTGTTGTGAGCCAAAGGCCCATATCTTTTTGAACAATTTGTTCACAGGAGAGGAAGCTCCTCCTTCACAGGTTGTTAGACTGAGGAATCTCAGTTCTAACCGTTTCTGACAGTGAGGAGGGGAGGATTTCAAATTTCCGCCCAAACTTTTCCTTCCAGAGAGTGATAACAATTTTCATGCCTATATATTTCCAGAGAGTGGGAGAGAGAGAGAGAGCCATTCAATTGTAGAGTCTTCCCATTCTTTCCCTCTCACTTTTCTTCCCACAAACCAGAGGTTGTGAATTTGAATTGAAGGAGCTTAGCCATGGCGGATGGATTTCTCGAAGGAATTGCCTGTAGCTTCTCTCCTCAATAGCTGGATCATGCACGAAGAGCTTCTCTTCGACATTACTAAAGACCACATCGGTACTGGTGAGAACATCCCGATCGCTAATTTCCTCGTTTTGAATTTGAGTTCTTCTTCGATCCTTCCTTCAAACACATCGATCGGCATTTTGAGTTAGTAATGAGAAGTCATTTTTTGATCCTTTTAATCAGATGGCTCTGTTGGACCTTTTGATTAGTTGAAGTCCATCATAATCGTTTCAAATTTTGTTGAGATTGTAAGTTTTCGATCTCTATTGTTTGTGTCCGATGAATTGATGAACCCTATAATCGGGATCTGGAATTCTTTTAGTATTTTCATCTTTCCTTCCCTACAGAATCTGGGGACCTGTTTGTGTGGTGAGCACGACAGCAATTTGCAGTTCTTGAGCTCGAGATGAGGGTGAGTATTTCTATCTATAATTCTAGATCTAGGTCCAAGTATTTTGCCATTAGGAAATGTATGAATTATTTGAGATTTCGATCCTTCTGTTCATTCCTTGCAACTGTTCGATCCTTGGTTTCAGAGGGGATTATATCGGGTTGAGTAGCTGAGTGTCACATCGAGATCCTAGTGCAATCACTTCTTATTCCTATCAGGTAATTTCTAGCCTTTGTTACGAATATAGTTCATTTTGATCAATAGATTGGGACTGTTTCATGAAACTGGAATTAAACTACTCATGGAAGTTCATTTTGGTTTAGACATTGAATTTGATTGCTGTTTTGTTCCTAAGAACAGTGTTGAGTAGGATCAGTAGATAAATAACTGTTGGTGAAACATCATGTTTTTTTTGAGTATTTTAGAATGTTAATTTAAGATCCATTGTTCTGTGAATCATTGTAAAATAGGGGGGAGCTGAGTTATGGAGTTGAATTGTTAATTTTAGACGTCCAAATTTGGTTTTCCTATTGTTGAATTTCCTAGAGAATGTTCTATTGAGAGAGATTGCAGAATTCTTTTTGCATATGTTCATGCTTTAAATGTTTTCAGTCATGATATCTTGAAATCGAGCGGGGTTAACTTTAGGATATTAATAGGTGTGTTTCAGTTCAGGTTTTATATATTCAATCTGTGCATATGGTAGTTCCTTCAATTATAGTTATTTTATTAACCAAGGCTTAGTATCAGAACTTAGAAGTCTAAATCTGGAGGGCTAGACTCTATCAGATAAGTTAGAGAGAGTGCATTAATAGGAGATACACTAGTTACCTGAGATTGCAATAGCAGGTTACTCTTAACCTTGGTATTAGTTCAAATGTCAACACTAAAGGTTTTAGAAGTCAGTTACTGTTTGGACCTCCTGTGTGCAGTATAACTTGGTTTAGCCTCAGTTACTGATATGTCCTGACTGTAGCATGAGCTCTGTTTTGAATCAGTTGGGTATCAACAGGTAGTAACATCCTGTGTACAGGATTTAATAATCATTTATATTATTTTCTAAATGGGTGCATACTGCATTTAACAGGAAACCTAGGCTGTATGAATATCTAAAATCAAGGGTTTGGCTTATTGATTGAACTGGGATCTCACCCCTATGATTTACATCTGAACTAGAGATGCATATCAGTGCTTATCAGGACCCTGAAATCCATTTTTGTCTTTGACTCATTTATTGAATCTGAGATTCAAGACAGATTGGTTCAAGTAATGAACTGGGATTCATATCAAGGATTGTGATACTAGACTAATGTTAGTTAACTAGACCCTTGAAACTTCCAAGTGATTATTAGTAGTTATCCCTAACCCTGCTTTCAACTGAATTGTTGTTGTCCAGATTTTAGTTATTATGTCTTGTGGTGTAGAAATTGTAGGAATTAGATATAGGATTTAATCTCTGTGACTGGAACAAAGGGAATTAGAAGAATGGGAACATTTATGTAGGAACATTATGAAGGGTTAGAGTTGAATCATTAACAGAGAACTTTAGCTAAGAATATACGAATTGGAGCTATTACAAACCGAGTGGTAGCATGCACTATCACTGACTGAGAGTCCCCTGAGTAGGATAGTTGCAGTCACTCTTTAATAGTTGCCCATTGCTTGTAACAAAAGTTCCTGAGGAATAGGACTTTGTGGAATTCAAGTATATTAGGAAGAAGCTGAAAACTGAGATAGGACATTAGCATTAGTAAATTACCTTTTCTAGGAATACTTTTAAATTATATGTTTTCATGTGACCTGGGGTAAAAAGTATATTCTAAAAATATATGATTTGGTGATTGCTTGTATAACTGAATAGGTAATCTCATATGTTCATTACAATAGACTGTCTTATGTTAGTTGATAGATTTTGATTTATCTAGACCTAAATCTTTAGTTTTACCTTGTCTTAAATCAAGGTTAAGGAGATTACATGATAAACTGGTTTGCACTTGTTTAGTTCATAACCAAATTGTACCTAAAATTCAGGAGGATATCCAGCTCTATTCTTTGCCTTGATCACCGGAGCAAGGCAAGTACTTTTCTACGGTTTTGTGCATTTACATTCTTGTACTCTTTCTTGTGACATGTCATGGCACGACATCATGTACTCCTGTACTCCTGTACTCTTGTTCTAGTATTTATTAGTGTCGGGTGGGGAAATACACCAGCCATGTGACCAATCTCGGTTACTATACTCATGTGCCTAGCTTAGGCCTCGCATCGTGCAAGCGGGCCCTAAGTCGTACCATATTCATGTACTCCTGTGCATGTTCTCACCCCAGCCGGTCACATGGACTAGATGTATTTCGATATTGTGCACTTATCATGTCTGGTACTACAGGATTATAGTTTCATTCCTGTACTTTACATGTTCTTGTACTTTACATTCATGAATTATAGTTCCTGTACTTATTTCCTGTACTACTTTCATGTACTTTCATGTTCATTCCTATATTTCATTTCCTGTACTCCTGTACTCTGTTCATGTCATATTCATGTTTCATTTCTTAGAACTGTACTTTGCTCCGCTCCAGAATAGGATATGTTGCAGGTGAGTTGGAGGCCCTTTGCGACACATATTATGGCCGAGAGCCAGTTGATGCAGGAGAGCTAGCTGGAGTTGCTCTCGACTTAGAGGCTGCAGAAGCCTAGAGCTTTACCATTAGTACTTTACATTTTCTTTGTATTTGAGACTAGTAGACTCTATCTTTCATTTTTGCTGGAATATAATAAATTTTGAAACTTGTACTTTACTCTGGATTTGGGATATATTTATAGATGCTGTGATTTCATACTTGTTCATGATTTTCTGGTTAGATTTCCCTAGATTGGTACAGCTTACTTCGTCGTGTCTAACGACGAAGGCTGGACGTGTCCGACTCGTATCCGATTATTCGGGAGCGGGTCGTGACATGTTTTTAGTGGTGGCCCATGCAGGTCTATCCTAATAGTACCTAGGTATTAGAGTACTATTGGGGGACTTGATTTACACTAGGGAAACTTGAATCACAGTATAGGAAATCGGGTACATCGGGTACATAAGGTTATTATATAAACATTTACATTTTCTGATAGATTAGGTTTTTATCAATCACAAAAAATTTTTTGATGCAGGATGGTCACTACGAGGAAGACTGTGGATCAGCCTGGAGTTGCAGGCAGTTCGGATCATGCCTCACCAGACGTTCCAGCAGATCAGCTTCTACTACCGCCTCCGATCTTTTCGCTGCTACCTTCGACGATGATGTTTGACGGCGCTCAGGTGATGGCGATGTTCCAGCAGTTTATGGAGGCCCATAATCACCAGGCTACGCAGTTCAGAGAGGCTCAAAGTCAGCAGGCCATACAGTTCAGAGCGACCGTCGTCGACGCACTCAGGACCAGAGAGCCGACAGCACCAGCTGTCACGACCCGTACCCATTTTTTTTTAAACGGATACGAGATGTGTCCAAGCCAGCCTATGTCGCAGTGTCAGCGGTAGAACGCTGTCACGGCCATGAAGATCAAAATCACAAATAATGCTCATTCACAAAATTAATTTAACTTACAATGATCACAAGTTTTACATTTACAGAAAAATATAAAATTGTACAAATAATTGAATGACTACAAATCAACTATCTAGCTGGCCTCTAGGCTTTTGTCTGCAAGTACCCCCGTATCTTTCATGCTAAGTAAATCCATGGCTAACCTAAAAAATATTGGTTTTCAGTCAGGAATGGAACGAGCACAATTCACTGAATGCAATTTCAATAAATAAAAATGACTATATAACAGAGGTCAGACATCAACTACATGTTTTTGAAAATAAACATAAAAGACGGAAAATTAGTAGCAAATAAATAGACAAAATATACTTTTCCAACTGTTAGAAGTACCTTTGATATGTGATCAGTCTGGGACACTACACCGCGAGGTCTACGAGGTCTACTTGTACGAAAAATAAACAATGTCTACGAGGTCTACTTGCATAAAATAAACAATATCTACGAGGTCTACTTGCAGAAAATAAACAATGTCTACGAGGTCTACTTGCAGAAAATAAACAATGTCTACGAGGTCTACTGCATGAAAATAAACAATGTCTACGAGGTCTACTGCATAACAATAAACAATGTCAACGGTCGGATCACACATCCTTAGTACTCCTCATTCCCGACTCAACAATTTATAGTAAAATATAAAATCACATAACCAATAGCCAATCAATGAAATATAGTGAAGATCAATATCGAAATGCAGACAATAAACTGTACTCGCCTGTGGTCCTTTGCTGGTGAAACCGATAATCCAAACCACTCAGTGTGCCATAATAGTTAAAACTCATACAACAGTCTCCGGAAGCTAAAATAAACATCACCAATGTTCTCAGAATAGTCCAATTAGCTAAGATTGCCTGTCCTTAAGTCCAATTCTGAACACAGGAGCAAAACGGTCATTTCGGGTCAAAACGGAGTCCGCCGTTGGACCCGCTTTACACCGAAAAGGGTGCCAGAGTCAATGGTCTCTAAAGTTATCAAACTACATGTCTATGGATTTGTTTTGATGATATGAACCCAACCGTATGTCCAGAGTTGGATTCCGGCAGGCCGTGCACAAAATCGCCCGTTGAATCGGACCGTGGGTGTGACGCCCCAGAACCAGAATACTGGAGAGCGGGGGCATACATAGCCAGCTACGTATATTGAAATAAAATCCACCTCGATATACGGTCACGGCTGTCTAGATATGAGGGTTTACTACAAGCCAACGGTCTCTTAAGGTCAAGCCTATTGTCTCAATCTCAAACAAATAATATAATTACAAGATGTTAGACCACCAAATATACAATAAAAGGCGTCCCAAATATTACATATTCAGTTGATCATGAAGCTAGTCGTACAAAATGCGAGGACTAGAAAGAGTTTAGTCATACATGATCAGCCCTAGGATTTGTTAATCATGCTTACAGCCCGTAGGCAGACAGTAAGTAAATGTGCATCAAGCTAACAGGTGCTCGTCGGCTAAACGCCTCAAAAGAATAATTTTACAATCGAGTGAGCAAAACAAAATGGAAAACCCACTTGTAGCCCGGGTTCCTTCTAATCGCCACCATCGGGCTGGAGGTTCGGCAGATCCTCGGGTGCTGCTCCGAAATCTGGCCACACAAAACCAGCTGGGTCAAACCCCAGAAGAGCAAGTGCCACAAAGGAGGCCACGAAATAAGAACAAAAGCCAGCATATCAGAACATAAGAAAATGGAAGAAAGTACTAGTAATAAAGAGTACAACAGGACAATAAACGCCTAGGGACATGGAACCATTCCGGGAGCCAGATTACAACCCGTAAACCAAACAAGGACCGGGGTTGTAACCCTTCGCCTGAATAGCACTTGTCTCTATCCATTTATTGTTAAGACAAGTAAAACAATCATGTTCAGGGGGAAACCAGGTACTGGGACTAAACAAGACTTAGACAGGGCTAGACAACATCCATTCACAAGCGGACAAGCAATTACTACGGCTTACTACTTTAACTAGCTAGAGTTATCACAAGCCTAATTACTAGCAAGATGCAATGAGAATTTCCCAGTCCCAAGCCCTGCAGACTATCTAGTTATCCTTCCGCGGGTTGAGAGTATGGTTGGGTACATCGCCCAAGAGACGATATACCCTTAGGTGACTTAGGGGGTGCAACACATGTCAGTGTGCTGGAAATGTGCTCTACTCGTCGGCAAGCTACAAATCCATTAAAGCACCCAGATAACGAGATTGCTTGTGACTGAAAATTCTCCATGTTCTAGTTTGATCTAATCATTAGCCTAATCCATATTTAGTACGAATTCCTGGCCGTGGTACCCAGGGAGTCACGTCCTAGACATGATGCAAGACAAGACAGGTAGATTTGCACAAGCAACAAGAAAGAACACCCAAGGTGTCTGGGGCAAATCAAGTTAAGTTATCAGGTTATCAAGTCAAGTCAAGTCAGGAGTGCGCCACGGCGGGCCACTATCAAGATATCAAGTTACAGGGGATTAATTACAGGTCGCAGGTTACAAGTTACAAGCACCCAACAAGTTACTGCCTAAAATCTGAGAATGCTAGCCATAAATTAAAATACAGAAAATCGTGTCAAGGCGTGCCGGGTCAAGTCAAGTCGTGCTGTGGGCAAGAAATCTCAGAAAAATACAATTCAACAAGAGAAGGCAAGGACCAAGGAAAACCAAGGGACACCATGGCACAAGGTGTGCTAGGTCAAGGGGCAGCCCAAGGGCGCGGCCAAGTTCGCAGGGGCCAATACGCCGGGGGCGCAGGGTCCAAGTGCGCAGGGGGCCGAGGGCGCAGGGGGCGCAGCCAAGTGCGCAGGAGGCAGATGGCGCAGGGGGCCGATGGCGCAGGGGCCGAGGGCGCAGGGGCCAATGGCGCAGAGGAGCCAATAGCGCAGGGGAGCCGATGGCGCAGGGGGCCGAGGGCGCAGGGGCCAATGGCGCCGGGGGGCCAAGGGCGCAGGGGCCAATGGCTCAGGGCAGCAGCGCGCTAAAGAGCGCATGCGCCAACGGTTGCCGCGGCCAGAGCCAAAGGGCGCAGCGCGGGGGCAGCGCGATGCAGCCAAGCGCGCGGGGCGCAGGGCGGCGAAGCGCGCGGGCCAGCAGCACGCTAAAGAGCGCACGCGGGGGAGGGGGTCTTCTTCTCCAACAAGCCGAGAACAACCTCCAAGAACACTAAAAATCCCAATTCCCATAACTTGACCAATTCAAAACCAAATTTAGAATTTCAAAGTTCTAACTTGGGTAAAATTGAATTCTCTTCCACATGGAAGCATCAAAAGAAACAAAAATCTAAGTTTAATAGATCAAAACCAAGAAAATCCGAAAATAGCTAATACTTAGATCTAGAACAATGGAGACTCTAAATCATAAAATGTCAAGTTCTAATGTTGTTCTCCATGGCCAAATCTAGCTTATGGACAAATAAAATATGGTGCTTATTTGTTGGCAAGGTGCACTTGCTTATGGTGTTGGTGGAGGAAGGAGGAAGAAGAAGATGGAGAAATTAAAGGAAATTATGGAGGAGAGAGAAAGTTAGGTGGGGATTTAATAAGGGTGGTTGTAGTGGAATGAGGGTGGAGTATAGGTTAAAGTGTTCCATTGGGTTTAAAATCAACCAAACCAAACCAACCCAACTAAAACCAAGCCGGGCCGAAACCCAAAAATAGGAGAAAACCCAAAATTCCACAAGTCGAGAAAAATAAAAATACATGCCAAAAATCCAACTACAAGTAAAATACGAATTACGGAAAATGAGGGTGACAACTCTACCCACCTTAAAAGAATTTCGTCCCCAGAATTTAATCAAGGAGCTAGAGACTGCCACGGCAAGTTACACTGAGCACCAACAACTACACTAAGCAGTTCAATCATACAATCATACATACAAGCAAGGGATGGATAGCATAAGGCATAAGGAAGACATTATACCTTACGAGTCAAACAAGTCGGGATATCGCGATCGGATGTCGTCCTCACGCTCCCACGTTGACTCACCTAGAGAGTGATGACCCCAAGCAACACGGACTAAGCTAATAGTCTTGTTCTTGAGTACCTTCTCTCTCCGGTCCAATATAGACACGGGCCTTTCCTCATACGAAAGGTTGGTACCAACAACCAATTCCGAATGGTCTAGGATGTGGCTCGGGTCCGGGATATACCGTCGTAATTGGGACACATGGAATACATCATGCACCTCACTTAGCGACGACGGAAGAGCAAGACGATAGGATACATCTCCTACTCGCTCCAGGATATCGAACGGCCCTATATACCTAGGACTAAGCTTTCCCCGTATGCCAAAGCGAATGACGTCGCAGTTAGGCGAGATCCTAAGGAATACATGGTCGCCGATAGGAAACTCTAAGGGACGCCGATGGGCATCGGCCCAATGCCGCTGGCGATCTTGGGCAACTCGAAGATGATCCCTGACCTTTCTGACTACTTCAACTGTCTGGGCAATCATTTCTGGACCAAGCATCTGCCTCTCTCCGACATCGTCCCATGCTAACGGGGATCTGCACTTCCTGCCATACAGTGCCTCGAATGGTGCCATCTGGATGCTGGCTTGGAAACTATTATTGTACGAGAACTCCACCAGGTGCAGGTGATCTTCCTACGAACCACCGAAGTCAAGTGTATAAGATCTCAACATGTCTTCAAGAGTCTGGATTGTGTGCTCCGACTGACCATCTGTCTGCGGATGATAAGCTGAGCTAAACTGAAGGTGAGTTCCCAAACTCTCTTGCAGGCTGTGCCAAAAGTGTGATATAAACCTTAAATCTCGGTCCGAGGTGATACTGACGGGCACTCCGTGAAGCCTGACAATCTGCCTGAGGTACATCTCTGCTAGCTGAGCCGTAGACTGCCCAACTCTGAATGTGAGAAAATGAGCCACCTTCGTGAGCCTGTCAACTATAACCCAAATAGCATCTCTACCAGCCGGGGATCTAGGCAATCCAGTCACAAAATCCATGGTCACATGCTCCCATTTCCATTCTGGAATCAGCAAGGGCTGAAGAAGTCCAGCGGGCCTCTGATGTTCAGCTTTAACCTGCTGGCAAACCAAACACCGAGAGACAAATCGGGCTATCTCTCTCTTCATGCCATTCCACCAGAAATGCTGACGAATATTACGGTACATCTTCGTGCCACCGGAATAAACAGAATACTGTGAACTGTGAGCTTCTGTCATGACCTCTTGTCTGATATCTCTACTGGGTACACAAAGATGAGCGCCGTGTCGAAGTGTACCATCTTCATGAATGCACAACTCTGGCCTTCTTCCTGCCTCACACTCTGCTCTGAGCTGCTGAATCTTGGAATCTGTAGATTGCACCATCCAAATCCTCTCAACTATGTTGGAATGAACCTGTAGACTGGCCATTAACGCCACGTTGGTAGGAAGAACCACTTCAATTTCCATCTTCTGAAAATCTGACAATAACTCTGGTTGCGCCGTTAGGAAGTAAACTCCGGCTCTCCTGCTCAACGCATCTGCCACAACGTTGGCCTTCCCTGGGTGATACTGCAAGTCCACATCATAGTCTACCAATAGCTCGAGCCATTTTCTCTGCCGCATACTAAGGTCCTTCTGGGTGAAAACATATTTCAGGCTCTTGTGATCCGTAAATATCTCCACTCTGTCTCCGTACAAGTAGTGTCGCCAAACCTTAAGTGCAAATACTACTGCTGCCAGTTCCAAGTCGTGGGTCGGGTAATTCTTCTCATGATCATGAAGTTGACGTGATGCATAAGATATTACCTTCCCATGCTGCATCAAGACACATCCCAATCCTCTGCCTGAAGCGTCGCAATACCCTGTGAATCCTCCGGTCCCATCTGGAAGGGTGAGAATGGGAGCCGTTATCAAACCTCGCTTCAACTTCTTAAATGATTCCTGATACTCCGATGTCCAAGCGAACTGCACATCCTTGCGGGTCAACTGGGTCATCGACGCCGAAATCCTTGTAAAATTTGATACGAATCGTCGGTAGTAGCCGGCCAATCTAAGGAAGCTGCGAACTTCTGCCGCTGAACTAGGTACTGGCTATGACTCGATAGACACAATCTTCTGGGGATCTACTTCTACTCCTCTTCGAGTAATGATGTGACCCAAGTACGAAATACGATCGAGCCAGAACTCGCATTTACTAAACTTGGCATACAACTGATGCTCTCTAAGCGTCTGAAGGACGATTCTAAGATACTGCTCATGCTCTGTTTCGCTCTTGCTGTAGACCAGGATATCATCTAGGAACACGATCACGAACTGATCTAAGTAAGGCATGAAGATACGATTCATGAGGTCCATGAATACAGCCGGCGCATTGGTTGCTCCAAATGGCATAATAAGGAACTCCCAATGCCCATACCTAGATCGAAAAGCTGTCTTCGGGATGTCCTGCTCTCTGACTCTGATCTGGTGGTATCCTGACCGCAAGTCTATCTTTGAGAACACTGAAGCCCCTCTGAGTTGATCAAACAAGTCATCTATCCTCGGGAGAGGGTATCTGTTCTTGATTGTCACTGAGTTCAAAGTACGATAATCTACACATAACCTGGACGTACCATCCTTCTTTTTTACAAGAAGCATCGGGGCTCCCCAAGGTGATCCACTTGCACGAATGAATCCCTTGGTCCTTAATTCTTCAATCATCTTGTACAAAATCTCCAACTCTGAAGGCGCCATCCTGTAGACTCTCTCTGATACTGGTGCTGTTCTGGGGATCAAGTCTATAGTGAACTCGATCTCCTTCTCTGGCGGCATCCCTGGAAGTTCCTCTGGGAAGACATCTGGAAACTCTTCAACTATCCGGGGTAAATGTACTGCTGCTACTGCCATCCGCAATACTGGGGATGATGGCTCCACTCTGCCTCTAGAAAATGAAAACTCTGGCTCGCCTGGAATACTAAAGACCACCCTGCCAGCATGGCAGTCTATCCTAGCATACTGGTTCCTTAACCAATCCATGCCTAAGACTACATCATAGTCTGCCATAGGGAATTCTATTAATCTAGCGGGGAACTCTCAACCGCTAACTACGATCCGACACGAGAAAAACACTCGATCTACTCCCACAAGACCATTACCAGTAAGTATATTGAGCCTCACTAATAATGACTCGGGTTCCAATCCTATCCGTGTCGCAAATCGTGCAGACATGAATGAATGCGATGCACCAGAATCAAATAATACCGATACTGGAGAGGAGTTGACAAGAATAGTACCTGCCACTACCTCACCTAGTGCAACTTCTTCTTCCATAGTCATCATCATGGCCTGACCTTGTCCTCCAGTTGTGGGTCCCCTCTGCTGGAAACCTCTCTGCCTACTCTGCACTTGGGCTTGGGTGTACTGCTGCTGGTTCTGCTGAAGAAACGTTTGGGTCTGAGACAAGAATGGCCTCGGGTACTGCTGCTGCTGCATAGGTGCTGGTCCCCTAATCGATGGACTAGTTAGGTTAGAAGAGGACGAACTACCCCTATTCGGGCAGGAACCTATCTTGTGATCTGTCGCTCCATAAGCCAGGCACAATCCCTGCGCCCTGCGACAATCCGCCACTACATGGCCTGGCTTCCCATAATGAGAACATCCCATCGCGGAAGTCTACTTCTGCTTCTGCTGCTGCGGGTACGTCGGGGCTGAATGCTGAACCGACGTTACTGAGGCCGCCCGCCTCGGAGTTCCAATGGTCAAACTCCTAGCTGCCGGGGCTGGAGCTGATGATTGGTGCATCTGATTGTGGGACCGCTTCCTACCTCCAGTCCTATCTACGATCCTCTGGGAGGTGTACTCGTGCCTCCTAGCTGCTCTCAAAACTGCATCGAACGTCTGGTGCTCGAACTGCTCGACTGCCAACAAGATCTCCAAATGTAGTCCCTGTTGGAACCGCTAGGCCTTATCAAACTCGGTTGCCACCAAGGTGGGGGCAAACCTACTGAGTCTAGAAAACTCAGATGCATAACCGTCGACCGTTCTGCCTCCTTGCTTCAAGTTGGTAAATCTCGTCTGTAGGTCGTACCGAGCTACAGCATCAAAATACTTCGTCTGGAATCTTTCTCTAAACACTGCCCAAGCAATGGGTGCCACTAATCCCATGGCTTGCGCCGCCCACCAACTGCGAGCTAAATCCAACAACTGTAGGCGTACCACCACCACCTTCTCATTCTTAGGTGTCCTAGCTGCTTCCAGAACCACCTCGGTATCCTGAAGCCAAGCATCCGCGGCAATCGCATCTTCGCTGCCGTCGAAGAAGGGAGGGTTCAAGCGCTTGAAGCTGTTGGCCGCGTTGTTCCCTGGATGACCGCCTCTGGTCAAGGCATCTGCCACTACCTGGTGTAAGACGTCTCCTCGACGATCCTGGGAAGCTATCAAGGTCCTGATGAGACCTACCAAGGTGCCATCGTCAGGGTCTACAGGCTGGATGGGCCGAACTGGGGGTTCTCCTCCGGAAGGTACAACTCTGGAGGCTACTCTGGAATGCTGGGCTTGATCTCCGGGTTGCTGGTCCCCGGGAAGTGCTCCACCTTGCTGATCGACGGGGTCAAGTACAGTGCCGCTGAAGAAGATGATACAGGAAAAACAATAAGGAAGGACCAGGACAGATCAATGATAGAAGCACATGATCAGGGCAAAAATTCCAGAGATTCAGAGGATATGAATGGAGATCAAAGCCGAGTACTGATTGAGACATCTATCCGGTAAACCCTCACATATCTTGAATGCCAAGACCTGTATGGGCTACCACTTAAACCATATGACGCCCCAGAACCAGAATACTGGAGAGCGGGGGCATACATAGCCAGCTACGTATATTGAAATAAAATCCACCTCGTTATACGGTTACGGCTGTCTAGATATGAGGGTTTACTACAAGCCAACGGTCTCTTAAGGTCAAGCCTATTGTCTCAATCTCAAACAAATAATATAACTACAAGATGTTAGACCACCAAATATACAATAAAAGGTGTCCCAAATATTACATATTCAGTTGATCATGAAGCTAGTCGTACAAAAATGCGAGGACTAGCAAGAGTTTAGTCATACATGATCAACCCTAGGATTTGTTAATCATGTTTACAGCCCGTAGGCAGACAGTAAGTAAATGTGCATCGAGCTAACAGGTGCTCGTCGGCTAAACGCCTCAAAAAAATAATTTTACAATCGAGTGAGCGAAACAAAATAGAAAACCCACTCGTAGCCCGGGTTCCTTCTAGTCGCCACCATCGGGCTGGAGGTTCGGTAGATCCTCGGGTGCTGCTCCGAAATCTGGCCACACAAAACCAGCTGGGTCAAACCCCAGAAGAGCAAGTGCCACAAAGGAGGCCACGAAATAAGAACAAAAGCCAGCATATCAGAACATAAGAAAATAGAAGAAAGTACAAGTAATAAAGAGTACAACATGACAATAAATGCCTAGGGACATAGAACCATTCCGGGAGCCAGATTACAACCCGTAAACCAAACAAGGACCGGGATTGTAACCCTTCGCCTGAATAGCACTTGTCTCTATCCATTTATTGTTAAGACAAGTAAAACAATCATGTTCAGGGGGAAACCAGGTACTGGGACTAAACAAGACTTAGACAGGGCTAGACAACATCCATTCACAAGCGGCCAAGCAATTACTACGGCTTACTACTTTAACTAGCTAGAGTTATCACAAGCCTAATTACTAGCAAGATGCAATGAGAATTTCCCAGTCCCAAGCCCTGCAGACTATCTAGTTATCCTTCCGCGGGTTGAGAGTATGGTTGGGTACATCGCCCAAGAGACGATATACCCTTAGGTGACTTAGGGGGTGCAACACATGCCAGTGTACTGGAAATGTGCTCTACTCGTCGGCAAGCTACAAGTCCATTAAAGCATCCAGATAACGAGATTGCTTGTGATTGGAAATTCTCCATGTTCTAGTTTGATCAAATCATTAGCCTAATCCATATTTAGTGCGAATCCCTGGCCGTGGTACCCAGGGAGTCACGTCCTAGACATGATGCAAGACAAGACAGGTAGATTTGCACAAGCAACAAGAAAGAATACCCACGGTGTCTGGGGCAAGTCAAGTTAAGTTATCAGGTTATCAAGTCAAGTCAAGTCAGGGGTGCGCCACGGCGGGCCACTATCAAGATATCAAGTTACAGGAGATTAATTACAGGTCGCAGGTTACAAGTTAAAAGCCACAAGTTACAAGCACCCAACAAGTTACTGTCTAAAATCTGAGAATGCTAGCCATAAATTAAAATACAAAAAATCGTGTCAAGGCGTGCCGGGTCAAGTCAAGTTGTGCTGTGGGCAAGAAATCTCAGAAAAACACAATTCAACAAGAGAAGGCAAGGACCAAGGGAAACCAAGTGGCACAAGGTGTGCTAGGTCAAGGGGCCGCCCAAGGGTGCGGTCAAGTGCGCAGGAGCCAATGCGCCGGGGGCGCAGGGTCCAAGTGCGCAGGGGGCCGAGGGCGCAGGGGGCGCAGCCAAGTACGCAGGGGGCAGATGGCGCAGGGGGCCGATGGCGCAGGGGCCAATGGCGTAGGGGGGCCGATGGCGCAGGGGGCCAAGGGCGCAGGGGGCCGAAGGCGCAGGGGCCAATGGCGCAGGGCAGCAGCACGCTAAAGAGCGTGTGCGCCAACGGTTGCCGCTGCCAGCGCCAATGGGCGCGGTGCGGCGGCAGCGCGATGCAGCCAAGCGCGTGGGGCGCAGGGCGACGAAGCGCGCGGGCCAGCAGTACGCTAAAGAGCGCGCGCGGAGGAGGGGGTCTTCTTCTCCAACAAGCCGAGAACAACCTCCAAGAACACTAAAAATCCCAATTCCCATAACTTGACCAATTCAAAACCAAATTTGGATTTTCAAAGTTCTAACTTGGGTAAAATTGAATTCTCTTCCACATGGAAGCATCAAAACAAACAAAAATCTAAGTTTAATAGATCAAAACCAAGAAAATCTGAAAATAGCTAATACTTAGATCTAGAACAATGGAGACTCCAAATCATAAAATGTCAAGTTCTAATGTTGTTCTCCATGGCCTAATCTAGCCAATGGACAAATAAAATATGGTGCTTATTTGTTGGCAAGGTGCACTTGCCTATGGTGTTGGTGGAGGAAGGAGGAAGAAGAAGATGGAGAAATTAAAGGAAATTATGGAGGAGAGAGAAAGTTAGGTGGGGATTTAATGAGGGTGGTTATGGTGGAATGAGGGTGGAGTATAGGTTAAAGTGTTCCATTGGATTTAAAATCAACCAAACCAAACCAACCCAACTAAAACCAAGCCGGGCCGAAACCCAAAAATACGAGAAAACCCAAAATTCCACAAGTCAAGAAAAATAAAAATACATGCCAAAAATCCAACTACAAGTAAAATACGAATTACGGGAAATGAGGGTGACAGTGGGGCCCACAAAACGGTGATCCGATCAACTGTCTCAGAATTGGACCAACTTGGCATACAGGACCAAAAAAAGGATACAGTCCTGCTGGCGCAAGTTTCATCTCGATCTGACGAGCGTACACAAAGTAATTGGAAAACTTGCACAGAGGCCGATACGGTGAATTTCGACGGATACGCATCAAATTCGTCGCGCACACGCAACCAATTTGAATTTTGTCAAAGCCCACACGTCCACGAAGCCGTTACACACCGTTTGATGCTTTCGGTTCGCGACCACGTCGCCCGGATTGGCGGAACGCACGTCGTATCCAGAGAATTTCTAAAGTTTTTAATATTTTAAAACAGGTTTTTCCTAATCTTTGGCTGCTGTTTATTCGGCACACCTTGCATGAATACAGGAACGAAAAGAAGGGTTTCCATCTCCTATATATTATCTATAAGTGTCTTCAAATGGAATTTCGAAATCGTGCATGGATTGGGAGAAAACTGGCCGCGAACTAGAGTCGTTGGACTGATTTAGGTATCCTGTTTCGACAGGTTTTTAATGATTTTCAACTCGATTTCTCTCGAGTTTCGTGTCACTAGAATATAAACCAATTAAAAGGAATTAAACATGGTTATATTGTGATCGTACCAGAGTTTACGGGATAGGAAACGGTCAAATGACCGTTGAGATATCGTACGTTGAAAATGCCTCCTCGCCCTGTTGTTGCTGCTATTGCTGTGCTCTGTGTCCTGTGCGCGCTGCGCGCGTGTCCGGCCTGCTCCTGTGGTATCCGGCGGCTAGGGCGGCGCGCATATGGCTGGTGTACGTGCGTGAGGGGGGGGTTGACATGAATTAGGGTTTATGAGAACTTCCCTCGATATCCCTATCCGAGCTATATGTATACATATATACGAATTGAACTTTGCGATTTTGGGTCGCTAGGAACAGAACACGCAGGTTTGGCCTGCTCTGGTTCACTTGCGAGATATTGGATCCCCATCCAATATCTCGTGGGTTACTGCTTTTATTGTTTTTTTTGTTTTTTTTTTTATTAACTATACATATATATGTATATATTTATATATGTATTTCTATATATTCATATATATGCCAATAATATCCAAAAATCCAAATAAAACTCATTATTATCCATTCCTAGTGTAGGCCCTATTTATATATATATATGACTATATATATAATAATATTTAATTGACAAATTAATATAACCAATAATAATAAAATAATATTATATATAATAACCCCAATAAAATAATAATAAATATAACGAAATTCAATAAAACATTAATGGTGTATATATACCATTATGTGCAGTCTAAAAATCCTGAAATGTACGAGGTCCTATTTTATACCAATATCATTGAATATTAATTACTAATGATATTTATAATATTTAAATTACGAATATTTAGAAATAGTCATTAAATCATTAAAACGGAATATAACACACTCATACCAAATTCTATCAACACGAATGTCATAGGACGTGCCGCATGACCTACATGGGCTTGGGCTCAGCTCGGGCTAAAATGGTATAACCGGTTTCCCTAAACTCAATAATATAATTAATAAATAAATAAAACTTCGGTCAAGGTTAAGTCGCAACTTGGACTGGTTTTCCTAGTTAGGACATCACTATGGCTCGGCCTTCCCTACCAAGGCTAATACACTAGGCAAAGCACGCCACTGCACCATCCGTGCCACGATTTCTAGTCACCGTGTACTCTAAAACTCCATCATGGTTAAAATCATCAACCGTAATAATCAACTACATAATTATTTATAAAACTCTAAAAATCATCATTTAATCCAAATAAATAAATAAAAATATTACTAAAATTCCGGGAAGAGGGGTTACAAATCTACCCACCTTAAAATAATTTCGTCCTCGAAATTCTAATTCGTAACTATTCCTTAAATTCAATAAGGAAATCTACCATTACCTTAATCTCCTCGAATTTTAATTCCTCAAAAATAGTTTATATCCTCCTCCTAGCCATTTTGTAACTACAAAACTTCGAGGACTTCTACCCACCTTTGGACACACTACTCCCTCAAAGCTATGTCACTAAAACTTTATAATCTTCCAACTACTTGCTAAAATTGCTACCAATAGATATCTACTGTATATGGCATTTATAATCCTCTCTTAACTATCAAGCAACCCAAAATTTAATAAGCAATAAATTTATACCAGTAGCTAAGAAATATGGATAAATTCTAATAAGCGTGACCATTCGTCACTCTACAATGGGAAGGACAGAAAGATAAGGAAAAATAATCGAGAGCGAATAAGAAGCTTCCAGAGCGGTAGAGAGTGTCCAATGATACAGACAGAAGGAAAGTTTATGAGCCATTGACCTATTTTGCTAGATTGGGCTACTCTAGTCCAGTCACTTGCTAAGTCAAAGAACCCTTCGTTTCTTAGAGGGGCTTACAGTCCGTGCAATACAGAAGATCCGCTCTCGTAATTCTAAACAGTTCTATAATAGAACGAAATTTCAGAAATCAAGATTGTGATCTTTTTTGTAGTTATTTAAACACACAACAAGAGATAAAATGCAATACAAGATCGTATCGCGACTTCCAGGTAGATGGAATAAGGGTTACGAATGGCCTCACCTTCTAAGAGATGGAGGCTACATAGGTATAGGGCCTATTTCAAATAGTTTAGTATTATAGTCCAAAAATGGTGGTATATATATATGGATGGGTTTTACTGGGTCTTAATGGGTTCTCAGATTGGACATCGATCGTTGGTTGGGTGAACCTTGGATTTCAGTCTATATTGACTGGACAAGATCCCAATGATAAAACTATTTCTACTAGGCTAGGGTAATCTAGAATAGATTTCAACCCAAGTGGTTGAGCTAGTTGCCTGTCGGGTTGGTTAGCTAGGTTCCTAAAGCCCAAAATTGCGTCTTCCGTGACTTTTGTGTTTAAGTAGTACGAGAAGTCACAATTGAGTGGCACACTAGTGATATGTGTGCAGTAGGCTTCGAGTAGATCGTAACCATATATTGGGTCGAAAGGTTTGAGTCGAGTTAGAGTCTCTAATTATGGTCGGAAAGTATACTGGTATTATGGTAAGGGTTATAGCTAGTCCCTTTGACCTGAAAGTCGTATCATAAAATAGAGTACAAGGGGACGTGTTTGAGCGGGACATGATATACCTAGATGAAGGTGGACTCGTCTAGATCTTGCATGTGAAATTTGTTGGAAAGTAACTGCTGGTCTCGTGCTCCGAATATTAATGACGATCGGGGACACAAAATGATCTAAATGGAAAGTGGAAGCCCATGAGACACTAATTATCATCCTAAAGGAGATTATTCCAATCAATCGGTAATCCTTGCATACCACAAAATTCTGGAAGGCTTACAGTCTACTCACCCTTGAAGCTAGGACATGGTTTAGGAATAATGAGGTTAGAAGAATTCCAAAGTTCGGATATCGTAGCTCGACTCTTGTTATTAAAGAATAAGGTACAGCGTAACGGAATACGGTAGATATAGTTCAAGTCGAGGACCATTCCATAATAAATAGAAAACGAATGTATACCATGACACATGGTCGATAAAATAGAATGTCCTACTCGTCCACAGTATACAAGAGTTATCGACGGGTAACCAACTCTAAGGTACATCATACGAAAAGATTCCTAACAACTGAGTCATGAATCCCTATTTGTGTCAACCTGCCAGACTATCGTCACAAGAGTTGTAGTGATCGTGTATTGCTGTTGACAACTAGAAGATCATAATAGGACAAGGTATTTAAGCTATGGTTTTGGCTAAGCTAGTGACTGTGGTGTTCCAATACTAGTTGGTCTTAATAATAAAACTTACATAACTAGCATAATATTTGTTGGAAACTAATCTCGGGTTGGGTGTCTACCATAGTCACGGTAAATGATTATCCTTATCTTTGTCTACCCATCTCATGTCTAAACTGTGGGCTTTGGTCGATGAGGGATTGGGATAAGGCTTAAGGGATGCTAGTTAAAGCAAGCTTCAAGAAATTAATTTGAGGCCCGCAACATTTGGTTCTTAAGAAGATATAGTCTCCTAGGTTGGCATTTTGACTAAGGGTAAAACCCTAATCATTCTCAAATTCAGATGGCTAGAGGTCTCAATAGTAGTTTGAGGGTCGAGGGGAGAACGAGTAACTCAATCACATGACTAGCGGATGGTAGCTACACTTGTATACAACTACCATAGCCATGGGGGATACTCTATATCTCTACCAATTATGAGCTTTTGTCTTTCCAAATCATTGAAAGACAAAACAATAGAGTTCAAAGGAGATGTCACTGAATACAATTACGTGATTCAAAGGCAAATGTATAATTCAAGAGAAATTGTCAAAACAGTCGCGGTAGAGATCATAGATACCTCGACATCTCAATCCACGTAGGTTAATCAGAGGAAGAGCGAACCGGGTGCACTACGGTTGATCAGACCGTAATACATCGATTCTGATTAGACAATATGTTAGTAGGCATCCCCACTAAACATATGTCTTGAATCAAGCTCGAGAACAGAGTGAGCTTGCAAAACTAGGCTGTAATAGCAACATTGGTCAAGATAGTCAAAATACAAGTATGTGAGATTTTTGAAAGAAGGCACAAGTAGTTCGAGTTTTGCGAGAAACAAAACCTTATCTAGTGTTCTTGTTTATACGGTCATCCTACTATCTTCTCACAAGGACCACTGGTCGGGAGACATACTACCCAACTTACAAAACTTCCACTAATATTGGCTTTGGGTCTTATAGGACATACATGGCATTGTCCTATCCTCCATAGTATCCTAAACTTGTAATCACGTCTGAAGTCATTTCACCGAGAGTTATGCCTCGCCCGTATACTCGGGCTGTGGTAACCCCTTGGATTCATGATTTCAGGGTGATATGCTATCCGATACTCTACCTTATATTGACACAAGGGTGACTACGGTCAACGAGAACTACTTGCCATAGTTTAGCAATATTCTATAACCTGTATTCTCTTAAACTAATTTCAACTCTAGGGGGTCGTGCCTCGCCAGTGCGCTGCTGGCTGCAGTGAATCCAGAGCCTCCATAGTTTAAATAAATGGCGATAGTGCGCTGCTGTCCTGCCATTATGAGTTAACCAACATTCCTTTAACTATATCTGTAAAAAATCCATGAGCTCCTAGAGATTCAAACAAGTTGACTATGAAATAAAGCGTAAGCATTTGTCCTATCAGTCACAACCCTTAAAATAAGAGATTGAACAGGGAGGAATTTACTGAGGACAAGAACAGCAAACATTCTAATATCTATTTCATATGTATTCAAACCATTGAGGAAAAACCTTGGATCGAAACTAATTCGAGGTTCATATATGGGTAACATAATCAAAATTATATAAAATAATAATTCTTAGGACAAAATAGGAACTAAATAGGCAATTTGGACTATGATGTGAGGATGATATCTAAAGTGGCAAGGAGAAGGAATTGAATAATTCATCTTGGTTAGATCATTAATTCTAGGAAGCTCTGCCTCACCAAGTGAATAATCTATCCACATTGGATCATATCGTCCTATCAAGGGTAATAGTGTACCTATGGGGATCTGACAAACTATCAAAATTAATAACTCCTCATCTAAGTTGGATGGCCTAGACTACCCATTGGTAAACTTGTATAAGGGACTCCTAGTCCTAGTCATTCTCTTAAATTAAATTGATCCCTAACTCGTGAATGAGCATTTCCTGGTCACAGGCTCGCAATAGTACGGCTAACTTAAGTACTATCACGAGTTCGCATGATTTGCGAAGACAGACCTGCATGGGCCACCACAAAAACTTGTTACGACCCGCACCCCTTTTCTTTTTTTTCTCCGGATATGAGATGTGTCCAAGCTAGCCTACGCCGTAGTGTCGACGGTAGAACGCTGTCACGGCCATGAAGATCAAAATCACAAATAATGCTCATTCACAAAATTAATTTAACTTATAATGATCACAAGTTTTACATTTGCAGAAAAATATAAACTTGTACAAATAATTGAATGACTACAACTCAACTATCTAGCTGGCCTCTAGGCTTTTGTCTGCAAGTACCCCCTATCTCCCATGCTAAGTAAATCCACGGCTAACCTGAAAAATATTGGTTTCCAGTCAGGAATGGAACGAGCACAATTCACAGAATGTAATTTCAATAAATAAAAATGACTATATAACAGAGGTCAGACATCAACTACAAGTTTTTGAAAATAAACAGAAAAGACAGAAAATTAGTAGCAAATAAATAGACAAAATATACTTTTCCAACTGTTAGAAGTACCTTTGATATGTTATCAGTCTGGGACACTACACCGCGAGGTCTACGAGGTCTACTTGCACGAAAAATAAACAATGTCTACGAGGTCTACTTGCAGAAAATAAATAATGTCTACGAGGTCTACTTGCAGAAAATAAACAATATCTACGAGGTCTACTGCATGAAAATAAACAATGTCTACGGTCGGATCACACATCCTTGGTACTTCTCATTTCCAACTCAAAAATTTATAGTAAAATATAAAATCACATAACCAATGGCCAATCAATGAAATATAGTGAAGATCAATATCGAAATGCAGACAATAAACTGTACTCGCCTGTGGTCCTTTGCTGGTGAAACCGATAATCCAAACCACTCAGTGTGCCACAATAGTCAAAACTCGTACAAAAGTCTCCGGAAGCTGAAATAAACATCACCAATGTTCTCAAAATAGTCCAATTAGCTAAGATTTCCTGTCCTTAAGTCCAATTCTAAACACAGGGGCAAAACGGTTATTTTGGGTCAAAACGGTGTCCGCCGTTGGACCCACTTTGCACCGAAAAGTATGCCAGAGTTAATGGTCTCTAAAGTCGTCAAACTACATGTCTATGGATTCGTTTTGATGATACAAACCCAACCGTATGTCCAGAGTTGGATTCCGGCAGGCCGTGCACAAAATCGCCCATTGAATCGAACCGTAGGGCCCACAAAACGGCGATCCGATCAACTGTCTCAGAATTGGACCTAACTTGGCATACAGGACCAGAAAAACGATACGATCCTGGTGGCATAAGTTTTATCTCGATCTGACAAGCGTGCACAAAGTAATTGAAAAACTTGCACAGAGGCCGATACGGTAAATTTCGACGGATACGCATCAAATTCGTCGTGCACACGCGACCAATTTGAATTCCGTCAAAGCCCACACGTCCACGAAGACATTACGCACCTTTCGATGCTTTCTGTTCGTGACCACGTTGCCCGGATTGGCGGGACGCACGTCGTATCGAGAGAATTTATAAAGTTTTTAATATTTTAAAATAGGTTTTTCCTAATCTTTGGGTGTTGTTTATTCGGCACACCTTGCATGAATACAGGAACGAAAAGAAGGGTTTCCATCTCCTATATATTGTCTATAAGTGTCTTCAAATAGAATTTCGAAATCGTGCACGGATTGGGAGAAAACTGGCCGCGAACTAGAGTCGTTGGACTGATTTGGGTGTCCTATTTCGACAGGTTTTTGATGATTTTCAACTCGATTTCACTCGAGTTTCGTGTCGCTAGAATATAAACCAATTAAAAGGAATTAAAGATGGTTATATTGTGATCGTACCAGAGTTTACGGGACAGGAAATGATCAAACGACCGTTGAGATATCGCACGTTGAAAATGCCTCCTCGCCCTGCTGTTGCTGCTATTACTGTGCTCTGTGTCCTGTGCGCGCTGCGCGCGTGTCCGGCCTGCTCCGGCGGTGTCCGGCGGCTAGGGCGATGCGCATATGGCTGGTGTACGTACGTGAGGGGAGGTTGACATGGATTAGGGTTTATGAGAACTTCCCTCGATATCCCTATCCGAGCTATATGTATACATATATACGAATTGAACTTTGCAGTTTTGGGTCGCTGGGAACAGAACACGCGGGTTTGGCCTGCTCTGGTTCACTCGCGAGATATTGGATCCCCATCTAATATCTCGTGGGTTACTGCTTTTATTGTTGTTGTTTTTTTTATTTTTTTTATTAACTATACATATATATGTATATATTTATATATGTATTTCTATATATTCATATATATACCAATAATATCCAAAAATCCAAATAAAACTCATTATTATCCATTCCTAGTGTAGGCCCTATTTATATATATATGACTATATATATATAATAATATTTAGGCCTAATTGCTACTTGATCCCTCAACTATTACCGTTTTTCAACTTTGTACCCTAAACTTTTTTTCGTAACAACTTGATACCTCAACTATTTTTTTTCAACTTAATACCTAACATTTTAAAAAATCCTAAAATGCCCTTATCCCTTCCCTCCCTCCACCCCCTCCCCCCCTGCTAGCTCCGGCCGAACCCCCCCTCTCCTCGCTTCAGGCCAACCTCCCCCCCCCTCCTCGCTTCCGGCCAACCTCCCCCTCCCCCTCTTCGCTTCCGGGCCACCCCCTGCCCCGCCTCCCGCCCGCACCCCCCTTTCCAGCCCCCCCTCCTCCTGCTACCGAGCCCTAGGGGAGAGGCGGGAGCGGACGGGCGGCCGGAGCGAGAGGGGGGGATGGCCTGAAGCGAGCAGGGAGGGTGGGGGGGAGCTAGCATGCGGGTGGGCGGCCGGAGCTAGCAGAGGGGGGGGGCGAAGCGAGCAGGGAGGAGGGAGGTTAGGGGTAGGGGCATTTTTGTCCAAAATAATATCCGGGTATCAAGTTGTTACAAAAAAAAGTTTATGATACAAAGTTGAAAAATGGTAATAGTTGAGGGTATCAAGTAGCAATTAAGCCTAATATTTAATCGACAAATTAATATAACCAATAATAATAAAATAATATTATATATATAATAATCCCAATAAAATAATAATAAATATATCAAAATTCAATAAAACATTAATGGTGTATATATACCATTATGTGCAGTCTAAAAATCCCGAAATGTACGAGGACCTATTTTATACCAATATCATTGAATATTAATTACTAATGATATTTATAATATTTAAATTATGAATATTTAGAAATAGTCATTAAATCATTAAAACAGAATATAACACACTCATACCAAATTTTATCAACACGAATGTCATTGGACGTGCCGTATGACCTACATGGGCTTGGACTCAGTTCGGGCTAAAATGGTATAACCGGTTTCCCTAAACTCAATAATATAATTAATAAATAAATAAAACTTCGGTAAAGGTTAAGTCACAACTTGGCCTGGTTTTCCTAGTTAGGACATCACTATGGCTCGGCCTTCCCTACCAGGGCTAATACACTAGCCAAAGCACGTCACTGCACCATCCGTGCCACGATTTCTAGTCACCGTGTACTCTAAAACTCTGTCATGGTTAAAATCATCTACCATAATAATCAACTAAATAATTATTTATAAAACTCTAAAAATCATCATTTAATCCAAATAAATAAATAAAAATATTATCAAAATTCTGGGAAGAGGGGTTACACCAGCTCCAGCAGCACGTGCAGCACTAGCAGCACCGAGACCAGGGACGGCCAAGGAGTACCAGAACCTCTGCCCGATGGACTTCTGGGGCAACGAGGGGATCATCTATGCGGATGAGTGGCTGGAGAATGCAGAGAGGACCTGAAGATGGCACAGATCCCGGATAATCTGAAGGTGGAGGTGGCTAGCATGCGACTATTCGACTTCGCCAGAGCTTGGTATCGGAAGGAGCCCCAGTTGGCGGAGCCCCAGGTGTCTTGGACAGATTTCAAAACTCTGTTCAAGGAGAAATTTTTCCCAGAAGTGGAGCAGGATGAGCTGAGGATGCAGTTCGAGACGCTGCAGCAGGGAACGATGACGGTTGCGCAGTGCACTTCAGAGTTTACTAGACTCAGCAGGTTCGCGGAGAACCTAGTCAGAGCACCGGAGGACAGAGCTTGGAGATTCAAGAAGGGTCTCACCAGGGAGCTGCGGCACACGGTGGCGATTAGTCAGGCGACGACCTATGCGAGCATCCTCAAGATTGCTCAGGCTGTAGAGAAGGAGGCAGATCCAAAGCTGAAGAGGGATCGAGACATGGGCAGCAGCAGTTTCCAGGCACCAGCGAAGAGGGTCCAGACTCAGATTCAGGCGAGGTCACAGCAGTCGGCACAGCAGCATCACCGTCCAGCCAGAGCTCCTGCACATCAAGATCAGGGACAGCGGCAGGCAGTTACATGCACATTTTATTACCGACCGGGACACCGCTTCGACGAGTGCTGCAAGAGGCTCGGACTCTGCTTATTCTGCGGATCAGACGCACACTAGATGAGGGATTGCCCACAGGCTGTAGCTCGACTGATAGGAGGACCTAGAGGAGCTGGAGGACCACCACCTGCACCACCCAGAGCTCTACCAGCTGCACCACAGAGGGGACCGGCTTTACCCACTCAGCAGCAGCAGTTTGTACAGCGTCAGCAGAAGGGAGGACCACAGCAGGGACGTGCTTACGTCATGGCTGTAGTTGAGAAGGACGAGGCAGTGCCAGATGTGATCACAGGTTCTATACTTTTACATTCTTTTCCTGCCATTGTATTGTTTGATTCTGGAGCCACCCATAGCTTTGTATCATATGAGTTTCTACATAGACACGGCTTCACACCCAAGCCCACTAGGAGGAACTGTCGGATTATGACAGGAATAGGGGTAGTGCCAGTGAGTGAGATGGTGGATTGCCCTATCACTATTGCTGGAAGGGAGATTAGGGCTCGACTTCTAGTGATACCGTTGCCCGGATTTGATATAGTCCTCGACATCGACTGGATGAGCGAGCAGTTTGCCGTAATAGACTGCCATGAGGGGAAGGTGATCTTTAGCCCGCCAGGAGTTCCACCGTTCGAGATCAGCCGACGACTTGCAGAGAGGCCAGAGAGAGTCTACTTCGGAACAGTCGTAGAGGACCAGGAGTTGCCGCATTCGCTTATCGCGGAGTTTCTCGACGTCTTCCCCGAAGAGTTGCCAGGAATGCCGCCAGATCGAGACGTGGAGTTCAGCATCGACCTAGTGCCCGGATCAGCGCCGAAGTCTCAGTATTGCTACAAGATCAACCCGAAGGAAGCTGCAGATTTGAAGGCCCAGATTGATGAGTTGGAGGACAAAGGTTTTATTCGGTCCAGTGCTTCATCCTGGGGAGCACCGGTACTCTTCGTGCCCAAGAAGGATGGGACTGTGAGGATGTGTATTGATTACCGTGCACTCAATAACATCACCATCAAGAATAAATACCCTTTGCCGCGGATTGATGAGCTATTTGACCAGCTTAGTGGAGCCAAGGTCTTTTCCAAGATTGATCTTCGGTCGGGATATCACCAGATGAAGGTGCAGGAGCAGGATATTCCGAAGACAGCTTTCAATACCCGATATAGCCAGTATGAGTTTCTGGTGATGCCGTTCGGACTCACCAATGCCCCCGCAGTGTTTATGAACTTGATAAATAAAGTTTTTCACAAGTATCTGGACAAGTTTGTCGTAGTCTTTATTGACGACATTCTGATATATTCGAAGACCGAGGAGGAGCATGTGGAGCACCAGCAGATTATATTGGAGATTCTGCGGAAGGAGAAGCTGTACGTGAAACTCTCAAAATGTGAGTTTTTCTTGGACGGAGTGGAGTTCCTAGGGCATGTGGTGACTGGAGAGAGGATTTCTGTGGATTCCAAGAAGATTGAAGTAGTGGAAGCATGGACACCTCCCAAGTCAGTAGCAGAGATTTGTAGTTTCCTGGGTTTAACAGGATATTACAGGAAGTTTATGAAAGATTTTGCCAAGATCACAGAGCTGATGACCAAGCTTACACGGAAGGACGAGGAGTTCATCTGGAGCGACGCCTGCTAGTCAGCATTTGAAGAATTGAAGAGAAAACTCATGACAGCACCAGTTCTAGCTTTGCCATCTGGATCAGGAGGGTTCATCATCTACAATGATGCTTCAGGAAAAGGCTTGGGATGTGTGCTTGAGCAGAACAAGGGGGTTATTGCCTATGCTTCTAGACAGTTGAGGCCTCATGAGAAGAATTATCCTACACATGACTTGGAGCTTGCAGCAGTCATTTTTGCCTTGAAACTGTGGAAGTACTATTTGTATGGGGAGAGAGTAGACATCTTCACAGACCAAAAAAGCCTGAAGTATGTTTTCACTCAGAAGGAGCTGAATATGAGGCAGCACAGATGGCTGGAACTCATGAAGGATTTAGACATTAATCTGTAGTACCACCCTAGGAAGGCGAATATGGTGGCAGATGCTCTTAGTCGATATCCCGTTGCTATGTTACTCACTATGGACCGGCATCTTCTAGAAGATCTTGAGAGCCTTGGGATCGAGATTGTTCTACCAGGAGTAGGAGGGCAGCTGATGCATATGCAGATACAGTCAGGACTGTTAGAGAAGATCAAGGAGACCCAATTTCTTGATGAGGGACTCCAATGTCTCAGAGGCCAGGCAGAGGCAGGATTGCTCGACGACTTCACCATTGCAGAGGATGGATCCCTGAGGCACGGGAACCAGTTGTGTGTGCCCAAGGATCTATGGGAAGAAGTGATACAGGAGGCCCACCAATCGCAGTATTCTATTCATCCTGGGTCTACCAAGATGTACAAGGATCTGCGAGAGTATGTTTGGTGGTATGGGATGAAGAGAGAGGTTGCCAGATTTGTTTCCAGATGCCTTGTGTGCCAACAAGTCAAGGCGGAGCGCCAGAGGCCAGCAGGACTACTCCAGTCCTTACCTATTTCGGAATGGAAGTGGGAGCATATCACCATGGACTTCGTCTCTGGATTACCGCGTACTCCCAGTGACAAGGACGCTATTTGGGTGATTGTGGACAGACGGACAAAGTCTGCCTATTTTATTCCGTTCAAGGTGGGGTTGTCGACCGAGAAGCTTGCAGACCTCTATATGCGGCAGATTGTATGGATTCATAGAGTACCGGTTAGCATTATTTCGGACAGAGATAGCTGTTTCACATCATATTTTTGGAGGAGCCTACAGCTGAGCTTGGGATCGCAGTTGAAGTTTAGCACTGCTTATCATCCACAGACGGATGGACAGTCCGAAAGGACCATTCAGACATTGGAGGACATGCTGCGGGTTTGTACACTCGACTTCGGCGGATCATGAAAGGATCATTTGTATCTGGTGGAGTTTTCCTATAGCAACAGTTATCAGGCTAGCATCGAGATGACCCCGTTCGAGGCGCTGTATGGGCGGAGATGTCGCACACCTTTATCTTAGGACGACATTGGCAAGAGGGCTTTGCTTGGGCCAGAGATGGTGGTAGACTTAGCTGAGAAAGTCAGACTGATAAGGGAGCGTATCAGAGTTACACAGGATCGGCAGAAGCACTGGGCGGACAGCAGCAGACAGCCACTGGAGTTCGCGGTTGAAGATAGAGTGTTCCTGAAGATCTCGCCGACTTGGGGCATCATTCGTTTTGGCAGAGGCGGGAAGCTCAGTCCAAGGTACATCGGGCCTTTCGACGTGACTGCATGGATTGGCGAGGTGGCATACCGACTAGCGCTTCCAGTCAGCTTGGAGGGAGTGCATGACGTTTTCTACGTGTCCTAGCTTCGACGCTATATTCCAGACCCGAGCCATGTAGTAGACTATTCAGAGCTAGAAGTGGGTCCGAGCTTGACCTACGAGGAGCTGCCAGTGGAGATCCTTGATCGGAGGGAGAAGCGCCTACGGAACCAAACTATTCCACTTGTCTGTGTCATGCGGAGACACCACTCTCCGGGAGAGTCCACATGGGAGTGGGAGGACAAGATGCGGGAGCGCTATCCTAGTTTGTTTGTTTGATTTTACTGTTGTGTTTCAGGAATTCCCATTTCAATAAAGACATTTATTGTTGATGTGAATCATTTGATTTTGGTTTATTAAATAGAATTGTTATTTCTTGAAATTTTAAGGATAAAATTTTTGAAGGGGGGAAGATTTGTAACCCCACCTCCTTGAAATTAGTGAAAATTTTTACCAAATATTATCCTTTATAATAGTTATTATTTTATTTGAGCTAAATTATAAACATTCAGTAGTTATTGGTTGGGCTAAGTTCATATTAACCGTTATGGGCCAAGGGCCCATAACTAATTACTAAACCTTATATATTTGTTGTGAGCCAAAGGTCCATATCTTTTTGAACAATTTGTTTTACAGGAGAGGAAGCTCCTCCTTCACAGGTTGTTAGACTGAGGAATCTCAGTTCTAACCGTTTCTGACAGTGAGGAGGGGAAGATTTCAAATTCCCGCCCAAACTTTTCCTTCAAGAGAGTGATAACAATTTTCATGCCTATATATTTCCAGAGAGTGGGAGAGAGAGAGCCATTCAATTGCAGAGTATTCCCATTCTTTCCCTCTCACTCTTCTTCCCACAAACTAGAGGTTGTGAATTTGAATTGAAGGAGCTTACCCATGGCGGATGGATTTCTCGAAGGAATTGCATGTAGCTTCTCTCCTCAATAGCTGGATCGTGCACGAAGAGCTTCTCTTCGACATTACTGAAGACCACATCGGCACTGGTGAGAACATCCCGATCGCTGATTTCTTTGTTTTGAATTTGAGTTCTTCTTCGATCCTTCCTTCAAACACATCGATCGGCATTTTGAGTTAGTGATGAGAAGTCATTTTTTGATCCTTTTAATCAGATGGCTCTGTTGGACCTTTTGATTAGTTGAAGTCCATCACAATCGATTCAAATTTTGTTGAGATTTTAAGTTTTCGATCTTTATTGTTTATGTTTGATGAATTGATGAACCCTATGATCGGGATCTGGAATTCTTTTAGTATTTTCATCTTTCCTTCCCTACAGAATCTGGGGACCTGTTTGTGTGGTGAGCACGATAGCAATTTGCAGTTCTTGAGCTCGAGACGAGGGTGAGTATTTCAATCCTATAATTCTAGATCTAGGTCCAAGTATTTTGCCATTGGGAAATGTATGAATTATTTGAGATTTTGATCCTTCTGTTCATTCCTTGCAACTGTTCGATCCTTGGTTTCAGAGGGGATTATGTCGAGTTGAGTAGCTGAGTGTCACATCGAGATCCTAGTGCAATCACTTCTTATTCCTATCAGGTAATTTCTAGCCTTTGTTACGAATATAGTTCATTTTGATCAATAGATTGGGACTGTTTCATGAATCTGGAATTAAACTACTCATGGAAGTTTATTTTGGTTTAGACATTGAATTTGATTGTTGTTCTGTTCCTGAGAACAGTGTTGAGTAGGATCAGTAGATAAATAACTGTTGGTGAAACATCATGTTTTTTCGAGTATTTTAGAATGTCAATTTAAGATCCATTGTTCTGTGAATCATTGTAAAATAGGGGGAAGCCGAGTTATGGAGTTGAACCGTTAATTTTAGAAGTCCAGATTTGGTTTTCCTATTGTTGAATTTCCTAGAGAATGTTCTATTGAGAGAGATTGTAGAATTCTTTTTGCATATGTTCATGCTTTAAATGTTTTCAGTCATGATATCTTGAAATCGAGCAGGGTTAACTTTAGGATATTAATAGGTGTGTTTCAGTTGAGGTTTTATATATTCAATCTGTGCATATGGTAGTTCCTTCAATTATAGTTATTTTCTTAACCAAGGCTTAGTATCAGAACTTAGAAGTCTAAGTCTGGAGGGCTAGACTCTATCAGATAAGTTAGAGAGAGTGCATTAATGGGAGATACACTAGTTACCTGAGATTGCAATAGCAGGTTACTCTTAACCTTGGTATTAGTTCAAATGTCAACACTAAAGGTTTTAGAAGTCAGTTACTGTTTGGACCTCCTGTGTGCAGTATAACTTTAATTGGTTTAGCCTCAGTTACTGATATGTCCTGACTATAGCATGAGCTCTGTTTTGAATCAGTTGGGTATCAACAGGTAGTAATATCCTGTGTACAGGATTTAATAATCATTTATATTATTTTCTGAATGGGTGCATACTGCATTTAATAGGAAACCTAGGCTGTATGAATATCTAAAATCAAGGGTTTGGCTTATTGATTGAACTGAGATCTCACCTCTATGATTTACATCTGAACTAGAGATGCATATCAGTGCTTATCAGGACCCTGAAATCCATTTTTGTCTTTGACTCATTTATTGAATCTGAGATTCAAGATAGATTGGTTCAAGTAATGAACTGGGATTCATATCAAGGACTGTGATACTAGACTAATGTTAGTTAACTGGACCCTTGAAACTTCCAAGTGATTATTAGTAGTTATCCCTAACCCTACTTTCAACTGAATTGTTGTTGTCCATATTTTAGTTATTATGTCTTGTGGTGTAGAAATTGTAGGAATTAGATATAGGATTTAATCTCTGTGACTGGAACAAAGGGAATTAGAAGAATGGGAACATTTATGTAGGAACATTATGAAAGGTTAGAGTTGAATCATTAACAGAGAACTTTAGCTAAGAATATACGAATTGGAGCTATTACAAACCGAGTGGTAGCATGCACTATCACTGACTGAGAGTCCCCTGAGTAGGATTGTTGCAGTCACTCTTTAATAGTTGCCCATTGCTTGTAACAAAAGTTCCTGAGGAATAGGAATTTGTGGAATTCAAGTATATTAGGAAGAAGCTGAAAACTGAGAGCTAGTTGAAGCAGGAGAGCTAGCTGGAGTTGCTCTCGACTTAGAGGCTGCAGAAGCCTAGAGTTTTACCATTAGTACTTTACATTTTCCTTGTATTTGAGACTAGTAGACTCTATCTTTCATTTTTGCTGGAATGTAATAAATTCTGAGACTTGTACTTTACTCTGGATTTGGGATACATTTATAGATGCTATAATTTCATACTTGTTCATGATTATCTGGTTAGATTTCCCTAGATTGGTACAGCTTACTTCGTCGTATCTAACGACGAAGGTTGGGCGTGTCCGACTCGTATCCGATTATTCGGGAGCGGGTCGTGACACCCATTCCTGAAGAATATGCCCAAGATGATCTGAAGACTAGTTGGGATAAGCATTTGCCACTTGCGGATTTCCGTACAACAACAGTTATCAATCAAGCATCCAGATGGCTCCATATGAGGCGCTCTATGGGAGGAAGTGCCAATCTCCGATATATTGGGATGAAGTCAGAAAGTGACAGGTGCTCGGACCGGAACTGATTGAACAAGCAGTTGAGAAGGTCCGTATGATTTGAGACAGACTCTACATCACACTGAGTCGACAGAAGAGCTATGCGGACACTCATCGACGATCGCTAGAGTTTTTGGTCGGGGACCATGTGTTTCTAAAGGTGATACCAATACGGGGCGTCATGTGGTTCAGAGTTAAGGGCAAGTTAAGTCCAAAATTTGTAGGCCCCTTCAAAATTCTCGAGAGAGTGGAGGCTGTTGCTTATCGAATTGCGCTACCCCCTGTCCTAACTGAAGTGCATGATGTCTTCTACGTTTTCCAACTTCAAAAGTATGTGCATGATCTAAGTCACGTGGTTAGCTTCGATCAGTTGGAACTACATGCAAACCTATCATACTCAGCAGAGCCTGTGCAAATTTTGGATCATAAAGAAAAGATCCTACGGAATCGGTCGATGTCCTTGGTTCGCGTGCTATGGCAGAACCATTCAACTGAGGAGTCGACATGGAAGCTAGAGTCAGAAATGAGGAGAATTACCCTTCGATGTTTTTCGATTAAGGTCAGACCCTTGTTCTTAAGTTTCGGGACGAAACCTTTTCTTAGTGGTATATTATGTAGTGCCCGCTCCCGTTGGAGCGAAGCACTATATAATATGCTCGTGGCAAGTCAGGCGTAGTTGGGAACATAGATGGCTAGTCTGACTCATCAACGAATTTGGTATACGAAATCCTTTGTCATTAATAAAATCGATTTGAACGAATGATATGAGAGCCGTTCCAACAAATGGATCAACTTTTGTTGGAGTAAATGCAGCAGACTGTGTCTTGGTAAGTGAGCTCTATATAAGAGTCCCTTCGACGGGATCGATCTGTTGTTGGTTTTCTTGGGTTTTCTTGATATTTTGCTACTTGGTTTTGATGACTGTGCTTTTACGTCGATTTCTGAATGCGCTTTGGAAATTTCGAGGGGGGTTGAAGAAGGATTCTAATATGATCTTCGTACCAATTTTAGGAGCTCGTGTAATTAGCATCTAATCGTTGCGAAACGATCTCCTACTCTCGGAGCATTTCTTTTAGGTGGGTGGTCGGGCCCTTTTCTACTCCTTTCCGTTAATAAATTCTTAATATTTAAATGTTCAAATCGATGATATTGGTTGAACATATGTTATGCCACTAAGATAAAGAACATGGGATAACTATAATGTAACTAGTATAACTAGGCCTAAAGACATTAACTTAACGCCTCGCATCGAGGCGTGCAGTTTGGTTTAAAACTGGAAAAAATATTAAAAGGAAAGGACATTGAAACATCGATTCGTGGCATAGTGCCTCCGGGAATTTGGTACTTGTGGGTAGTCAAATAAGAACATAGGGCTTTGAGGCAAACGATGAACTATTGCACAAGTTATGGGTTATACTGCTTAATTTTGTTTATGTTATACATTTGTCGCATAGATAAAACTGTTCACGCATTCGCATGGTCATAGGCAACTTGTGCACAGGGTTAGCTTTCCTCGAAAAGGTATCCTGGGCACTGTAATCGAATCGACCTAGGAAGAAATTATGCAATTGTGCTTATGTACGAGGCATTGCGAGACCTCCAGTCGGACTTGTAATCCGGGCTGATAGGGCACGTCGCAATGCTACATAATCGTCCTTCATGGTGTCGATATCATCAATGACCGCATATATGATAGTTTGTATGCTCACCTATTGTCTTGTGCAGGTGGTAGGTATTATATATGTTTTATGCAGGGAATGAGCACGGCCATGGTAAAAAATGTCAAAAATTATTGTATTGTTTACTGCTTTAAGTTATGTCATCGATATGAACTGCAAATCATCTAGTTCTAAATAGAAAGACAACTTCGATGCATGCAAATCCTTAATAAGCAGTGTCGGTTTAAACGAAAGGGTTCGTCCCACTCACTACTGCCTTCCCATGAGTACCAATCCCCAACTCACCAGGTGACAAGCACACTGCAGGAGCACGAGACTAGACTGAAGACTGAAGACTGAAGAAAAGGTGGCGGCTCGAAGCTCTCCTATTTGAAGTATTTTGAAGCCAATTCATCTAGAAGGTTTTTAGTTTCAATGTATAAAGGGGCATGAATGTATGAAACGACAAAGATTATTTCATGGCAGCTTTTCGAAAGTTTTTTTTTGTGTTTCAAAGAATGTAGCAGCAACGGCATATGTAATATAAAATGACCTTGCACATCGTTTGCAAGTTTTATCAATAAAAAGCTTATTTCTTCACATACTGCGTCTTTAACTCACTGCATTGTCTAAATTTAACTTGTTGTCTCAAAAGAATTATCAAATGCCCATTGTTGCCTTGTACAAGTCCAATTTAGACTTGTACGGCATCACGCCCCAGCGAGGACGATCGATTCGTCTAGAATCGATGCGAGGACGAACGATTCGGTGAACTGGGGCACGATAATACGTACCGGTGGCCAGCCGAATACACAAGTTCAAATTCTATATGAGACTCACAAGAACATGTGTGTCCAAAGGAGATATATCAATACCTCATAATCATGGGGTATTCAGCTAAAACTAGGTCAACATGCATAAAATAAAGCAACATAAAATGACTAATACAGTCGTTTGCACCCAAATATGACTTGGAAGCGCAGTTTAAATAAAATAAATAAGTAAAGAAAATAAATAACACAAATATAACAAGCTGAAATAAATGTAAACAAACAGTAATCATGGCAAGTTATACTTGCCTAGAGGTGGTGTGAGGATTGGACGATGTCTAGTAGGTGAACTCGTCAAGCCAATAGTAACAACAAATATGGAATTACTGCAACTGTCTCCGGATGATGAAATAGATATCACCAATGTTTCCAAAATAAGCGAAAAAGCTAAAATAGACTAACCATAAGTCCAATTTTGGACATAGGGGCAAAACCATAATTTTGGATAAAAATGATATCTTCCGTTGGACCCGCTTTACACCAAAAAATGTGCCATACCTAAGGGTCTTTAAAGTCAGCAAACTATATGTCTACGAGTCCAAACTGATGATATGAACTCAAAGGTATATCCAAATTTGGATTTCGATGAGCTGTTCGCAAAAAACACATGTTGAATCGGCTCGTGGGACCCGTAAAATGGCGATCTGGTCAACTATCTCAGAATCGAACCAAACTTGGGTCACAGGACCAGCATAACACTGCGAATCTAATGGCGCAAGTTTCGTCATAACTTGATGAGCATGCACAAAATAATTAAAAAATTTGCAAAAACGTCGATACGATGATTTTTTGACGAATACTGTTCAAATTCGTCGCATACACATAACCAATTTGAATTCCGTCAAATTCCACACGACCACGAAGTCCGTATGCACATTTTAATGTAATCGGTTTACGACAAAGACGTCCAGTTTGTTGGGACGGACCCCGTATCGAGAATTTCTTGGATTTCAAATACAGTTTTTTTCTTAGTTTTAAAACTAATTTATCTCAATATTTAGCAAATTTAGATGCCGACGTTGTCTACAAGTCTATTCAAGTAGATTTTTTTTAATTTCTCGATATCTAGTCCGTATATCGGCTTCCAAAATAATATTTTAGGACAATTTTTGTGTCCAAATTTTTAATATATTTTTATTTTGGAACCTGATTTTTGAATCGTACATAAAAAATAAACTTAAGTCTGCTTGAAGGGTTTTTAAAAGGGTTAGGTTGTGTGCGTACCTGCACAATCCATTCACAAGATGGTCAAACAGGTGTTGAGAAAACTCGTCATGAAGGAGGCGGGTTTGGAGCTTTCTGCTGCTGTAGTGTTACGTTGTTGATGTTGTGCACTGCAGTAGTAAATCCGACGTCGGCTGGTGGAGAGTGATGATGGCGTGCTACGGGCAGGCAGCGGGGAGTCTCTGGGATTACTGCGGATGGCCTCGAGTACTCGAAGGTATTTTTTGAAAGTGTTTTTCTCGAAGAATACCATATATATGATCGATTTTTATTTAAATAGAAATTTTGATTTCTGTAGAAGCCTAAAAAATTGTGAACATCATCATGCGCTACTCATAATTGGCGCCAGCATTGAAATAATCAAATGGCGCCAGACAACAGATGATATGTGACATCAATTGGTGCTGGCAATAGATGACGCTTGTCGACACGTGGCAAGCTTCCTTGAAAAGCTGAAACGGTTTTCATCATGACTGATAGCACATCAGTCGAAAAAATTCGTTCGAATCCTGAGCGCACAACACTCGAGGAGATTATGTTAGATATGTCAGATTTATCATAATAATTAAATAGCTATCTCGCGCCATTTGTAGTTGGTGCTAGATAATCATTCAGAAATGTACTAAAATAGCAATTAGCACCTGGCGCCACCCAACAGTTGGCGCTATTCGATCAAATCATCCAGAAGTAGTTAGATGACGTGGCACGCATGCCACTAATCTCGAAGAACGTATACGTGACACTATCCACGATCAAGCGCATCTCCATCACAGAATGCCACTTGTCCGAGCAGTTAAACCAACCGTTCGTACGACTGGGTGAATGGCACACCAATTGTAGTGTGCGCCAATCAGGATAACTACTTAACAGTTATCTCTAAACTCTATAAATAGAGTTTCAAATCACTTCACAAGAATGACTAATGATCATAATCTCCTGAGCACTTGCTGCAGCACTCTCCAAATGCTTTCTTCTTCGACATTGCATCGTCCAAGGGATAAAGTGATCGTCTTCTGATCAGATTTTTATAGTTGTACTTCCCCAGAAATCAACTTGTACTCTTGTACATACTTTTCTCAGTTTGTAATCAAACAACTTTTGTTTTTGTAAATAAAATGGCAACTCTGTTGGGGTCGACTTTCTCCTCCGACGAGAAAGTGACAACTCAATACGATGTTGCGTCGGTCGGCACGACGTAGAAGTCTCTGGTCGTGAAAGTCGACCAAACTTCCTACGAAGCCATGATTGATATAGGGGGTGCCAAGCGTGCCACAACTGTTACTGCCAAGAACAGGACGTGCGTTGTTTGGACTCCAAAGTCCTCAAATGCACCAATCACGACTTCTACGCCAAGCTTGAAGAAAAGCTCTGTAGCTACTTCCTCTTCCTTGCCAATTCTGAAATTGGTAGAGAGTGCTCCAACCACTACCCTGGCGCCAATCAGGGGACAGCGCCACATGGCTACTTTCTCTTCCTCGCTAATTCTGAAATTGGTAGAGGGTGCGCCAGTCATGATCTTGGCGCCAATCAAGGGATAGTGCCGCATGGCTACTCCCTCTTCCTTTCCAATTCTAAAATTGGTGGAGAGTGCACCAACCACTACCCTGGCGCAGAACAAAGAAAAATGCCCCATGGCCAATCCTCACTTCTCCCCAATTCTAAACTTGGTAGAGAATAAAAGAAAGCACCCCATAGCCTCTCCTTATCCTTTCCCAGTCCTGGACTCGGTGGAAAATGCATCTAATTGTGCCTCTGTGCCAATCGACGCGAGAACGCTTCTGAGTAGAAAGTCTATTTCTCTTGGCAGAGACAATCAAATCAATGCCAAAAAACTAGACTATGCTCGAAGTCCATTTCCTGCTGCTAATCTGTGTCGTGCCAAACGTGCTAGAATAATATGCGCAGGACAACAGGGTGTCCTGCCCACTTCTCATGGCCAGTGCCAATCAAGCCAGAGCCAGGATATTCCTACCCTGCACATTTAAAGAACTAAACAGGGTAAACTGAAGGTGTCTCAGACAGACAGACAGAGAGTGCAGGATTCTGACATGCGTACTGTCACTACCACATTTTAGTTTGAGGGTATTTTGGTTATTTTGGTTTTTGTGAATTATTTTATTATTTATTGTATTGGTGTTGTAATTTTTGACTTTTGCTAGTTGTGACTTTAGAGACTAGCCTAGAGTTTGACTTTGACTTTGGTGACTTATTTAGCATGGTGTGGGACCCTAATATAACTTAAGT
>JANAVB010033017.1:9485626-9900626 GCA_029216955.1 Iris pallida
AATAAATATACTATCCTCCTTTGATATTTCGTTTCATTCTTAGTAATTGCTTTTTGTTTTGATCTGTCATAAGGATGGTTATGGAGACACGATCTCATCGCTCCGGTCCGGGGGATACTATCGAGAGGTCGGCCACCTCTCGTCCTGTTCAGTAGGGCCTTGAGACCGCAGCTCTTGTTGTGCCAGCTCAGGTTGGCGTTTCTGCTGCATTTGGAGGTGCACCTCTGCTTGTACAGAGGCCTTCCCCCGTCATTCATGATTTCTCTCGGCAGCAACCACCTTCCAGATCGGTTGACGCAGTGCAGTTGTTCGACTTCTTTCAGAGGATAGTGGAGGCCCAGCGACAGCAGTCCGCTCATTTTCTGCAGGGCATAGAGAATGCCCATCAGCTTGCCCTGACGACGGTAGAGAAAGTTATTGTGCAGCCCCAAGCAGCCCAGATGCAGCCGTATCAGCCGAGGATACCAGGGATCCAGGACTTCCAGAAGATGCGCCCGCAGGACTTTCGCAGTACTGAGGGGATTCTGTATGCAGATGACTGGATAGAGCATATCGAGAAGATCTTTCGGCTGGCGTAGATTCCAGCACGACTGCAGATTGAGGTGACATATAGTCAGATGCAGGACCTGGCCCGCACATGGTACCAAACGGACCCGAGGGTTGGTACAGAGGGACAGACTTGGGCAGCCTTTAAGAAGCTGTTCAAGGAGAAGTTCTTCCTTGACACAGCTCTTGGCGCCCTGGAGACGCAATTTGATAGCTTAGTTCAGGACAGCAAGACTGTCGAGGAGTACGTTGGAGAGTTCTGACGTCTGGGCAGATTTGTTGAGGGACTCAGTGAGACGACGAAGGCTCGAAGATTTTAGAAGGGGTTAGTCAAGGAGGTCAAGTCCTTGACCAAGAGTGACCGGAGTGCCACTTTTGAGGAGATTCTGGTGGGTCCCCTAGTAGCAGAGGATGATCTTGAGCTGAGGCTCAAGAGGGGACGAGATGCTCATAGAGCCAGAGGCAGTGGAGGACCGGCCAAGAGGCTTCACTTTTAGCAGCAGCATCAGCAGTAGAGGCAGTGCCAGCCACAACAGTTCTAGGGGCAGGTCCGTGTACCTTTCCAGCAGGTGCAGCAGCAGCAGCCGAGGTTTCAGCCATAGGCACTCAGGCAGTAGCCCATTAGTTATGGCTTCTACAAGAAGCCAGGGCATGTGTGGAATGATTGTCGGAAGAGGCTCGGGAAGTGCCTACTCTGTGGTTCGACGGAGCACCAGCTGAAGGTGTGTTCCATGTCTTCAGGACAAGCAGCTCAGGGAGCGGGAGCCAGAGCTCCAGCAGTACAGCAGAAGGGACCCTTGTAGACTCAGCAGTAGAGGTTCGCTCAGCATCAGCAGCAGGCTAAGAGAGGTCAGTAGGGGCGAGCTTTCGCTATGGCAGCTGAGGATGCAGAGGCTATCGGAGAGCTGATCGCAGGTTCTATTCTTCTCGACTCCATTCCAGCTTTTGCATTATTCGATTCGGGGCCTTTCCACAGCTTCGTGTATATATCTTTTGCTATTAGACACCACCTTGTATCTGAATCATTGCCTAGGACTTGCAAGATCACGATCGGGGGTGGTATTATCCTCGTTAGTGATATTTATAAGGGGTAGAAAGTTGATTTGGGAGGTCGAGAGTTGGATGTGAGTCTGCTCGTGATGCCATTGCCGAACTACGATATCGTACTCGGTATGGATTAGTTAAGCAGGCACCATGCCAGCATAGATTACCGTGGGAGTAGAGTTCTTTTCAGAGCACCCGAAGAGCCAGAGTTCGAGTTCACCCGACGGCAGGCAGAGCAGAGCAGCGGAGTTTTCTGCGGAATATTAGTTGAGAAGCAGGCAGTGCCATACCTTTTGATAGCGGAGTTCATGGACGTCTTTTCGAAGGATTTGCCTGGACTACCACCGGACAGAGGTATGGAGTTCTTTATAAACTTAGTGCCCGTCGTAGAGCCGATATCTCAGCACGTCTATAGGATGAACAACAACGAGCTGGTAGAGTTGAAGAAGCAGGTGGATGAGCTGCAGGACAAGGGCTTCATTCGATCGAGTTCTTCACTATGGGGTACACCGGTACTCTTTATACTGAAGAAGGATGGGTCGGTCATGATGTGTATCGACTACAGGGCACTCAACAACCTCATGATCAAGAACAAGTACCCGTTGTCGAGGATCGACGATCTCTTCGATCAGCTGAGTGGGGCAAGGGTATTTTATAATATTGATCTGAGGTCAGGTTACCATCAGGTGAAGGTAAAGAAGGAGGATATCCTGAAGATCGCATTCAGGATGCGGTATGGCCAGTTTGAGTTCATGGTGATGCCGTTTGGGTTGATTAATGCCCGACGGTATTCATGAACTTGATGAACAAGGTGTTCCACCAGTACTTGGACAAGTTTGTGGTGGTGTTCATCGATGATATCCTAGTGTACTCGAAGACTGAGGAGGAGCATGAGGAGCACTTGAGAGTGGTTCTGGAGACTCTCAGGAGGGAGAAGCTTTATGACAAGCTCTCGAAGTGTGAGTTCTTTCTGGACAGAGTTGAATTCTTGGGTCATGTGGTGACTAGAGATGGGATCTCAGTTGACCCGAAGACGATCACGATAGTTGAGGCTTGGACAGCACCGAGTTCAGTAGTGGAGATCATGAGCTTCTTGGGATTGACAGGCTACTATAGAAGGTTCATACAGGATTTCTTCCGGGTTACAGAGCCATTGACTAGGCTGACCTAGAAGGATGCAGAGTTTGTCTGGTCAGAGGAGTGTCAGGTCGCTTTTGATGAGTTGAAGAAGCAGCTGACGACAGCTCCAATTTTGACATCGCCATCAGGATCAGGAGGGTTCACTATCTACAGTGACGCCTCGGGGAAGGGTTTGGGTTGTGTCTTGCAGCAGCATGGGAAGGTGATTGCCTATACTTTCAGGCAGTTACGTCCCCATGAGAAGAACTACCCTACCCACGACTTGGAGTTGGCAGCAGTTATTTTTACTTTGAAGTTGTGAAAATACTATTTATACGGAGAGCGGGTGGAGATCTTTACAGATCATAAGAGCTTGAAGTATGTGTTTACATAGAAGGAGCTCAACATGAGGCAGCGCAGGTGGTTGGAGTTGATGAAGGACTTCGACATTTCACTGCAGTATCACCCAGGGAAGGCCAACATGGTTGTTGATGCCTTGAGTAGGTATCCGACAGCTATGTGTTTGATGATGGATCGTCACTTGCTAGCAGATTTGGAGAGCCTGGGGATCGAGGTGGTTGTGCCAGGAGTTCAGATACAGATATGGGGCCTTCAGATTCAGTCGGACTTGATAGATAGGATCAAGTCGACTCAATTCGAGGATGTTGCTCTGTGGTGTATCCAAGAGCATGTTCGAGCAGGATTGGTGGATGATGAGTTTACTCTTGCAGAGAATGGCACATTGAGACATGGTTCGAGACTGTGTGTGCCCAGTGGAGAGCTCCGTGAGTAAGTCATGCAGGAGGCCCATCGATCTCAGTACTCTACACATCCAGGTGCCAATAAGATGTATAGGGATCTGAGGGAGCACGTTTAGTGGTATGGGATGAAGCGGGAGGTAGCTCACTTCATAGCCAAAAGTTTGGTCTGTCAGTAGGTCAAGGTAGAGAAGCAGAGGCCAGGAGGTTTGTTGCAGCCATTGCCCATTCCAGAGTGGAAGTGGGAGCACATCACGATAGACTTTGTTTCTGGATTACCGCGTATACCGGGAGAAAAAGATGCAATTTGGGTCATCGTAGACAGGTTGACCAAATCGGTCCACTTTTTTCCATTTAAAGTGGGTACGTCTACTGAGAGACTAGAAGAGATGTATATGCAGCAGATTGTCAGGATTTATAGAGTTTCGATGAGCATTGTCTCGGATCGGGATAGTCACTTTACTTCCCATTTCTAACGGAGTCTGCAGACTAGTTTGGGTACTCAGCTCAAGTTTAGTATTGCAAAACACCCTCAGACGGACGGACAGTCAGAAAGAACTATTCAGATACTCGAGGATATGCTGCGGACTTCTATCTTAGATTTTGGAGGATCCTGAGAGGATCACCTGTACTTAGTGGAGTTTGCATACAACAACAGTTTTTAGGCCAGCATTGAGATGTCACCATTCGATGCACTATACGGGCGCAGATGTCGTACACCCTTGTCTTGGGATGACGTTGAAGAGCAAGATTTATTGGGACCTGAGATGATTGTAGATGCAGCCGAGAAGGTAAAGCTCATCAGAGACCGGATTTGCGTGGCACAGGACAGACATCGATACTGGGCCGATAGCCACCACAGACCTTTGGAGTTTGAGGTACAGTTTAGGGATAGGATTAGAATTAGGAGTTGTTTTATTTATGATTTTGTTTGATTATGTTTGAATATATTAGTAATTGATACCTTGTTTGTGATTAGGTTGGAGATCTGGTTTTCTTGAGGATATCTCTGACATGTGGTACGATATGTTTTGGTAGAGGTGGGAAGCTTAGCCCGCGCTTCATCGGACCTTTCGTGATCAGCGGAAGAGTCGGTGACGTGGCTTACAAGCTAGACTTGCCACCTGTACTAGTGGGAGTCCATAACGTATTTCACGTGTCGCAGCTAAGACGGTATGTGGCAGATCTTAGCCATGTACTCGATCACTCAGAGATTGAGGTGGGACCTACTCTTAGCTATCTAGAGTAGCCTGTGGAGATTCTGGATCGACGAGAGAAGGTTCTAAGAAACCAGGTGATACCCTTGGTTCGCGTCGCATGGAGGTATCATTCTCCAGGAGAGTCTACCTGGGAACGGGAGGATGAGATGCGCGAGCGATACCCATATCTTTTTGGACCTTGAGGTATGATTGTCTATCATTCTCATCAGTTCAGTTTTGTCTTTCAATTTCGAGGACAAAATTCTTTTAAGGAGGGTAGATTTGTCACTACCATATTTTAGTTTGAGGGTATTTTGGTCATTTTGGTTTTTGTTGAATTATTTATTATTTATTGCATTGGTGTTGTGATTTTTGACTTTTGCTAGTTGTGACTTTAGAGATTAGCCTGGAGTTTGACTTTGACTTTGGTGACTTAGTTAGCATAGTGTGGGACCCTAATATAACTTAAGTTGGTCTTAGTTGACTTGAGTGTGGCTAGGGTTCATGAGAGGATTAGGAGAGTTTTTGTATTTGGACTTATAGCTAAGGGGTTGAGCTAGCTAGCTTATGATCTTGGCCTAAATCCCATTCACATGAAACCCTAACCCTAATACCCTACATTACTGGCCACCACAGCCCAATTATAACCTAATTTCAGCCTATATAATCTCTTCATGACCACTTGTCTCTTTTAGAAATTCTCCTTTAGGAAACCCTAATTTCTTCCCCCTTTCATCATTCTACCACCAAATTGATCCCAATCTTTTGTATTTGATTCCAATCTGGAGTGGAAGTTGAAGGAGGCTAGCTTGTAAGGATGGAAGCTCATTGGGACATTGCTTGAGGAATAAGACTTTACTATTTGGAGCTCTTTCTTGGAGATTGGCTCTCTACAGGTAATCCCTTCAAATCACCTTGAAATCCTGATTTTTTTCCATAGATGCATCCATCTAGGTTACCCTAGCTGTAGGAAAGGTTTGGTGAAAATTTGTATTTATTTGGTGTCCGTATCGGACACGTATCAGTGTAGGCTTATAGGTGTTTCATGAAATGTCTCAGTGGCGATTTTATTATTATTTTTGAAATCTTTTTGAACAAACTTATAGAGCTACATGTGCTCTTGGATTTCATGCATGACTGAGTCGATCATCGGCTTTGTGTCGTGTCGAATGAGGGACTGGATACGCCGTACAGACCATACGAGCAGTGCCCTGTTACCCGACACTGATTTTGGACACGACACGCCACGTGGTGGCCTAAAACTTGGCTAATAGGTCGAGGCAGTGACTGATAGGTCACCCCTAAGCCACGTATGGCCACGTGTCGTATCGAACACGTTCTCACGCACGCACGCATTTTGTACTGACACTGTTCAGTCGATTTCCTTCGACTGATACGTGTGTCGTGTCACACACAGACACATTTTGGACCCAAATCAGGGTGTCGACCCTCTAGCCCTATCCCTGGAGAACACGTGGACACGAGCACGAGGTGTCACGTGTCGTGTGTCATGTACACGAACCCGTGTCCTCGCCGTACGATGCTGTGCTGTACAGTTGTACCTGTGCATGATTGAATTGTTCTAGTCACTTCATGTCCACTTGTGTGGACACGAAACCCCCTCTGACACACGAAAACATGTGCCTAGCACCTGTGCACACATTGGTTTGAGTTTTATTTGGTTTTCGTTTGGATTTGGGTTCTTGGTGTTGACTGAACCTGAGAATCGATTTCTTTTACTGATAACTGAGTTTGTGATTCAAAATTTATGATTCAATGTTAAGTTCAGATGTGTTATCGTAGCTGGGTACATAATGATTCATGATTAGGTTTGTATTTAGATTTTTCATTTAGAATTTGGGTTGATTTCGAAAGGGATATGATTTTTACTGATACTTGAAATCGCCTTGTGTTCGAAATAGATTTGGGATTATGTTGGATGTCATATATATTGAAACTGAGTTTAAATTTAATGTGTATAAACTGAGATGGGTTTTTTAAATGTTAACTGAGTTGTATAGGACTGACTGAGTACACATGTAAACCTAAGAATTATCCACTGCTAGCCTATGTTGTAAACCTGATTTCACACTACACATGTATGCCAACAACCACTCACACACACTTCCTATTACTCTATAACCTGTTCACAAACACACACACACACACACTCTAACTTGCAATACACACACATACACCCCTTGACACCATGTATCCTTAATCCCTTGTATGTAACCCCAATACACACACACATGTCACTCACTGATACACTCATAACATGTACACACACACCATGCAAATGTCCACACACCCCCTCCATATCAATATCCGCTATAATGTGTGACACACACTCACCCCTATTTATATATGTATACCATGTTTCTGCCTTGCTTGTGTATTAGGCACTAGCCTATATGAATGCATATATATATATATATATATATATATATATATATATATATATATATATATATATATATTGAATACAAAAAGAATGGTTCCTTCTGTTCCGCACCCTCCCCCCGCTCTGGTCTCTCCTGCCCCCCCCTCCGGCTCCGCCTAGACCGGCGACCGGCCGGGCCCTTCCCCCCTTCCTCACCCCCCCTCTCCTCCTCCCCCCACATGGCAGCCCTTCCCCGCGTGCGGCCGAGTGTCATCCCCCCTGACCTGCTAGCCGTCCTCGGCCAGCCTCTCTCTTCTCCGCCCCCAAGTCTTCCCTCCACTCCTTCACCGCCCCCCACCTCGGTCTGCCTTGACCACACCTCCACTTGTCCCCCACCCTCCCTCGCTCCCCCTGAGCTTTTTCTGGCGACCCATGTTTCCCCCACTCCCCTCCTCGCGGCCGTCCCCATCGTCGGAGCTTCGACGTCCTCAGATCGGGATCAGGTCGGCGTGCGCCTTCCCCCCCTGCCTCCCCGGGGGTCGCGGTATCTTCTTCTCCATCCTCCAGTAGGTCCGCCGCTGGATCGGAGCTTACGGGCCGACCCACATCATCGGTTTCAAATTTTGGTTTTCCTGCTCATTTTGTGGGACCTCCGAACTCGAGGCCGGGGGCTGTGCTGCTATGCACCCCCGTGCTTTTGGGCGCATATGCCTGTCCCGATGTGGGCGCATATGGAGCCCCTACCCCCTCGAGCGCATGCTCTTGCCGACCCCCTCCTTTGGGCGCATATGTCTGTCCCGATGTGGGCGCATATGGAGCCCCTACCCCCTTAGACGCATACTTCTGCCGACCCCCTCTGCCACCGGCGGGCACATACGGCGTTCAGTCTGCGAGAGCATGCGCCCCAGTAACTGTGGCCGCCTGCGGTGGTCCATCTACCGACCACCGCCTCCCCTCGGGTGATCTTGTTGGCGCATGCTCCGGCCTAGCAGGCGCATATGGCACCTCCAGCGGGGGCACATTCAGCTCCTCCAGTAGTAGCCCTCCTCTTATCCTCCAACCTCATGCTGGCCTTGCCGGGTCAGGCATTCAGGGCAGTGCCGTGGTCCTCATCGCCCCCTCCGCGAGTTTGGTATCCCCCAAACCACCCTCTCCCCCCCAGGGACCCTCTCTCCCGGTCGATCTCTTTGTTCTCAATTTATGTTGGGAGCGGATTCCCAGGGAGGCCCCTCCTCCTCCACCCCTCCCCTCTGCGCAGTGGGACCCCCCTCGCGTTGCCCCTATTTTAGCTCCTTCTTACGCTGACATGCTTCGCCCAAACAGGACAGCCAAGCCGGGTCTCCTGTTCAACGACGTCCATCTCAGCAAAGTCGAATATCCGCTACCTTCCCCTGTGCCCACAGTACCTTTCTCTAATCTGGAATTAGTATCCTTGGCCACCTCTTTCTCCTTCTCCTTCGTCCTCAAATTCTCCTCCGGCTGCCCCAAACTCTCCAGGGTCCAGGAGGTTATAGCCGGTTGGCGGCTTACTGCAGAATACAGGGTGGCACCGCTAGACCCCAGGCATATACTGCTCCACCTCTCCTCCGATATTGACCACAGGACTGTGTGGTCCAAAGGCACCAGCAGAGTTGACTCCCACCAGATGAAGATCATTAAATGGTCCACGAAATTTAACCCCAAGGAAGACTCTGTGACAGTTGCCGCATGGGTGACTCTCCCCAACCTCCCCCTCATTTGCTTCGTTCCGGCAGCCCTAAAGCGTATAGCCAATTCCTTCGGGACTTATGTGGCCACTGCTCCTGAAACCAGCAACCTAACCAAAGCCCACTATACAAAGATTTGCGTGGAACTCGATCTCTCCAACGAGCCACCCAACCACATCCTCATCGAACTGGGCAACCACTTCCACACCCAGCAAATTATATACGATAACCACATCATCTTCTGCTTCCACTGCCATCTGCGAGGGCATCCATTCAAGCATTGTTATCGTCTCCACCCTGAGCTCAAGAGGAAACCCCCAAGGTCAGTAACTCATACCAAAGAAGATCAGATCCATTCGTCCACCCGGTCCCCCTGCTTCCGCCACCGAACTCCCACACCAGATTTTACTCCAGCGAAAGCGAAACAGAACAAGGTTCCCCGGTGGACAGAACGAAGATCCCCTCATCGAGAGCAGTGGTACCCTACCATCCACCAGGCCTGAACCTTTCCAACCAGTTTAACGTCCTCGAAGAGGAATCAACAGATCCCACTCTAGAGATCACTTCTATTGGAATCTCTTCCGTGGACTCCCACACGCTAAGCTGGTAAACGCGAAGGAGGTCCCACCAGTTCATCCACACTCCACAGATGGCCTTCCGAGCCTTCCTACGAAGTCGATGTCTTAGAAGCCCTGGCCATACTAGGACCAGATCAAGCGCGGAGAGGATTACAGGTTCTCGCCGTCGGATTCCTCCTTCGATCGAAAGGAGACCAATTTAGCAACCTGGACGACTCCATTCTTATCCCCCCTGAGGAACCCACGTCAGACTCGACAGGAGAATTGCTCGATCAAACTGACGACATTCTCATCACCCACTTTGTCGGCTCAAGCCCCACCCCTTCCACCTCGATGAAGGGGGAGGCTACGACCACTACCAGAAAATCTAATCAAAAAAGACCCGAAGAATCCCAGACCATCCGAACCAGGTCTACAGCCAAGCGGGCCAACCAACCCCCCTTCCCCCTGCAAACTCCATTAATGCTGAACATCCTCGCCTGAAATGTTCATGGTCTGGTGAACAAACCTACCAAGAGGAGAATCAACAGTCTCAAGAAAACCCACAAGATTGGCGTTTTGATCATCCTTGAACCCAAAATCCCCTATAAGAGACTCAAATCCATCCAGCTGCAGTTAGGCTTCCCTAGGGCCATTGCTGGCAGATACAAAATTTGGATCCTCTGCTCGAAGAACGTCAAAATCGGAGTCATTAACGACTCCAAGCAGGCCATCTCTTGCGGGATGGAGCATCCGTTATTACCCAAGCGCGCCATCCTGTCCGCGGTCCATGGCAGCTGTGACATCACGGAGCGCAAACTCCTTTGGAACAACCTTCGGGACATCTACCTCCACCACAATAATGCCCCTTGGCTTTGCATTGGGGATTTAACGCAGTCACGTGTAGAGAGGAGAAGACAGGCGGTCGTCCTCCACCTACTAGCCATGCAAGACTTCAACAACTTCATTTTTAACGCCCACCTCGCCCCACTTCCGTTCATCGGTAGCACTTTTACCTGGTGCAACATGCAGGATGGAGATCGTCGCCAATATTCTCGCTTGGACAGGGCTCTGACGAACGGCCATTGGTACAGAATGGGGATCACCTCTAAGCTTTTCCACCTCAATGCCACTAAATCAGGCCATGCCCCCTGTTAGTTAGAATCACTAGCAACTCGACCAAGAACAAAAAGTGATTCCGTTTCCTGGACATCTGGAGTGAACACCCCCAGTTCTTGGGAGTCATCACGGAAGCGTGGAACAGCGTAGACGATGCCGAGCCTCTCACCAGGGTGGCCATCAAGCTCAAAGCCACGAGAAAATCCCTGGCTGTATGGAGAAAGCGGGCCTATGGAGACATTTTTTAGGCTATCCGTGAGGCTGAGGATGATGTCAATCGGGCAGAGATCAGATTCATGAACGATAGATCTTCCTCGGCTAGGACTGCTCTAAACCTTACCAAAGTTATCCTCAAATTTCGTCTTAAAGTGGAGACAGAATTTTGGAAGCAAAAAGCCAGGCTTAAATGGGACAACGAGGGAGACAAAAACTCGAGCTATTTCCATGCGCACGTCAATGGTCGCAGGCAGAAATGCACCCTTCACCAAATTGTGGGCAATAACGGGAACATCATCAAAGACCAAAAGGATATCCAAATGGCAGCGGCTGAGTACTACTTCAAATTGTTCTCCAAGGAGACGGTCATCAGAGACCCTTCCTTCCTGGAGGAAATTCCACATCTCATCAGCGACGGCGATAACATCAGGCTAGAGCTCCCTCCGTCCGAGATAGAGGTGAAAGATGCCATCTGGGCTCTTAACGAGCTCAGTGCTCCTGGCCCGGACGGGTTTTCGGGGGTATTTTTTTGCTCATGCTGGGACATAATTAGGGCAGACATCCATGAGGCGGTCATCATCTTCTTCCAAGGCACGACATACCCGAGAGCCATCTCGAGTACCAATCTGATCCTCATTCCGAAAAAAGACAATCCGGAGTCCTTTCGTGACTTTCGTCCTATCAGTCTTTGCACCTTTACCAACAAGATCATATCCAAAATCGTCGCATCCCGTATGTCCGATCTCCTCCCCAAGATCATCTCCGAGGAGCAGAGTGGCTTTGTCCGCGGCAGAAATATCTAGGATAACATCATGTTAGCCCAAGAATTAATCACTTGCATAAAGTTTTCGGCAAGAGGGAGCAACATTGCTATCAAATTAGACATGGAGAAAGCTTACGACAGGCTGGATTGGCAATTCATGATCTAGGTCTTCAGAGCTTTCGGATTCTCCGAAACCTGGACCAATATCATGTGGAGATCGATCAGCAACTCCTGGTTCTCTACGGTGATCAACGGTCAGGCCGACGGCTTCTTCAAATCGAGCCGCGGGGTTAGGCAAGGCGACCCCCTGTCGTCTACCATCTTCATCATTACGGCGGATGCCTTGAGCAGGAACCTTAATAAGATGACTTGCACTACCAACTTTCACCACTATCATACTGCCAGCGGCTGTCCGATTATCACTCACCTAGCATTTGTCGACGACATCCTCATTTTCTCCTCCGAGGACGTCGGGTCGGTTGAGGTGGTCCACAATACTCTTCAGAAATATGCCAGCTGTTCGGGCCAGAAGGTCAACCCGGATAAAAGTATCATCTACGCTCACCATAAGATCAAGAGAGAGCACGCGGGCACCCTCTCCAATACCACCTCCTTCCCTATCAAGCACACCCATTCCAATAACTGGGTTGCCCCCTTGTGTACGGGAAATACAACGCTGGTATTTTCGAGGACCTGACCAGCCGCATCAGGAAAAGCTCGAAGGATGGCACAACGCGACGCTATCTCCAGGTGGCAAGATGATCCTTATTAACCATCTCCTCACATCTATTCCAATCTACACCCTTACGGCATGCTCTCCCCCCAAGAATGTCCTTAACTCCATTGAGAGCATCTTCAGCAACTTCTTTTGGGGGCACAGCGACGGCAACTACAAGCATCATTGGGCCAGTTGGGACTCCATGGCCAGGCCGACCGGAGGGGCTGGGATTCACCAAACTTTCCCACATTATTAAAGTATTCTCGATAAAACTGTGGTGGAAGCTTCGCACTATCCAGAACTTATGGACCAGATTCATGAAAGCCAGATACTTTAAGAACATCCACCCGTCGACGGCTATTTCTAACAGCAGATCGTCCGCAGCGTGATGTCGTACGCTCATCGGGTGCTCTCTTGTCGAACCGGTGATGCGTCTCAAGGTGGGCGACAGAGAATCATCGACTTTCCTGGAACGATGGGCAGGAGACACCTACCTTCCTAATCTCTCTTAAGCGTACAGGCGCTGCAAAATCAAGGACATGTGGGACCCTATTGGAAAAGATTGGATCTGTAACAAGGTGCAGGATTGGGCCGGTGCAGAGACGGTTGAGCACATCCGTCGTGAAGGATTGGCGATTGGGACCGACGCAGATGAGTTCCAGCGGCAAGACGACGCGTCGGGTTGTTTTTCAGTCAGATAGGCCAGAAGCTTGATCCGAGGCATGGGGGCGCATCTCCCTAGCATTGCCCCATTATGGCAGACATGTATCCCCAAGAAGTAGTCTTTCATCATTTGGAGAGCCCTTCACAAGATCCTTCCCACTGACGACATCCTCAGTACTATCGGCTAAAGCCTAGCGTCCGCTTGCACATGCTGCACAGATCGCAACTCAGAGACGGTGGACCACATCTTCCGTCAGGGAGAGCTCTCGATCAAGGTTTGGAGTTTCCTCTCCCATCGCTGTAGGATGAATCTTGGGGGCGGTTGCTACGAAGACCTAATCATGGCTTGGGGCTCCGAGTCCCATGGTCATCAGATCGTTGCAGCCGCTGTGACGTGGGTTATCTGGAAGAACCGTAATAAGACGAGATACGAAGGCCATCAGTTCTCCGCTGATCAACTTTTTAAGGAGACCATCAGGCAGTGCAGCAAGCGGTGGGCCCTCTGCCATCACGGCCAGATGTCCTTCTGGAGCTCCCTCCTTTCCCGGGACTAGCTATTTTGGATTTCCTTCCTCCCCTCCTTTTGTTAGTATACGTGTATAGGCTTCGACATTTTGCGCCTTCTGGTATACTTGTATAGCTTCGACTTTCTTCTTTCTGGAATAAAATAGGGAGTGTTTTGTCATATATATATATATATATATATATATATATATATATATATATATATATATATATATATATATATATATATATATATATATATATATATATATATATATATATATAGGTATATATATATATATGCATAGTTTGTATTTGTGTGTGTGATAACTTGTTTTGCCCTTTGATTGTGTTTGAGTGCTAGCCTAGGCTTGGACCTAGTATAGCTTGGTTGACCTAGTTTGACTAGTGTAGTTGACCAAGAGTTGACTTTAGTCTAGAATGACCAAGAATTCATATAGAATGCATTGTAAAGTTCAATATTACCATTCTGACATGTTGTGACCTGTGTTGCTCTAAATAGGACTCATCTACTCTGTTTGGACATCTATACTCATCGGATACTCAGGATATCAGGCGAGTACATTCTCTGACCGTTTCATACTTGATAGGATTTATATTTATGCTCTAGATTACTTTACTTGATGTTGTCACGTTGTTAACACGGATTGGTACTATATGGATCCCTTCATGAGATATTATCCCCCTTGGAAGCATCGGGATACGTAATGTCATGTGCTTTTCATGTACATCATGTATTCATGTGCTTTCACCATTCATGTGCACTCTTGTGAATCATGTACTCTCATGTTCACAGAGCCCCTCATATATACTTCATGTGCACCCATTTATGGGGCCCCATGTGAAATCATGTACAATAACATAACTTGTCTGGATCCTTGTGTATTGATTGAGGTACGAGGGAGTATAAATGATCATGTGAACAATTCCAAAGTAGTGTAATCATGTGCAAACTCTTAGTGTAATCATGTACAAATTCAAGCCGTTCACATGTCTATTTTGTACTCTACATCACTAGCCACTGTTAGTTCTTTACTTATAGTAGATATTTTCTTACAGTCATCTCTTTTATTTCATATATATTCTTTAGCGTTTCATGTATCTTACTCTATAGCATGCTTATATTTTCTGTCATATTATGAACTGCGTGAGATGTATTGTGCTCGTTCTTGTCCTGACTGGACCTGTTGAAATATTACAGATGACATTGAGGAGTTCTGTCCTACGTACTATGGAGGAGGCCTAGATGACACCTGCGAGCTGGACTCCCAGGAGGACCCAATCCTTGTAGAGGTCATTACCCCAGTAGTCTAGGCTAGTTAGCTAGACTAGTTATCTTACTTTATTGTCTTGTCTTATTTTGGATACATTATGTATTTATTTGAGATATTGTTATTCTGGATGTTGTAGAGATGTTATCTTAGATACTTAGACTTCTTCTCCTGTTGTATTTCTTTTGGCGACTTTCATATCTATCTATCTATCTTATCGTTTTTCTACCTTAGCTGTGATTGAGTTGTACATTTCTATATTGTCCTCCGTTCGGAGTGTATATATTGTACAGGTACCTTATAATTGTTAGATGTATGTGACCTAGGACGGCGTTCTACCGCCGACACTACAGCGTAGGCTGGACGTACCCACTTCTCGTGCCCCTATACTGGGTGCAGGTCGTGACACGCACTTACCTGAACCAGCGTAGAACAGCATCAAGCTTACATCAAGAACAATCTGTACCATCTACTAAATTGTGCACAGGGAGAGTTTCTCTCACCTATGCCAATGAGCTCAGTACTTCTCTGTATACACAGGGAACAAAGCATCTCAAGAACCGAAATCATGTTCCTAACATCATCAAGGAATATGTACCTCTGACTTTTCCTTATCATGTCGCTGTAACCGATCTTCGTGAACTTCTTGTACAAAAGCAGAAGGTCGTAGGACCATCTCGTCCACCTGTAACTCCACATCAGGAATATCATTGTAATCATCACCATGAAGTAGTGATCAAATATTATTGTCAATCAGCGAAACGGTCTGTCTTTGATCGTTTGAACTATACTCGGACTCCTGAACTCATTATGGTGGACGAAGACGAGTTGCTATATGCTTTGGTCAACATGATGTCCCAAAGTACTAGGGGTGGAAAACGTCCAAGACGTAATGCATCCCACAATCCCAGTCAGCAATACCTGGATCATATCCGTGACTCCGGTGAAGGGGTCTATCAAAATACCAGATCAAGAAACTGAGACCTACTCGGTCAAAGGAATCTTCCCTCTCCTAATCTTGGGGATGTCCTCAGTCAGATAAATCCTCTTGATTCCAACCAAGAAACAATCGGTCAAAAGAATCTTCCTTCCGACCAAGAAACAATCAGTCAAAGGAATCTTCCTTCCGACCAAGAAACAATCGGTCAAAGGAATCTTTCTTCCGATCAGGAAACAATCGATCAAAGAAATCTTCTTTCCGACCAGAAAACAATCGGTCAAAGGAATCTTCCTGATTCTGACCAAGATTTCTTCGATCAAAGGAATCTTTCCACTCTTCATCCTGGGGTAGTTCCCTGCATGACTTTGACGCCGATAGTGAGAGCTCTGAGCAGGCTATCTTTTCTACCAGCTCATCATCGATAGCCAGAGAAGTGACTGCCTATGTCACTAATGAAGAACAAGATGCGTCCAACTCCGACAGTCAAAAAAAAAGGATTGATGTATTACAGACTAACTTGAAAACCATGGCTGAAATGGTTGCAAGTATGCATGCTGTGATCGTAGCACAACATACTGTTCCTCCGGTTGCAAATCCAATTCCAACCCAAGAACATGCAGCAGCATCTGCCCCTGTCAACACTGGTCTGGGGGTGCAATCTCCCCACAATGCTACTATACCCACTCAGGCTACTCCAAGTCAGTCTGGTGCTGGGGTGGTACTTATCATACAGTTCCACCTCCTAACACATCGAATCAGTCTACTACTCTCCAAGCCTTGGAAGATCCCCTGGAGGCAGTAAAGCTTTTGCGTAACCAGTTTGAAGCCTTCAAGCAGAAGGATGGTCTACAGAAGCTAGGGATCAAACAACCCTACCCTATAGAGTGGAAGGAAGTTCCATTTTCACCTAAGTACAAGCCACCGACTATCATACTGTTTGATGGCAGCTCATCTCCGAGTCAGTATCTCAATCACTTTAAGGTAATGAATGATCAGCTCCAACCAAACGATGCTCTACTCACTAGATTCATCGGGTGCTTGGCAGGTGCGGCCTATGACAGGTATTGTAGTTTGCTAGATGGTTGCATAACATATTTTGCAATATTCAAGCAAATGTTCCTGGAACGATTCTATGAGGGAACAAACGACATGACCATGTCGGCCCTCATCAAAATCAAACAATGTCCTAATGAAACTGCTGAACGTTTCATCGAGCGCTTCCGTCGTGAGGCACTCAAAATGCCTCTGGGTACTCCAGATGCACTGACTATAGATACATGCAAATCAAACTTGTTACCTATAAGCATGTGGACTGGACCCATGCAATTCCAAGACTGGCCCTCCTTCATAATAAGTGCCAGGGCAGCCGAAGACAGTGCTGACAAGTTTAAACAACTAGGCATCCAGATGCCTAATCTTGAAAAAGATGGAACATTCTGCAACCAACAGCGGCGGTCGTCAGAACAACCGCAAAGGTAAAGAAGCTTTAGCCATCAATGTGAAAGGCAAAGAAGTTTTAGCCGTCAATGTGGGTCAGTCATCATCTACTACGATGGCACCCCCACAAAGAGCACCACGTCCTAAGGAGGAATATTCCTTTGATGAGGATGACATTATGAGCATATTCGATTATCTAATCAAGAGCAACAAACTTCAATTGCTCGAAGCAAAACGGCCAGATGAAGTAGGTAAGACTGACAATCCTAAATACTGTATCTATCACAAGTTCTTGGGACATCCGACTAGGACGTGCTACGTTCTTAAAGGAAAGATCCAGGAACTGATCAACGCCAAGGCAATTACCCTTCAGCAAGATGAAAAAACGGTGACTGCCAATGTCGTCTCTTTGTAATTTGGCGACTTTCCTGCTCAACTTGTACAGTATGGGGTCGTCCCCATTCCTAAAGCTACTCTGGAGATCGTCAACCTTCCACCAGCACGAAGTGACGGTCTCGTACCCTTGTCCACCAATAAAGGGGAAATCATGTGGATTCACCCCGATTTGGTTGCTGGCTTTGAGTCAAAGACACATGTTTTACCTATGAAGTCAAGAAAGGCGACCAAATACAAGTTGTGTCATATGACATCACTGGGTGATCATTTTCCACCTTTGGATGCTACCTTCATCCCAGCGGTAGCTTCGCCTTCTTCTGCCGAAGCAGTGACACCAAAGACGGAAATCAATTACCGGCCAGCATTCTATTTTACAGTCAACAGTCCCGCAAACTGATGACAAAGTTGGGATATGATCTACAGAAAGCCCCTGGCTTAAATGATGGAAAAGGGTCTCCTATACCCCTTTCCCTATGTCTTCAACACAATCAGTCCCATGTTGGACTGGGATTCTGGACAAATCCATCATGTCTTCAAAAGAAGTCTTCCAGAGGCAAGACTAGGATGAAGAACTGTAACATGGTGTCCTTTGCACCAGTACCGGAAGAAGAAGAAGCCATGACCGGTACCCAATCTAGGAGGCTCTATCTTAGAGACTATCCAGATGGACAAGAGAATGCAACCATTCCTCCTCCGGTCTCTGATGCCCCTTCAGCATCTTCTCTACCTGTTATCAATGATCCTTCGACGTCATCACCTCAAGCGGAACCAATTACTCCCAAACCAACAGCGGCTGACAAAGGCAAACAGCCAGTTTGCTTCGATAAAATATTGAAGAAAACTCTACCTCTTTGACTTGAAAAGCCATATAACTTTGACATATTGGCTCAACTAGCTAATACTCCGGCAAGATTATCGATTTTCGAACTCTTACGTCTCTCAAGGGAAACCCGAGAGACGTTAAGTGAAGCTTTATTACAAGTAAACGCTTGTCTGGTCCATCTTAAGAAACCAGACAAAAAACTGATGGCATGCTTCCACCATCATAGTGTGATGAAGCTGATCCCCAATATTACCTTCACTCAAGATGATATGCTCCTAGAAGACAATCGACATGACCGACCTCTCTACTATACGGTATATGTCGATACCATGAAGGTCGATCGCATTCTAGTCGACCCAGGATCTGCACTCAACATTATGCTAAAGGCTCTATTGGATGCGCTGAAGATCCCAGTCCATAATCTCTCTACAACAATCACGACTATTCTGGGGTTCAATTCTGGGAGAAGCGAACCATTGGGAAAGATTCACCTAAAAGTCCAAATAGTAAATATTAGCACGAAGGTCACTTTCTATGTGATTGATAATCACGTCTCCTACAACTCTTATTGGGAAGACCATGGTTGCATGAATATAACATCGTGCCATCCACTCGCCATCAATGCTTCAAATATGTGGATGACAACGAAAAAGTCCGCAAAGAAGTAGCTGATCTTAACCCCTTTCGAGGCATTGAAGCATAATTTACGGACTCCGGAATGTACAAAGAAGAGTTCATGAAAGTGGTACTGGCCATGGATACTGAAGAAGAATGTCAGGACAATCCAGATAATGTCCTGGTGATTCCGATCAAAGGACGCACTTCTCGTCCTTCGTCTTCTCAGTTGTTGACCATCAATCTCTCTCCTTTTGTTAAGCACCCTCTTACTGAAAAGATGAAGCATAGGGAGCTCACCTATTCTGAACCTCTTATTATCGACCTTCGTCATAACAAACCTTCTTCTTCTCCTTCCCCTCCTCTTGTTATCAATCTTAGCAAGCCATCGGCTAAGATCAAGAGCACTATTGTAAATGATGATATAATTATCAATAAAGTAGCATCTCCTTTGCAGTATACCGATATCAATTATTATACGCGATGTTATCTAAAAATCCTGAATAACTTTGAACCCCTTATATTAGGGGCAGTTCAACCTCTTCAAGATGAAGTATCACTGGAATCAGTACAAGATTCATTCTTTTTGGTTCCCTCTCGAAAGAAAGATGAACGTCCTATTCTCTTCAGCAAAGGATTGAATGAAAAGGCTACATCCGATAGCGATGCTGAAAATGACAATAATGGACGACTTCAACTACGTTGTTATAGTCAACAATCGAAGAACATCATCCGAAAGATGGGCTACAACTTCAAAATTGGCCTTAATGGCGGTAGGGGAAGGCGAACTCCTATTTGTATACCTGCTCCAAAAGGAAAGTTGCTACAATATTACAACAGAACAAAATCATGGGTTAGGTTATACCTCGCTGATCACGACCCCAGATGCTTCTGAGTCGGACAAAGAAAAGCCATCTAATTCTTCTGACTTTGCCTCATGGAATTCGGACACCAGCATAGGTCACATCCATCGGGTGACCTTATCTTCCAATATGGTGACCGTCGAGTTCTCAGAAGACGATGACGACTTTGCTGAAGTCCCTGAATCTGATCCTTTGGCACAAAAGATGGATACTCAATGGAAACTTTGCTTCGATCAATACGAACCACCTATCGAAGATCAGTTGGTCCAGGTCGATGTCGAAGATGAAGCTTCTCCAAGGCCAATCTTCATTAGTAAAAGTCTTTCGGAAGTGGATAAACAAGAACTAATCTAGCTCATTCGAGAATACATTAACGTATTCGCCTGGAGCTATGAGAATATGTCGAGATTAGATCCTCAGATCGCTACCCACAAGCTTAACATCCTGCAAAATACGAGGCCAGTTAAACAACAACAACATCGATTTTGACCTGATATAATGGACGCTATAGAAGCTGAAGTCAAGAAGCTTATCGCTTGCGGCTTTGTCAGAGAAGAACAACATCCCGACTGGGTGGCTAATGTCATCCCAGTTATGAAGAAAACTGGGAAGGTCCGAGTCTGCATCAACTTTAGAGACCTTAATGAAGCTTGTCCTAAGGATGAGTTTTCTCTTCCGATCACTGATGTCATGATCGACAACACTTGCGGGTTCGAACGGATGTCTTTTATGGACGGATTCTCCGAATATAATCAAATCAAGATAAACCCTGAAGATAAAAAAATATAAATTATTTCGCACTCCTTTAGGAGTCTACTGCTACACAGTAATTCTGTTTGGTCTCAAGAACGCTGGTGCAACCTATCAGCAAGCCATGAGCACCATTTTCTGTAAACATTTATGAAAGACAGTCGAATGTTATATCGACGATATTGCTGTCAAAAGTTGTCTAAAGGAAGATCACATCCAAGACTTGAGAACTATTTTTGATCTAATACGCCAATATCAACTCAAGATAAATCCCACCAAGTCATTCCTGGGAGTCTCTAGTGACAAATTCCTCAGATTCGTTATTACCTCTAAGGGTATACACGTTGACCCCGAGAAAGTCAAAGCCATTCAAGAGATACGTCCTTCACGCAACCTAAAAGAGCTACGAGGATTCCAGGGACGACTTGCGTACATCAGGAGATTCATTTCAAATCTCTTTGGACACTGCAGACTGTTCACTCAACTAATAAAGAAAGGTGTGTCTTTCGTTTAGACTGACGAATGCCAGCAAGCATTTGAAGACATAAAGCAGTACTTGATGAACCCTCCAGTCCTAGTACCTCCAGTTATAGAAATACCCTTCCTGATGTATGTTCGAGCAATGGATCATTCTCTAGGTGCCCTACTAGCACAAAAGAATAAAGAAGGTCATGAATAAGCCATATATTATCTCAGTCGCAAGATGATCAGTGCTGAATACCAATACAGCCTAGTAGAAAAAGAATGTTTAGCCCTGATGTTCGCTGTTCAAAAAACACGATATTATATCACGGGTCAAACCATTCATGTCATCTCCAGAGTCAACCCTTTCCAAATCTGGATGAAAAACCCAGTACACTCAATTTCAGACTCGCTACATGGGCCATATTACTAGCACAGTGATATGGTCTATGTCCCACAAAAGTTCGTTAAGGGTCAAGCCCTAGCTGATTTTTTGGTTGGCCATCCGATCCCTGAGACATCTAAACTCTATAACTAAATTCTTTATGAAACTTTGGAATCCAACATGATTTCAGAAGGAATCTTTGTTTGGCGTCTATTCTTCGATGGTGCATCCAGAATTGGACCCAAAGTCACTATCGTCACCAGAGTTGGAATCGTTCTGGTATCACTAGAAGGACTGGCCATTCAGAGAGCTTATTCTTTGGACGAGCCGTGTTCTAATAATGTTACTGAATAAAATGCTCTACTCATCGGTCTCCAATTATCCAAACAATTGGATATCGAATACCTTGAAGTCTACGGAGATTCTAAACTGATTATCAATCAGGTTAGAGGCACGTATGAAGTTCGGCTCAAGATCTCGTTCCATATCATGAAGCAGCAATCAAATTGGCTATATCATTCAAAGGCTTCTTCATTGAACATGTACGACGAGCTTGCAATACAGAAGCTGATGCGCTTACTAATATAGCAGTAGTATTAGCAATCCCTGTCAAAAGACAACAGATGATCGTCATCACCAACTGGGACTTATTTTGTATCAAGAATAATTTGCATTTAGAATCCAACAATTCAGTTGAAGTTTGCACTACAAGTAAAGACTGGAGAGCTCATTTCATCGACTTTGCGGTACATAACATTCTACATGAAGATCCCAAAGAAGCAACTACAATTCGTCGGCGATCACTCCGATTCTATTACAACCACACCTCCAAAACACTATACAGACGATCATTTGATGGTATGCTTCTACGTTGTCTTACGGGAGATGAAGCAAGCAGATACTACGTGAAGCTCAAAACGGTGTCTGTGGTGCGCATCAGCCTGGTCCTAAACTACAAGATCGAATTCGACGCATAGGATACTATTGGCCAACCATGGTGTCAGATGCCATTGAATATTCAAGGAAATGTCGGGCATGTCAAATCCACGCATATTTCATTCATCAACCTTCAAAATTTCTACATCCGACTGCAGCATCATGGCCCTTTGAAGCTTGGGGCATGGATGTCATTGGTCATATTAATCTGCCTTCATTTTGAGGACATTGGTTTATCCCAACTATAACCGATTACTTCTCAAAATGGGCCGAAGCTATACCCTTTGCTGAAGTCAAGACAAGCAGTTTCATCAACTTCATCAAACATCATATGATTTACAGATCCGACGTTCCTCGATGAATCATTCACGATAATGGACCTCAGTTCATCAGTCAAAAGTTTACTCGATTTTATGATGATAACCGGATCAACAATGTTGCATCTACAGCTTACAATCACGCAGCTAACGGTTTGGCAGAAGCATTCAACAAAACGATCATCAAGCTTCTCAAGAAGTTCGTTTCCACCAATAAACGGAACTGGAGTAAAAAGCTTGGAGAATGTTTATGGGCCTACCGTACTACCGTACGCACTCCGACTGGCTGTACACCTTTCTTTTTAGTGTATGGATATGAAGTTGTCCTACCATTGGAGATTCAGATTCCATCACTAAGAATTGCTATTACCAACGAACTCGCAACAAAAAATAATGATCGTCTTCAACTTCAGGAGCTTGAAGCACTTGACGAGAAGCGGCTACTAGCTCAACAACACATCGAGCTATATCAAGCCCGTATCTCAAAAGCCTTCAGTCGTAAAGTCAAAGTACGAGCATTTCAAAAAGGCGAGCTAGTCCTTACTATCAGACGTCCTATGACTATGACACACATAAGCAAAGGCAAGTTCGAACCAAAATTGGAGGGTCCCTACATTATAAGCAAAGTTTTCTCTAATGGAGCTTATCAACTGTCTGGGATGGATGGCCGAATCACCATGATGCCTATTAACGGCAAATTCCGGAAGAAGTACCATATTTGAAAGTGTGTACTGTATTTTCTAACAAATATTGTACATACTTCAAATCTTTGAATCCCCAGTGGAGTTATCCAGATCTTATCATCATTGACAATATCGACTACATAATTACAAATATCATCTTTTGAAACCCAGCTGTTTTAAAAGATTGTTTTTGAGTCCCAGTTGGCCCAAGGATAATCAATAGATATACCAATTCACATCCACATTACCTTTGAATTATGCTATCTACATTAACGACTCGTCACGTCCACATTACTTCTGATGATGTCATCTTCGAAATGACACTATTACAAGTTATATTCTGTCATGTCCACATTACCTCTGAACATATATAATAAGTATTGTTATTTTCAAGAGATATGTCATGTCTGGTACCTCTGAACATATTTCTTATTCCTATCTATTGCTTATGTCTCTAACAGATACGCAATAAGTAATAGAGCCACAAAACATCATCAATTTTTATTTCAAGTAAAATCAATACATTTATCAAAATGATCAAAACAAAAGTTATTACATCTGGATAGCTTCATTAGGAAGGCTAGGTGCTAAGCTCGGTGATCAGCCTCTTCAGAGAATCAGCTCTCTCTCCGTTCTGGAGTCAAGCACCATTTGCCTGGCCAAGTCTCTCCCGGACTCTAGGTCAAAAGGTTGCAGTGAATTCACTTGGCGTTCGACTGCTGCACCCTGAACTTGGACGAATTTATCTCGTTGCCTCCTCAGATCAACTGCAAAAGAAAACTCAGAGTTAAAGTCTTAAAAAAAACTTGTTTTTTTAAAGAAGCACCCTGCGCCAATCACAAATGGCACAGGATATAAAGAAAAGTCATCAATTTGTGCAAGCAGAGTGACAGTTCTCAAGCCAGATGGCGCATCAGTCAATCAACACATGATTTATGCATAACAGCGGTTGGCATATCATGCTTAAGATATAGCAAATGGCGCATGGTGTCATTATTTGTGATTGAGTTTAGCAAACACTCTGAAAGAGGTGGCACAGGCCATCAGATGGCGCAAAGCATCGACCAACACTCTGAAAAAGGTGGTGTAGTTTGCAGATGGCGCAAAGCATCGACCAACACTCTGAAAGAGGCTGTCAATGTTGGCCTTTGATCGTGCTACACGCGAATGGCGTGAGCGTTCGGATCTTCTTCTCCGATCATTTTTTCTCACCTTCAAGAGCGGGGTTCGCCTCTTCGGTTCTCGCCGACGGCATGACGTGCTGTGGCACCATCAACGACGGCGCACGCAGAGTGGCTTCGGCCACTTTCTTCCCTTTCTCAGCTGCGGTTCTCTTTGGGGCCATTTTTCGATTAATCGAAAGCTTCGAGAATTGAAGAATTTGAAGAGCTCGAGAAGAAGAAAATTCAAGTAAAAGTGTTTTCTCTCTCTAGTCGGCTATTTATAGCCTAAAGCTATTTATAACAGTAGCACGATCCGCGCCCAAAACTCGGGAACTGTTACGATTCTACCGTGCGCCAAGCACATAGAAACACTTCTTATTCAAATTATTCCAAATTTTGAAGCTTTTCAAATTTGAAAACTTTGAAGGGGGTCTCATAGAAGCCTAAAAAAGTGTGAACATCATCATGCACTACTCATAATTGGCGCCAGCATTGAAATAATCAAATGGCACCAGACAGCAGATGGCACGTGACATTAATTGGCGCTGGCATCTGTCACGACCCGCACCCTATTTAGGGGCACGAGAATGTGGGTACATCCAGCCTACGCCGCAGTGTCGGCGGTAGAACGTTGTATAGGTCAACTAGAAATATAACATCTAGACACAAAGTATATAAACCTGTCATCTCCGTACGGAGGTATATAATCTCAACTCAATCACAAGACATCTAAGAAAGATAAGCACGAATATTATAAAGATATGATAGAAATAGATAAACTGAAATAGATGCAAGTCACAGACAGAAGTTCAAAAATTAAGACATAACACAAGATCCTGAATATAAAGTATACTACAAGTCTCAAATATCCAGCTGGAATGCAGTCCAGTCAACCTACTAGACTAGGTCACTACAGAAGGTACATCCTCTACGGGCACTGTCACTAAAAGTAGATCCTGGTCAAAGTCTCCATCTATGCCAAACCCATAGAAGGTCGAGCAGTCAGCATCTAAATCCTCTGTAAACATCAACGGGATTATCCTGTCAGGATATGAGCAAGTACAAATGCTAACAGCAGTTCCATGTGAATTGACAAATTCTATAAGAGACAATTATAATGGAATACAAGATGAAATATCAAGACTAAAAATAAACAGTATATGTAAAACTGGATATCATGTCAGGGTATGAAATACTGGAATGTAAAGCAGTACAGGAATATCTGATGTATAATATAAACATAAACAGTGCCTCGAGATATTAGAGCGTTATGTGATCGGCTTTGGTCAGGATCAGGTTGTTCTATTTGACTGGATATAAAAAAAATATACAAAAACAGGATCAAGCCGGCCACAATGGAAAGTTATGAACAAGTAGTATCAGGTCAGGCTACACTCTACGTGCAGTGAGGGTGGAGCTATGAACAAGTGAACAAGAGGATACATAAGGGGTACTGATCACATAACCACTAATAACTTCTTATCCCCGAGTAGTATATGGATCCGGACATATCACCTCATGAAAAGGGATTCTCTAAGAGGGTAGCAAATCCCCTTAGGAATCGGCATCTATACAAGTACAGAAAACAAGATCGAACAATGTACCAATATACCATGGTAACCCTGGAATAACATTTTATGACAGGATCCAACGTATACTAGTCCGTGTACCATCGTGTCGGAAATCAAGTAAAATACTATAACTGAATCGGATATAGTAGATATCAAGATAATGAAAACAATCAGAGAATGTACTCGCCTGATACCCTGAGCAATTGATATGTATAGAAGTTCAAACTGGAGTCACAGAGTCCTATTTAGAGCAGTACAGGTTACAATGAGTTCATAATATAATAATTAAAGTGTACAATGCAATCTACATGATACTAGACCTCTCTAGGTCAAAAGTCAACCCTTGGTCAACTCTAAGTCAAACTAAGTCAACATCTAGGGTTTGGTCAACTGTCTAGTCAAAGGGGTCAACTCTATCTAAGCTAGTCATAATTCTAACCATAGACCAACATACTCTAGGATACCTTATAGTACTATATCATATACATATATATCATACATGAATTCTCAACAAGCCATATATACTATGGTATCCCAAATCACATATATCATCTATAGATACTATCCACTTACCCTTAGCCCATATCTCAAATACCTTAACTATTAGTTAATACCTTCGTTCTAGGGTCAATACCTTGAAGGTATTAGCCATAATAGCTAATATTACCAAGTATCATTACATATATCTTACATCTCTACTAGTTACCTACTACCTAGAATTACTTAGCTAATTTATCCTTTATATATACATGGATGTACCCAATGTCTATTACATATACCATCACCTTTACCTACCCATAACATATACCAATATACCTTTTACCCATATCTAAACATTTACCCTTTACCTATATTATATACATATATCTATATATCCTACTATAGACCCATATCGCTAACCATTTACCCATTACTATATCCTCATACATGTTTGTCTATACTTACCTATGGTGCTTGGTTACTTCCTTACTCATATACTCTCTCTCTCTCTCTCTCTCTCTCTCTCTATATATATATATATATATATATATATATATATATTTTATATATATATATATTTATATATATATATATTTTATATATATATATATATATATATATATATATATATATATATATATATATATATATATATATCCACCCTACATGTCATAGTACACCAAGATACCCATATACCATATCCACATGGTATAATATGCCCCTTATACTATACGTATAAATATATGTATGTATCCCTATGTATCCTATAATATTTGTATCTATATGATACCGATATGAAATACACATGTGATATTATATCCTTGCTATTCTATGCATACCCATGAGTTACCTTGCTACTAAGGTATTTACCTTTACCCTTAGAATTACTTTAACTACCTATATATATATATATATATATATATATATATATATATATATATATATATATATATATATATATATATATATATATATATATATATATAGCATATCCTTAGGATACCATGTTCTACCTAATACTTGACATATCCTATACCATGATATGTCATGATATCTTAATTCATCAAATATTCCACATTTTTACACCATGCCTTGGCTACCTTACCTATACTTTGTATAATATAACATATATTCTAGTATCTTATTCCTTTTGTACATATACCTATAGATATCTACCTTTGATCTTCGATACATATATGCATAAATATGTATCCTAGGTTACCTACAATTGATACCAAGATATCTATATCCTTACCCTATGACATGTATAGCTATAGATTATAGTAATATGTTTACCTATATACCTATATATCAATATATCAATATACCCTTCTATTCCATTACTTGTCAAAAGTACTCCGGGATATCCTATGCTTACCATACCCTACCAATCACACACATGGACTCACTTATCCTACTCTTAGCACTTGACATCTTGATATTATCTATTACCTAGTTCTAATAACCAATATCTTAGTATCTTGACCAATACCTTATCTTCCCATATACTTATCCAACTAACTCTAATACTAATACTTGATATCAAATAGGATACCTTACTCAAGTATCAATACTCACTTATCCTTACTCATGATACTTGAGTGTCACGATACCAATATTCTCATGGTATCCAAGTATCATACTAGTATCTTGCTCACAACTTTAATACCTTGACACATAACTTATCTATATTTGGCTTACTTGATAACCATTTGTATCAACATTAACACACACTAACTAATACATATTACCTAACAATAATATATATATGTACTATATCATACATATTCTTGACAACCTATGATACCTACATTCACTTGATATCCATACTACATAGGCTCATAGGATACATAAAATGCCTATGTCGTATAATCAGTTTTCTACTTAAAACTAATACTGTACCTATTAGACCTATTCACTAAATTCTAGGATAAAAGTATGTCATATCCCTTCGTATTAGCTTTCCAAAACTTCAAACGGATCACATTTTCGTGTCCGGAAGCTTCCGAAATAGCGAAAACACCGAAACCCGTTCGTCTTTCGGACATCTGACACTCAAACAGTTTTACAAAAAGTTCTAGAACAAATTTGGTCTATTAATATAATATTTGGAAATCTAACTTCGATATGGTTCTTTTAAAAAAATGGGAGATTAATCGAAGTCTTGAGCTAGGAGTTATGACATTTCTAAGTTGCTATGGCTACTAAAAACGTGGATGAATATTATGACGAATTTGGGTTATTTTGGACAAAAAAACACATGTATATACCCAAATCTAACCATGTATATCATGAGATACCACAACACAATACCACGTATCCTATTTAGGACACATACATCTAATCTTGACTAAAAAAGTACACGAAAGTTCCTTTAGGGACACATATCGAACACTTGGTGGTCACAAATTCGATTTCCTCCAATTTATATCAAAATGAAATGGGAAAAAACCTTTAAATAGGAAGAGGAGAGCCTCAACTCCTCTCTAATGGTACTTTAATACAAATAGGATCTGACATGAATGTAGTTACACTAATGAAATGAAATGGAAGGGTTTAGAGAGCTCATACCAAAAGGGAGATGGATTCCCAATGTAAAATTCTTAGATCTAGATCTCCACCAAGCTTCAAGGCTCCAAATTCTTCCAATCCCTTCTTAGCTAGCCAATAGAGGCTTTTCCTCTCTAAGGGGAAGAGAATGAAACGAATTTGGCTCAATTTGGAGAAAATTTGGGTGTAGGAGCAATTTGGAGAAAAAGCTCCTAAATTAGGGCTTGAAATGAAATAAAAAGAAAAAAAAAGATGAAGTAGGGCTTTAATAGGAAGGTGGGCTGCCATATGGTGTTAAATTTAGGGTTTGGTTAATTAGAAAAGGTCTACTATACCCCTCCATTTAGTTATGACAAGTTAGGGATTGAACCTTCCTTCCTAATTAGGTGTTTAGTCAAGTTTTCTAACTAAATCTTCTAATCTAGCCAGAGACTAACTTAAGGTCATTTAGGCTAGTCCTAATCATCTAGTTGGATGGTCATGATAAGTTAGTTTATGTCCTCTAGGATCACTAACCACTATTCTAGTCAAAGGCTAATCATTAGTTATATTTAATAATAACACATATGCACTATTAATTATTTAGATAATTAATCAAAATATAAATTCTAGTTTTGAAAACTAATTTGTCACTTAAGATATAATATGAAATCACACTAATAACAATAATTAGGAAAAAGTCAAAAATACTCCTATTCCGAAAAAGTGGTGGTTACAACATCAGATGGCACTGGCCGACACGTGGAAAGCTTCCTCGAGAAGCTGAAACAGTTTTCATCATGATTGACAGCACATCAGTCGAGAAAAATTTGTTCGAATCCCGAGCGCACGACGCTTGAGGAGATTATGTCAAATATGTCAGATTTGTCATAATGATCAAGCGTCTGTCTCGCACCATTTGCAGTTGGCGCTAGATAATATTCAGAAAGGCACTAAAACAACAATTAGCGCCTGGTGCCACCTAACACTTGGTGCTATTCAATCAAATCATTCAGAAACAGTTAGATGACGTAACACGCATGCCACTAATCTCAAAGAACGTGTACGTGATACTGCCCACGATCAAGTGCATCTCTATCACAGAATGCCACACGTCCAAGCAGTTAAACCAACCGTTCGTGCGACTGGGTGAATGGCGTGCCAATTGCAGTGTGCGCTAATCAGGATAACTACTTAACAGTTATCTCTAAACTCTATAAATAGAGTTTCAAATCACTTCACAAGAATGACTAATGATCATAATCTCATGAACACTTGCTGCAACACTCTCCAAATGCTTTCTTCTTCGACATCGCATCGTCCAAGGGATAAATTAATCGTCTTTTGATCAGATTCCTATAGTTGTACTTTTCTAGAAATCAACTTGCACTCTTGTACACACTCTTCTCAGTTTGTAATAAAACAACTTTTGTTTTTGCAAACAATTTCGTGATTTAAATTAGTTTTCAGATAAGGATTGTAGATTTGATTTAGAATTTCAATAAATTTAAAGGAAATATTTCTTCTTCTTCTTTTGGAAGAATTCACATGGAGGGGGGTTGGCTTCACGCTGCTACTATTCGCGCAGGGGAACAATAGTAATAGGATTTTGATTAATTTTTTCTCAAATAAACCTATTATATTTCTATTTCTATTTATTAATGATATCTAAAGAAAATCTATTTTTTTTGAATATATATATATATATATATATATATATATATATATATATATATATATATATACAAATATGACCTATTAGCTATTTAATGAATAAATATATTAAATATTTATGTAGTAGAATAATATGTAATCATACTCAATATATATCTTATTTAACTTTAGAAAATAAAGATACTAACAATATAGAAAATAATAGTGTGATGACATTATATATATATATATATATATATATATATATATATATATATATATATATATATATATATATATATATATATATATATATATATATATATATATATATATATATATTTAGGTGTCCGCGCATCCCCATCCACCCGTGGCCACTGCCACCCAACCGGGTGGATGCGGGAGGGGGGGCTCGATCCCGGGTCTCCCGCCGAGAGCCCCCCCCCCTCGTGCCACTCGCGCTACGAGCGCCGGACAATATAATATATATATATATATATATATATATATATATATATATATATATATATATATATATATATATATATATATATATATATATATATATATATATATATATATATATATATATATATATTCGATAATTAATCTAATTAATAATATATAAAAAAAAATCCTAAAGTAATTCTAAAACTTATAACAATTTCTCTTAAAATATTTCTAATTATTTCAAATAGATATTTAAACATAATTTACACATATATTTTACATATATTAATTTATAAAAGCCCTAAAAATATAAGTATACACCTATATATACAGATTTATTTTATATACTAATTATATATTTCAAAACTAATTTAAAAAATATTTAGTAAAATTTAAGGGGTTTACAGGTATTTTGGTTGTAATCATCTTTTAAATCTCAAATTTTGTAAAAACTAATGCTCCAATGTTGTAATGAATTTAATTTCATGCGACTTTATCTTTGAAACATTGAATTTCGATTTGAATTAAGATTTTACGTCGAAAACAAGATTTGGCAAAAATTCTGAAATTTTGTTGCTATTTTAGACCATTATACTGCAGTAGACCGTCGACATACCATTTTTATGCCCCCCAAAACTCTATGTTTTCAGCCAATATATCGACGGTATGACGATTTTAGCTCTCTTTCTTTGGCTTATTTTTCCTTCTTCTTCTTTTTTACTATTTTTGTTCATTTTTCTATTTTCTTCGACTTTTTGATTCCTTATCATAATCTTGTGATTTTGTATATTTTTGGAAGTTGTATTCTCTATATTCTTGACACGAGTTCATGTTCTTTACGATGTCATGGATTATCTGTTATGTGCTTAATCTATTGCATCTTGGCATTGGGCAATCTAGTATGAGTGTTGTCCAATGTATCACGTTTTGTGAGATACGAGAACATTCGTCAGTGATAACTTGTGAACGACTCGTACCCATGGTTTGTCATTTTAGGTTGAGTGTCCATGACTTAAGAATTGTAAATAAACTTTTAGGATAAACGACTAGATAATCTCAGTACATTGAGAGGGGATAATAGTTGCACTACTAGCAACTCTAATAGCTAAGGGTCCTATGAGGCATGTTCAATCCTGATTGGCATGGGTTCCATGACCTACCGAGTTCGTATGCTATGGCACTTTCAACTTTATTTCATATGTTATGTTTCTTCAGTTAATGTTTATGTTATGCTATATGTTACAAGAGCTTACTCGACTCCTTGACGATCCGGGTACCTGAAGTACAGGTGGTAACGGAGTTCCTTAACTTGTACATTAGCAATTAGGCTTTGTGATAACCCTAGCTAGTTAATTTGTTGCAAACCGTGGCGAATGTTTAGCCATGCTCTTTTGGTTGTGCGTTATTTTTTATGCACACACATTGTCATATGTGTCGGTGAGTGGCCATGGGCTAACTTCTACTCGGGAAACGATCTGCAATCTCGATTCTTGTTTGGTTTAAAAGTTGTGAGTCCATTTTCGAGTACTTCCTAAGCTCCTCTGTCGCTCATCGGCTTATCTTGTCTTATATCTATTTTATTCAGCATTTATTTTAGTCTTTTTTATTCCCAAAATGATGCTTGGTATCACACTAGTCTCGCTATTGCATTCAGTTGTTGTTCTCATTATTGTGTGGTTGTTGTTTATTGACTTGGACATGCGAACGTCATAGGGTTGGTTCCTACATGTTGTCCTTGTTTGGTATAAGGGTAGAAAATCAATCCCATCGTCATTTCACGGATCTTCGTCTAGTATTTTTTGTCATTCATCTTGGGCCTCCTTAGTGGTAGTTGTTATTTAGGGTTATGACCCCACTGGTTTTGTATGGCCAGGTTCCCTAGTTTGACCCAAGAGGATTGTGACTCGGATTGGCTAGTGGATTATCTTTATCTTCCACTCTATTTTGCACTTTTATTTTGTATGTAGGCAAGGACATGTGTTAGTCCTCATTTCTGGATCTTCGTTCTCTCAGTCTTTGGACGGCGTAGATGTATATTCTGGAGCTATATCTAGTTGTAAATTTACGTAACTTTTTGTATATTTAGCTGATGTATCTTTTGACATGTTAGCTTTCACGATTATGTATGCATTTGTGTTTGGGATGCCTTACCCATCGCATATATGATTTACTCTTTACTGCTTCTTGTGTTGATTGGATTGAGATAGGATTTGTTTGACTTTAGGAGTCGTCAGTGGCATGCTAGAGTCTCCTACTTGTCTCTTTGACAGTCATGATCGATCGTCGTATGACGTTCAAGAGTACCTCATACGATGTAGCTAGCCTAGTTCGTCCCCGTATACCCAGTATTCTGGGACAATTGTTTAGGTAGTTAAGGATGTGATTAGAGGAGATATAAGTTAAGTTAGAGAATATTAAAGATTTTGAGGATAAACATTATAATGAAATTGAGGAGGTTCCACTTGATATTATGTTCTTGTATTTATAAAGGATTGGTCGGATCAAAGGTGGTGGGTAGAAGTTCTCGAGGATTTGTGGCCTTGCATGTAAGTTTAGGGAAATTGATTCAAGAAATATAGTATTGCTTGAAGGTAAAATTTTGAGGATATTATGATGGACCGGATTCCAGATTTTAAATTTATAGTAAGGAAGCCTAAAAATTAAATTGTGAGGATAAATTTTTCTAAGGTGGGTAGGTTGTAAGCCTCCTATTCGATTTAGTATTTTAGATTCTTACCAAGTTATATTAAGTGTTAATAACGCATAAGAAAATAAATTCCTAAGCATTAGATTATAGAAAAATTAACATATATGTTATTTACTTTGAAAGAAAATTATTAATAGATAAAGTTATATCTAGGTTAATATGTTTTAAAGCTGATACAAGCTAAGCCTAAACTAGAATTTTTTTTCAACATCCTAAGTAAATCTCTTAAGCAAATCCTAAGTGTGTGTATGTGTGTGTGTGTGTGTGTAGTCCGTAGGACTGTAGCCCATTGGATACACCAGGGGGTCCCGTGAGGATGGGCACGGTTCGAATCCCCCCTTGGCGTTTCTCGCCGGCCAGGAGAAAAGAACACCTCAATATATATATATATATATATATATATATATATATATATATATATATATATATATATATATATATATATATATATATATATATATATATATATATATATATATATATATATATACGATAGATGAAAACCATTATATATATATACGATAGATGAAAACCATTAAAAAGATTGGAAAGTTCCATTATAACCTCATTTTCCAAATCGCCTTAAAACGAGAATATCTCTCTCATACGATCTCGAATGATGATTCTAAGCATACCACCACGGCCGCGTCGAAAAAAGCCTTTAAATATATGTTGATAAATTTTAGTTTAGAGATAAAAATTTTAAAACTATTTTCTTGCCTCGGTTTGTGTGCCGCGATCATGTCTTAACCACTAGTCATCCTAAGTTTTTTCTTACTGTTTTGAAATGCCATAATCAACCCTAATACTAAAGGTTACAAAAATCATCTAGAAACTCTAAAAACTTAGGTAACTTGTAGTCTAAGTCATCTAGGGGTAAATTGGTAATTTGTTATAACTAATGTAGTTTTAGAATTGTGTGTGTGGGATCATGGATCGTGTAGTTTGTTGATTCTTGGAATCTAAGAGGTTGCTTTGGGAGAAATATTCAATCATATTCAATTCATATCCGTCTGGAGGTTAAGACAAGTAAATTATTACTTTATCATCCCCATTATTTTATATGTTATTATCACTATCTTTATCGTCTTAGATCTTGATTCATATTGCATGTTGTTTGTATACTTGGATTATTTTAGTATAGTAATATCACCAGAAAAGATCACCATTGTTATTATTGTTTCTCAATGTTAATATTTATATTGATTATAGATCATGTTTGTTAGTGAATTATAGGTGGGGCAATATCATTAGTATGCATGTGATCCTTCCAAATCTCGTTCAACCTCTATAGTTAAAATTTTGTTCGACAATAGTCGTGCACCTCACACATTGACTGTCGGTTCTTTGTCCCAACCACATGCAAAAAGCTGTTATTCTAAAGACACAGTACACATATTTTATTCATGCTATAGTTGCATGCTAGAATTTTCGTAGTTAGTCCCAACCACATGCAAAAAGCTGTTATTCTAAAGACACAGTACACATATTTTTATTCTTGCTATAGTTGCATGCTAGAATTTTCGTAGTTATGCATATCGATCTTGTTTCTTATATCTTGTTTTCTTAGTTATGGCCATGATAATGTTCCGTAGATGTCATCGTTATTTTTTTATGTTAGTATTGATAGCTACATCTTGATGCGTAGCTATACTGCATTACTTGTACTTAATAGATGCGGATATTTTGGAGGCCGATCCTAGATCCTAGATAGTTTAGTAGTTTCTTAAATAGAAATATTTAACAGGTTTGTTCTCGAATTGTGATTTAATTGTAATATTAGAATTTGTAAAATTATATAGTTGTTTTGAATGAGCAAAAATATTATTTTGTGATCAAATATTAAATATTTAGATTGATGATTGCCATTGAGATTTAGACATCGTATTACCATCGATAATGCGAGATATGCTGGACTTGACTACGTACTCGTATCCCGAAAAGAGGGAGCGGATCATGACATTTATGCATATTTTATGATTAAAAATGTGTATATTTTAAAATAACAATCCTATGCATGTCTTAGTCTATCTTAGATAATTTAATAATAGTCCAACTTGGGCCAAACTTAGGAACACAATAAATATATGTATAAAAAGTATAATATAATTTAACCATAATCTCAAGGGCTTGACCGATTAAACAATAGAAATAGACCAACCGAATAAATAAAAAACCAAATACGCTGAATATACGGTTCGATTCGATTTCAATTATGGCTAATTTTGATTCAGTTTCAATTTTAAAATTTTAGTTTATTTAATTTTGATTATTTTAATTCAGTTAAAATAGAATAGACGAACACTCACACCTACATCCAACTCTCATAATAATCCAGTCCTGTATAACTACAATTATTAACAAAAGGGAAAATTTATGAAATGCCCAAAAAACAAAAAAGTTTTATAAAAAACTCACCACACAATAACATTTCATCGCGTGTCCAGAATTAGCAAAAAATATATAAAGGGGGTTCCGAATGACCTTTTTGTCTTTCCTTCTAATTTATTGAAAATACCCACGAAACTACTCTTAAAAAAATATTTCAATACTTCATCTTCTTCCATACGCTGCTTGTCACTCCCCGATCCCGATATATGTATTCTTCATGGATTCCGTATACGGTATCTGTATTTAGCATGTGTATAATTCCGTATATTTATTAATGGTGGCATGTAGCTTTTTTAGCATTGTCATTAGTGGAGTGATTAAGGATTAGGGTTTTCTTAAACCAACCCAACCCCTATTTAATATCCTCTTCCTCTCTCTCTCCTCATTCACTCCTCCATTTATTTTCCTCAACCACCACCACCCATAGGCAAGTACAACTTGCTCAAAAGAGGAGATTTTGTGCATTTTACATTCTTGATTTTTTTTTGATATTATTTACCTATTTTGTTCTTCTCTCCATTCTCTACAAGTTTATTTCTTGAAGCTTTTGATTTTGATGGCTAGATTTGTGTAGATCTAAGTTCCTAAAAACTAGAGTTTTATGGGTTTTTATGGTTTTAATCTATCATACTTGGCTATTTTCGAAAACCAATGGTCCTATGTTGTAGGAAATTTGATTTTACACAGTTTTGACCTTTAGAAAGTTAGATTTTGACTTGTTTGGAGGAAGTTATGGCCGAAGCAATAATTGGGTTTCTCCGAGGTTTGCCTATGCTGGCTCTGGCAGGGATGATGAACAGTCCCTTCAGCCGCATAAGCTTTTGTAGCCGTAGGATCCTTTCGTGCCGTATGGCATTTCTAGCCGCATAAGCTTTTGTAGCCGTAGGAGCCTTTCGTGCCGCATGGCATTTCCAGCCGCATAAACTTTTGCAGCCGCATGAGCTCTTCTAGCCGCATAAGCTTTTCAGCCGCATAAGCTAGTTGCAGCCGCAGGAGCTTTTCGCAGCCGTATATTTATTAACCGCATGGACTTCTGTTCCTTCAGCCGCATAAGTTCACTCGGTCGCATGAACTTGGTCTATCCTAGCCGCATGAGCTTTTTCCACGCTGGCCGCATAAGCCCGGTTCTTTATTAGCCGCATGAGTTTCTTCGGCCGCATGAGTTCCTTCAGCCGCATATGCTCGCATTTTCCTAGCTGCATGCACTCTGTACTTCTCCCAGCCACATGTATTTTCTTCTCGGCCGTATGTGCCCGTTCCTTCCTTCAGCCGCATAAGGCTCCATCACTCAACCGCATGAACTTGGTCCTCCCCTAGCCGCATGAGCTCTTTGCTCAGCCGCATGAGTCTGGACCGTAGATAGTCTGGCCGCATGACCTTATTAATTTTGAGCCGCATATGCTTGTTGGTTCTTGGCCGCATGAGTCTCAGCTGCCTGTTCCCTTGTGTCTTAGTCCTCATTTCTGAGCTGACTACCTATGTGATGGCTGGATATCCCTATGTGTGTACCGAGGTACAATCTACGTGAGCACCGAGATGCTATCCTATGCGCTAAGTGTTCCTATGTGATACCTGCAGGTACTTTCAAGAGTCCAGCATTTACATAAGTAATAGTCGGTAGCAATGACGTGGTATGTGATGTGTGTTGCATTACACCAAGAAGGGGGTACATATGTATGACTCCATGAGCCAGTACGGATTCCTTCTTAGGGTACTCGTACCATGTACGACATCTAGATGAGCGAACATGTGACCACGACATGTGAGCTCTGAGGATAACCTAGGGATTAATTAGGCAACTAACTTGGTAGATGCATTGGATAGAAAGAATCCCGAGATTGTGCCATACTGGCCACCCCAGGTTCAGTCCTGACGTGTCGGGTTGGCCGCCACGGATATGGTTTTATTCGCCTATAGCGGAAGGCTATATCCGACCTCTACGAGCTATGTGTTATATGTGTTAGCGCGGTAGCCCTCCGGGGGACTGGTACAATATTCAAAGTGTTATATGTCTTATGGTTTGGCTAGCCCTGCTGGGTTGACATGATCTGAGGATTCCTTTTAATCAGTAACGCGGGGATAACTCCGCCACATATAGAAAGCCGCAAGATTGAATGGCCGCTTAGAAAAATGACTTGACTGTGCTTGAGCCTTTCGTTAGTAGCCGAGGGACATGGACTGTCATGGTGCGTGGTCCAACCCATGTCCTTGTTTGGTTATTGGGTTGGTCTATCGTGCTAGGACAGGCTGTGGACCGAGGTTACGACCGGAAGCTTATTATTATTATTATTAAGATTAACTTATGCCTGGGTTTTATCTCACTCTTTTGTGCTCCCTTGTGGTACTTGCTATTCGGGGCTGATCCCGCTGGTTTTGTTTGGCCAGATCACGTAGCAGAGCCTGAGGATCCGAACTTCTTCCCTGACGTCAATGGTGCATACTAGGAGCATGGCTGGCGGGGGACTCGAGTGGGTTTCTTCTCCACCACTCTTGTATCTTTACTTATGTCCTGGCATTTAGCCACCGGCACCTGTTTAGCCGGCTAATCTAGACATTTTGTCTTTGCATAATTGTAATTAAATCAGACTGCAGCTGAATACAATTTTGTACCTATGACTTTCTGGGCTAGCTAACTTATAAAGCTAGATCCCCATGATCATTTTGATGAAGCGTCAGGGACGCCTTACTGCTTTATCTTATATGTTCGTTAATTGATGTTTTCTTGTTTTGAATGATTGAGACATAGATGTTCGGTGTGACCATAGGAGACGTGAATGTAGCCTACATCCCCTAGTCTCTCGACAGCCTCGATCGCCGTATGACGTTGTATACCTCATATGGAGTAGCTGGCCTAGTCCGTCTCCGTATTTTGGTACTGGGGCGTGACAAGGATTTATTGGTGGCCCATGCAGGTCAGACTTTTCAGACTTGTGGGGTGTAACTATTATAGGAGTCTCAATAAAAAAAACTTGTTCCCTTTGAATCTCTTGCCTCGATTTCTCTTTCCTCACCTTGATTGATAACCTGAATTGCATCCTCGAATCTTCCTCGTCCTGATAATTAATATCATGTACCTTTCCTTATAGGGGTGCTTCTTTCTCGGTAGCTGGCGAGGCCAACATGGAGGAACAACCAGTAAAGCATGGCTCGACGGGACAGCAACCGGAAGGAATATATTCTCCTGACCAGATCCGAGTAGAAGTAATATCAGAGCCAGTGGAACCGCAGGTCCTGGAAACTCCCGCACCCCCAGCGGTGCCGACAGCAACTGCAGTGCCTGATGCTGCAGCACTCCTGGAGGTCATCCGGGGATTCTTGGCCACTCAGCAGCGTCAGGTGGCAGCCCATCAGCAACAGCAGACTCGACAGCAGGAACAGAATGTGCTACTGAATCAGGGGTTACAATTAGCCCTCGAGAGAAGTGTCAGGAATGATTAGGGAGCATCGGGGAGGTTTTGTCGACTTAACCCGAGATATTTTGACGGCACGGAGGATGCCATCACGGCGGATGCATGGCTTCAGGATACTAAGGCCATCTTGACCGCAGTGAAGGTTCCATCAGAAGAGAGGGTCGACCAGGTCAGACTGATACTTCAGGATCTCGCCCGCGATTGGTGGGCATCAGAAGAGGTTGGACTAAGGCGTCTTGTTCCCTGGGATAGTTTCCGTACCAGATTCAAGGCCAAGTATTTTGGCGTGGTAGCACAGTATGAGCTACAACAGAGGTTTATCAGTCTCAAGCAGGCTGGGAAGACGGTAGATGGATATGCAGCGGAGTTCTGCAGACTGAGTCGGTTTGCACCGACGATGGTAGCTACGGAGCCCGAGAAGGCGATGAGGTTCCAGCAGGGACTTCATTTGGAAATTCTACAGCTTGTAGAGGGGCACGACTATCAGACTTTCGATGCCGTTTTAACGGCAGCCCGGAGGCATGAACTCACCCAACAGAGGTTGGTGACTAGGCATGGGGGCCAGAAGAGGTCTCATTCCCAGAGCAGGGGCGGAGGAGCAGTACAGCGAACATCGACGCCAGCGCCCGGCATCCGCATTCATGAGTCAGGAGCGCCGTGGAGGACGACCGTATCTGAGATATTAGCACCAGTTCGGCATCAGCAGCCGAGGAACCAGCAGCAGCGCCAGGGGGCGTCCATTGGATGTACTTACTGTGGTAAGGGAGGGCAAACTAGGGATGTGTGTCATTCAGCTAATGGGTTATGCATGAGGTGTGGTAGTCCAGACCATAGGATTGCCAATTGTCCTATGATGCAGAGGCCAGGAGGGCCAGTTCAGCAGTTTCCGACAATGCCAGCTCCAGGGGCAGCACCGAACAGAGGACCAGTACTGGCCGTAAGGCCGCTAGTCCAGTGTTTACCAACGCAGGCTCAGATGTTTCGCCAGGCACAAAACCAGGAAGGCCCACAGAAGCCGCAGCGACAGCATGGTCGAGGAAGACAGCAGGAGGGAGCTCAACAAGGCCAGGGCCAGGCCTTCACCTTATCACTGGAAGATGCGCTAGCTTCAGGCGACGTGGTTGCAGGTAATATTTCTGTTACCTCTTTTCCTGCAGTAGCATTGTTTGATTCGGGGGCTACCCACTCTTTTATATCTGCACGATTTGCGACACGTATTGGATTGGAGTTCGAGGCATTGCCAGAGAGGATGAATATACTCACTGGTAATGGGCTCGTAGGAGTTAGCAGAGTATGCTTAGCGTGTCCAGTTGTAGTGAGTGGGCGATTATTGCCCGCATCTTTGCTTGAGTTCCCCATGGGCAACTTTGACGTTGTCCTAGGCATGGACTGGTTGAGAGACAGTCATGCGATGATAGATTGTCGGGAAGGTAGGGTAGTATTTAATGTACCTGGCATAGAGGAGTTTGTCTTTGACCGAACACTGGAGGATCGACCCAAGGGCATCGTTGTAGAAGCATTGGCAGAGCAGGAGTAGATTCCAAGGGTGGTCAGAGAGTTTGCTGATGTATTTCTAGATGAGCTTCCAAGTTTACCACCAGTGAGAGATATGGAGTTTTGCATTGAGCTGAATCCTAAAACGGAGCCTAAAGTCGACAGAGTTTACAGGATGTCGCAGTCAGAGTTGGATAAGTTGTACCAGCATGAAGAAGAATTGAAGGCGAAACAGTTTATCCGAAACAGTAAATCGCCCTGGGCAGCACCAGTAATTTTGGTACCCAAGAAGGATGGATCGACGCAGATGTGCATTGATTATCGACAGTTGAATGCAGTAACCGTGAAGAACAAGTATCCGTTACCAAGGATTGATGACTTGTTTGATCAATTGAGTAAGGCTTGCATCTTCTCTAAGATTGATCTTCGATCTGGATATTATCAAGTGAGGGTCCGGGAGCAGGACATACCCAAGACAGCATTTAGATCACGGTATGGGCATTATGAGTTTCTGGTGATGCCATTCGGACTGACTAATGCCCCAGCAGTATTCATGGATTTGATGAATCACATCTTTCTACCCTATTTGGATAAGTTTGTAGTAGTGTTTATAGATGATATCATCGTCTATTCCAGTAGTGAGGAGGAACATGAGAAACATCTTCGGACAGTTTTGCAGACCTTGAGGGAGCATCAACTTTACGCGAAGCTTAATAAATGTGAGTTTTGGTTGGACCATATTTCGTTCCTGGGATACATTATTTCTGGAGCAGGAGTGTCAGTAGATCCGAAGAAGGTAGAGGCAGTAGAGAATTGGCCAGTCCCAAAGACAGTAGCAGAAGTGCGTAGTTTCTTGGGATTGATAGGTTACTACCGGAGGTTCGTAGCAGACTTCGCTAGGATTTCGGCACCCTTGACGCATTTGACGCATAAGGATGTAGAGTTTGTTTGGTCAGCAGAGTGTCAGACATCATTTGAAGAGCTGAAGAAGAGATTGATCTCAGCCCCGATCTTAACCCTTCCAGTAGGATCGGGAGGGTTTACAGTGTATTGTAACACATCCGGGAAAGGACTCAGATGTGTATTGATGCAGCACGGTAAGGTGATAGCATATGCATCTCGACAGCTTCGAGATCATGAGAAGAACTATCCGACCCACGACCTGGAATTAGCAGCAGTAGTATTTTTGCTTAAGTTATGGAGGCACTATTTATATGGAGATCGAGTGGAGATTTACACTGATCATAAGAGTTTAAAGTATGTGTTTATCCAGAAGGACCTGAACATGAGACAGAGGAGATGGTTGGAATTACTGAAAGACTTTGATGTAAATCTTCAGTATCATCCAGGCAAGGTGAATGTGGTAGCAGATGCCTTGAGCAGGAGAGGTGGTGCATTCATTCTAACCATGCAGAGGCATATTTTGGAAGATCTTCAGGAAATGATAATTGAAGTGATCATGCCGCAAGATACGAGAATTATGGCCAGTTTGCAGATTCAGTCTACTCTTGTGGAGAGGATCAGAGCAGCTCAGGCGGAGGATCCGCGAATCCAGAAGCTTCGATCAGAGTGTGAGTCAGGTCTCAGGAAGGAGTTAGTAATCCATGAGGATGGTACACTTAGGTTCAAAAACTGTCTTTGTGTACCCGGTGGAGACCTTCGACACGAAGTTATGTCAGAAGCTCATAGTTCACCTTATTCCATTCATCCCGGAGGCACCAAGATGTACCAGCATATGAAGCAACACTTTTGGTGGAATGGCATGAAGAGAGAGATAGCAAGATTTGTATCCAGGTGTTTGGTATGTCAGCAAGTGAAAGCAGAGCAGCAGAGACCAGCATGATTATTGCAGCCGCTACCTATTCCGGAGTGGAAATGGGAGCACATCACGATGAACTTTGTGACCGATTTACCTAGATCTCCGACCGGCCGGAACGCAGTTTGGGTAATCGTGGATCGGCTCACAAAGGTTGCGCATTTTCTTCCTTTCAGAGAAGGGCAGTCTACTGAGCAGCTGGCAGAAATATATGTGAAGCAGATTGTGAGGTAGCATGGTGTACCGGTCAGCATAGTATCAGATCGGGACACACGGTTCACCTCTCACTTTTGGCGAAGTTTGTATCAAAGTTTGGGTACCAAGTTGAGGTTCAGCACCGCCTATCATCCGCAGACGGATGGACAATCAGAGAGAACTATTCAGACCTTGGAAGATATATTACGGGCTTGTACTTTGGACTTCGGCGGAACTTGGAAAGATCACCTTCATTTAGTAGAGTTCTTTTACAATAATAGTTATCAGGCAAGTATACAGATGGCACCTTTTAAAGCATTATATGGAAGGAAGTGCAGGTCCCCTTTGGCATGGGACGATGTGGGAGAACGAAAATTGTTGGGACCAGAGATAATCACGCAGACCGTGGAAATAGTCAAGATGATCAGAGAACGGCTTCGAGTCGCACAAGACAGACGCCACCACTGGGCAAATCAGCATCGTAGGCCTCTAGAGTTTGGTATTGGTGACCAAGTGTTTCTATGGATTTTGCCGACTCGGGGTGTCATTAGATTTGGAACACGAGGAAAGCTTAGTCCGAGATTCGTTGGTCCTTTTGAGATTTTCGCTCGGATAGGCGATGTTGCTTATCGGCTTGCCCTTCCTCCCTCGCTATTTGGTGTACATAATGTGTTTCATGTATCTCAGTTGCGTGGGTACGTCCCGAATCCGAGTCATGTCTTCGACCATTCGGAGTTAGTCGTTGGTACCGACCTAATTTACGAGGAACAACCCGTGTCTATTTTGGACCGGCGAGAGAAGGTGCTCAAGAATCGGACAATTAGCCTTGTCCGTGTCGCTTGGGGCCATCACTCTCCGGGAGAGTCAACCTGGGAGCGCGATGACGAGATTAGATCTTGGTATCCACACTTGTTCGACTCAGGAGGTATGTTTCTCCTCATACCTTGATAATCTGCTTACATGTTTGTTACGCACCATTTTGAAATGTGTGATTAATGATTGCTAATGATAGGTTGCTTGCGTAAATTGAAATTGCACCTTGCTTACCCGGATACCCCTATCTTTGTCTTGGCTGAAATTCCGAAGAAGAAATTTTTCTAAGGAGGATAGGGATGTCACTCCCCGATCCCGATATATGTATTCTTCATGGATTCCATATACGATATCTGTATTTAGCATGTGTATAATTACGTATATTTATTAATGGTGGCATGTAGCTTTTTTAGCATTGTCATTAGTGGAGTGATTAAGGATTAGGGTTTTCTTAAACTAACCCAACCCCTATTTAATATCCTCTTCCTCTCTCTCCTCATTCACTCCTCCATTTATTTCCCTCAACCACCACCAACCATATGCAAGTACAACTTGCTCAAAAGAGGAGATTTTGTGCATTTTACATTCTTGATTTTTTTTTCTTGATATTATTTGCCTATTTTTTTCTTCTCTCCATTCTCTACAAGTTTAGTTCTTGAAGCTTTTGATTTTGATGGCTAGATTTGTGTAAATCTAAGTTCCTAAAAACTAGAGTTCCATGGTTTTGATCTATCATACTTGGCTATTTTCGAAAACCAATGGTCCTATGTTGTAGAAAATTTGATTTTACACAGTTTTGACCTTTGGAAAGTTAGATTTCGACTTGTTTGGAGGAAGTTATGGCCGAAGCAATAATTGGGTTTCTCCGAGGTTCGTCTATGCTGGCTCTGGCAGGGATGATGAACAGTCCCTTCAGCCGCACAAGCTTTTGTAGCCGTAGGAGCCTTTCGTGCCGCATGGCATTTCCAGCCGCATAAGCTTTTGTAGCCACAGGAGCCTTTCGTGCCGCATGGCATTTTCAGCCGCATAAGCTTTTGTAGCCGCATGAGCTCTTCTAGCCGCATAAGCTTTTCAGTCGCATAAGCTAGTTGCAGCCGCATGAGCCTTTCGCAGCCGTATATTTATTAACCGTATGGACTTCTGTTCCTTCAGCCGCATAAGTTCACTCGGCCGCATGAACTTGGTCTATCCTAGCCGCATGCGCTTTTTCTACACTGGTCGTATAAGCCCGGTTCTTTGTTAGCTGCATGAGTTTCTTCGGCCGCATGAGTTCCTTCAGCCGCATATGCTCGCATTTTCCTAGCCGCATGCGCCCTGTACTTCTTCCAGCCGCATGCATTTTCTTCCCGGCCGCATGTGCCCGTTCCTTTCTTCAGCCGCATAAGCCTCCATCACTCGGCCGCATGAACTTGGTCCTCCCCTAGCCGCATGAGCTCTTTGCTCAGCCGCATGAGTCTGGGTCGTATATAGTCTGGCCGTATGACCTTATTAATTTTGAGCCGCATGTGCCTGTCTATTTTGAGCCGCATATGCTTGTTGGTTCTTGGCCGCATGAGTCTCAGCTGCCTGTTCTCTTGTGTCTTAGTCCTCATTTTTGAGCTGACTATCTATGTGATGGCTGGATATCCCTATGTGTGTACCGAGGTACAATCTACGTGAGTACCGAGGTGCTATCCTATGCGCTAAGTGTTCCTATGTGATACCTGCTGGTACTTTCAAGAGTCCAGCATTTACATAAGTAATAGTCGGTAGCAATGACGTGGTATGTGATGTGTGTTGCATTACACCAAGAAGGGGATACATACGTATGACTCCATGAGCCAGTACGAATTTCTTCTTGGGGTACTCGTACCATGTACGACATCTAGAGGAGCGAACATGTGACCACGACATGTGAGCTCTGAGGATAACCTAGGGATTAATTAGGCAACTAACTTGGTAGATGCATTGGGTGGGAAGAATCCCGAGATCGTGCCATACTGACCACCCCAGGTTCAGTCCTGACGTGTCGGGTTGGCCGCCACGAATATGGTTTTATTCGCCTATAGCGGAAGGCTATATCCGACCTCTACGAGCTATGTGTTATATATGTTAGCGCGGTAGCCCTCCGGGGGACTGGTGCAATATTCAAAGTGTTATATGTCTTATGGTTTGGCTAGCCCTGCTGGGTTGACACGATCCGAGGATTCCTTTTAATCAATAATGCGGGGATAACTCCGCCACATATAGAAAGCCGCAAGATTGAATGGCCGCTTGGAAAAACGACTTGACTGTGCTTGAGCCTTTCGTTAGTAGCCGAGGGACATGGACTGTCATGGTGCGTGGTCCAACCCATGTCCTTGTTTGGTTGTTGGGTTGGTCTATCGTGCTAGGACAGGCTGTGGACCGAGGTTACGACCGGAAGCTTATTATTATTATTATTATTAAGATTAACTTATGACTGGGTTTTATCTCACTCTTTTGTGCTCCCTTCTGGTACTTGCTATTCGGGGCTGACCCCGCTGATTTTGTTTGGCCAGATCACGTAGCAGAGCCTGAGGATCCGAACTTCTTCCCTGACGTCAATGGTGCATACTAGGAGCATGGCTGGCGGGGGACTCGAGTGGGTTTCTTCTCCACCACTCTTGTATCTTTACTTATGTCCTGGCATTTAGCCACCGGCACCTGTTTAGCCGGCTAATCTAGACATTTTGTCTTTGCATAATTGTAATTAAATCAGACTGCAGCTGAATACAATTTTGTACCTATGACTTTCTGGGCTAGCTAACTTGTAAAGCTAGATCCCCATGGTCATTTTGATGAAGCGTCAGGGACGCCTTACTGCTTTATCTTATATGTTCATTAATTGATGTTTTTTTGCTTTGAATGATTGAGACATAGATGTTCGGTGTGACCATAGGAGACGTGAATGTAGCCTACATCCCCTAGTCTCTCGACAGCCTCGATCGCCGTATGACGTTGTATACCTCATATGGAGTAGCTGGCCTAGTCCGTCTCCGTATTTCGGTATTGGGGCGTGACACTGCTCACTTTCAAATTTAGGTTTTCTCCTAAAAAATCTTCAAACCTTACTTCAAAAACTCGTAGAAAAATTTCAAAAAGGTTGACAAACGGTAAAACTGTTAAAATGGAGGTCCAAACATCATTTTTTCGCGATTCTAAAATTTCAGAAGGCCGATTAACGGAGAAGCGGTTAATCTCCGGCTCCTCGGAAATACGCTCCTTTTGTGACAAACGACCTCGTTTCGAACCTCAGTCAAAATTTATGGCCCTTGAAAGTTTCAACTGGCCATAAAATGCAGGAGAATGATCATTCTCCGTGGTAATATCATAGAGAATGGCCATTCTTCGTGCTAAAACCACGGAGAATGGCCATTCTCCTTGTTAAATTGACAAAAATAGCCATTCTCCGTGTTAGAATGACGGAGAATGGCCATTCTCCGTCAATTTAACAAGAAGAATGATTATTCTCCGTGCTAAAACCACGGAGAATGGTCATTCTCCGTACTAAAACCACGGAGAATCACCATTCTCCTTGTTAAATTGACCAATAATAACTATTCTCCGTGTTAAAATGTCGGAGAACGGCCATTCTCCGCCAATTTAACAAGGAGAATGGTCATTCTCCGTCATTTTAACACGGAGAATGGCCATTCTCCGTGTTAAAATGACAGAGAATGGCCATTCTCAGTCATTTTTATCACGGAGTCATTCTTCGTCATTTTAACACGGATAATGGCCATTCTCCGTCATTTTGACACGGAGAATGACCATTCTCCGTTATTTTAACACGGAGAATGGTCATTCTCCGTCATTTTGACATGGAGAATGGCTATTCTCCATCATTTTGACATGGATAAGGCCATTCTCTGTGGTTTTAGCACGGATAATGGCCATTCTCCATCATTTTAACACGGAGAATGGCCATTCTCAGTCATTTTATCACGGAGTCATTTTCCGTCATTTTGATACGGAGAATGGCCATTCTTCGTCATTTTGACACGGATATGGTCATTCTCCGTGGTTTTAGCACAGAGAATTACCATTCTCCGTCATTTTAACACGAAGAATGGCCATTCTCCGTCATTTTGACACGGAGAATGGCAATTCTCCACCATTTTGACATGGATAAGGCCATTCTCTGTGGTTTTAGCACGGAGAATGGTCATTCTCCGTAATTTTTACACGAAAAATGATGGAGAATAGTCGACAGAAACCTAAAACCTATTTTTTTTTTTTAATGAAAAAAAATTTGTCAGGAACAAAAATTAATGAGTTTTCGTTTTTCTTTCAAAACGATGCTAACTCTTATGGAAAAGAAGGAGAAGATCTTCTCTCCACAATTGACCTAATCGCCGAAAAATTTCAAATCTCTCCACGATGATGATGATGATGATGATGAGCGATGATCGAAGTTCGACTGAGGAAAAGCACAGTGAACTACGAACTATCTTTGCGATCTCTGCTGAAGATGAGAGCAATGAAATTCAGATCTCTCGTGAAGAAGAAGAAGACAAAAATCGCAATCCAAATCTGAGTTTGCGTGACGGGTAGTTATGGTATTATAAAGATGACAATTTTGTAAATACATAGCATCTAAAGGGAATCTTGGAATATTTAACGTGTAAATATATAATTCTGGACATTTCATAAAACCTATCATGCGGATGGATTTTTCATACAAACCAACCCCGAAATTGGGTTTCTCAGCAATTTCCAGTTAACAAAACATACTTGGGTCGTGAATCCAACCCGAAAGAGAATTTTCCTTTTATGTCCAAACCAGAATTTTTATTCAAAGGATGTTGAATTTTTTTGGGTAAAATTTGAATGGACAAATAAAGTCATGTGAACTAGTTTTTTTTAGGTTTTTATAAGGAATTCTCCAATTACATCACATTTTTAAAGGTTTAAGTTTTACAAAATTATAAAAATTACAGGGAGCGGTATAAAATGTTCCACAAATAGAAATTAAAAAAAAAAAAGTAAAAGTAAAAAGTAAAAATAAAGGCAACATAAAACCCTGTCTGCTCTTCTCTCCGGAGATACCCAAATAGACGTCACGGTATAGCTAGGGTTAGGGTTTCGTCCCCATGGCTGGCCATGGCATCCACCCCTACCACCCCCACCCCCACCCCCAGCCGCAACTCCAACAGCCCTGGGCCCCACCTGCTCCTCCTCCACCTCCCGTTCCTGTCCCCATCCAAACCCCTAACCGCCCGATACCAGCCGACGAGGTTTCAATTTTTTTTCTTCTTCCCTTCAGTTTGGGTTGATGTAGCCAAGAAAGTTGTTTAATTTCTCCAATTTCAGGTCCGGACAATTTTTATTTCGGGTCTTCCGGAGGACGTGAAGGAGAGGGAGCTCCAGAACCTACTGAGATGGCTGCCGGGCTACGAGGCGTCTCAGCTCAACTTCAAGGGGGGGCAGCCGATGGGCTTTGCTCTCTTTTCCAACCCTCACCAGGCCATTGCTGCCAAAGATGCCCTCCAGGTATATCACATCATTGCTAATCTTATTAATTCGGAGGCGTCTTTTCGAACCTTGCCTCACTTTTTGCTCTCTGTCATTAGAATTTGGAATTCGATTCGGAGAACAAGACGGTGCTGCACACCGAGATGGCCAAGAAGAACCTCTACATCAAGAGAGGTCAATTTCAGTAGTTTTCCCTTTTGCTTCTTTCATTCTCGCTCAATATCAATTTTTTTTCCTTTTTTTTGTTTTGTAGGAAAGTTGAAAAAATATTTTTAATTGAATAACCTGAAAAGAGTTGAACTGTCGAAAATATGACAATCGAAATACCGGAGTAAAAAAATGGTTGTTTTGTGTCTGTATCGGACACAAGGCACTCCAAAATACACTATTTCACGCCAAAAACAGTGTTGTGTCATCTTGTGTTGTGTCATTTTCGTGTCAGTGCAACATTGGTGAAGAGATATATAGAGTGGAATTTTGAACATAATGGAGTGGCCTATAGGGTGCTTTCACCTTCTACTTACCGTCCTAGGCAATGTGGCACTAGAGTAGGTCCTAGGCAATGTGGCACTAAAGTAGGACACAAGATGCTAGGAATATATATACTAGAATAAAAGGGATGCAACTCTATTCAATTGAAAACTCCCCCTCAAGCTGGAACATATATGTCATGCATGTCCAGCTTGGAATACAAAGTGGAGAACTCATTGAAGGTAGTGGCTATGTAAGCAAATTGGTGGTCTGGTCCTCAGACCGAGTGTATGTGTTTGGTTCTCACGTGGAAGACCGAAATCGTTAGAGGTGAAAACAACTTGGTTATTACAGTATATGGTCAATATCTCAATGTAATGGATGCCAAGTGCAGACGTCAATGTTCATAGCTATATCATCTCGCAAACAGTAGGGCCATGACCATTTGTTCTACCTCTTCTCTCGACCTTGCTACAACAATTAGTTTCTTGCATCTCCAAATGACAAGATTTCCTCCAACGTGCAATATCTAGATGTACATCGTATATCACTCTTTGATCCCACATAATGAACATTAGAATAAGCCTCTGTATTGAGATATTCTTGACGTTGGTACAAAAGGGATTTCCATGGAATTTCCATAGCATATCTTAGAATCTATAATACTGCATCCTAGTGATACCATTTTGTTCTCTATAAATTAGCTGAGTAGATCTACAACAATGGAACTATATGACCTAGTTATAGTTGGTTCTCACGTGGAGATCCAATTGTTAGCAATATAGACAAGACTTGGTTATTATGGTGCATGACCATTTATTATACTACTGCTCTAGATCTGGTTGACACAGTCAATTTCTTTCCTCCAAGTGATAAGATCCCCTCCAATATAAGTGCACTAGCTAGATGTAGATCCTCAAACACTCTTGGACGCCGCATAATCAACATGAGTATAAGCCTCAATATTGGGATGTCCTTGACATTGGTGCAAAAGGCTTTTGGTCTGGAATTCCCTTCACATATCTCAGAATAAGTAAAACGTAATATTGCATCCCAGTGATACCGTTTGCATCCCAGTGATACCGTTTGGGACTTTCTATTAATTAGTTCAGTAGAACCACAGCAATGGAAATATATGGCTTAGTAACGGCTAGGTGAATAATCTTACCCACTATTTGTATGTACTGAGAATTGTCCTTAACATCCTTATCTTCATTAGGACATAAACTTGGGTTTTGTTCCATCTGAGTATCAACTTAATGTCAAGTAACCTGGTTTCTTGTAGTAGATCCATATCCTAGTTTCTCTCAGTGTGCGCAACTTCTTTTGTGATGTGAACGACTTCAATCCCGAGAAGTAGCAGGGTTGTCCTAGATCTTTAGTAATAAAGTTCTTTTGAAGTGTGTGTTGGTCTCATTCATGTCCTTAACTTCAATACCACAAAGAAGAATATGATCGACACAGACCATCAATATAACGGTCCCAAACTCGTGTTTTTGACAAACAAAGTGATCTGTATGTCTGACGAAATTCTACTCCTGTGTGTCTGTGACTATTTGGCTAAACTTCTCAAACAAGCTTCTGTCTAAGTCCATAAATGCTTTCTTAAGCTTGCAAACTCGAATCTCTCCCCTGAGCTATCTGAGCTATACATTTGGGAGGTTGCTCCATGTAGACTTGACTTCCTAAGGAGATCGTCATAGTGATGTAGACAATGCAAAATATATGACACAATTAGGGATGTTACGGGAGAGAGAAGTTTTTTTAAGTTTTGTGAGGCCTACATAACGCTAGTTCAGTGCTCATCCAACAGATAAACAGAATATCCTTGAGAAGTCAAAGCGAAATAGAATTCCTAGTGCCAAGTTCAAGTCCACTTTCTTTTGTCAACTAAACAAACTTTCCTCACATGTGACTGAGAAGCTCATAAAAGGTGAAAAAATATAAATACCCTGTTGCCTATTTTGAAGCCAAGTGGGGTCATATAAACAGATAAAATGGTGGACAATTTGTAACATTACTTCAGTGCCCATCCAACCGAATAAACAAAATCCTCTTGACCAGTCAAAGCAAAATATAATTCCTAGTGCTTAAGTTGAATTCCACTTCATTTTATCAACTAAACAAACAAGCCCTCACATGTGACTGAAAAGCTCATAAAAAAATAATCCTGTTGCAAGATTTTGAAGGCAAGTTGGGTCATACACACATTTTTTATTAGTATCAACCAGGTTTGACTGGATATGAGAAACAAGAAGAGTAAAGTGTAAAAGAAGCTTCTCATATGGCAAAAATATGTAGTTCGATTTGTTCTACTTACATTTTTCATGTTTTAGAAAGCTTTGTGGATCATATCTATGGTAAGGGGCTTATTAATATGCAATCAAGGTTCTAAACGGGTGCGCGGCGGAGAGGGTCCGCCTAGGCACTTGATATATTTTGAACATTTTTACTATTTTACCACTATTTTTTTTGCATAATATGAGGGTGTTTTTATGCATGAGTAAGTTGTAGAGCGAAGATTTATGAAGTTTCAGGCTTGTAAAAGTGAACCATAGGTCCATAATGCTTGTAAAACTGTTTTGTCAAAATATATAGTCAAATATTGCTCCGCCTATGCGCTCGCCTACGTCGTCTCACCTCCGTCTACATCGCTTACTTCCGCCTATGCCGCCAAACCTCCGCTGGCCGCCTACGCCGCCACCTACGGCAAAAGCGGTGTGGAGAGCGACTGCCTAGCACCTAGGTGCTGCCTAAGTGGCCGCCTCGACCGCCATTTAGAACCCTGTATGCAATAATCATGTTATAATTTCGTAGGAATCATGCAATTCGGAAAGCAGCATAACGCAAACAATTATGATTAAATTTAGCATTAGTTTCCCATATATTAAACTTTTGATATTTAAGTTTATAAATTATGACACTTTTTTCATTATAGTTTCGAGGATTAACATGAGTACTGTTCAGTGGCATTTTTGCAGTAATATCATGAGAAACTTGCCTCCATTTACTTTTGGATGCCATCTGAAATTGGTTTCATTAGAACTATTTTGTTAAGTTGTGTTATGGGGTTCAATGTGTGAGCGGTGTTCAAGGGGAACGTTTGTATGACTGGCAATAGGAAACAGATGATCATTATACAATATTCTATATATAAACATGGTAACTCCTTTTTTTTCATTAGCACTTATTCTTAGAGTTCTTTTTATCATGCCTAAACTTTAAAATTGACTTTTGAGTAGGGATGCCAATCTTCTAGTTTGCAAGGATATTAGCATTGGTAGATTTAAGGTTGCAATATTGAAAACTATGTTTTAGGCTTTTATTGAATGAAGATGGGGTGCTGAATGTACTATGAAATGGGCTTGGGGCTGCAAAAAGATGGTTTTCTAATCATGCTGTGCTCTAGGGTTTTGATATGGCTTAAGGTATACAAGATTCGACAAATGAGTGTTTTAATGGATAGGTTTGTAGGACTGGTGATGGGAGTGTTTTAATGGATAGGTTTGTAGGACTGGTGATGGGAAACATATGATACATATGACACATTACTATTTATAAACATGGTAACTTCTTTTTTCATTAGCACTTATTCTAAGAGTTCTTTTTATGAAGTTGAAATTCAAATGATTTTTCAGTAAAATTGGACGATGCAAGACACCCCAGATGTAAGAGAACCCCGCAACTGATGCCAATCTTCTAGTTTGGGACAATATAGGAATTGGGTTCAGATAATCAAGTATTGAAAATGATGTTTTAGGAGTTTATTAAATGGAGAATTGTGTGCTGGAATGTACTTGGAAATGGGGGTCGAGGGGATCTGGAGAGATGGTTTTCAAGTCACTGCTAGGTTTTAGGGTTGGGTTTTGTGTGGCTTTAGGTATACAAGCTTTGATGCTGTTATAGAGAGGGAAAGTACCTATCTTCGCTTCACAACATGGTTACATGAATTCACCATTTAACTAGCGTTTCGTGATCCGGGAGCACATGTTATGGGATGCTTAACGCCGACGAATTGGAATGTGGAATTACATCCCAGCAAGCGATCCGGGAACACATGTTATGGAATGCTGAATGCCCATGAACTGGAATGTGGAATTACATCCCAGCAAGCGAATACATCATGTATTGCATTCTAGAGAAGCCTACCCCCAACATTCCATGTACTAGGATCCCCTGTGCCTCGTTCCTGTTTTTGTTCTGCATTGCAGAAAATAGGTAATCGTGCGCCAGGCCTAAAAAAATAGATTTCACATTCCATATCAATTGTATCATGCAATTAACTCAGAAACAACTCAAAATTCATTCATAAACTTCCATTCTTAGAAAAATGATGTTTGGGGCCTACAATCAAGAAGTATATTAAGTAGAAAGTTGATTTCCTGAATTAGGACTCTTTATTGGACTAGAAAAACCTATACTTGAAACCTAACGGGACTTGTGTAAAACAAATAAGTGAACTTTGCCTAAATAGAAGAAAGCTTGACATAAAGTAAACCTTCTACATTATACACTAAACCTAATAAACTAAGTAAATTGCCAAACCTACCTAGTAAAAAAAAACTAAGTGCATGCAATCCATTCCCATCATAAGGTATTACTTCGCATCTATGTTGCACGAGTACGAACATGATACAAGTATGAGATACAATCATTTTCAAAATTTTAGGATACATTACGGATTCAACAATATATATATATATATATATATATATATATATATATGTGTGTGTGTGTATATATACGAAGGGGTTCTTCAGGATCTCTAACAAAAGAAAAGAAGGAAGAGAGAAATATCTGATTATATTATGTACGTAATCCTCGAAAAGATTCTCTTTATAATATATTCACAGGACGTTAGGTTGTTACAAGGAGATTGGTTAAGATCTTTAAGAGAAGGATATCTTTATTTAGTTTTAGTTGTCACAATCAACTAGTTAGTTACAAACTAACTACAATGCTCCCTCTTCAGTGTACAAAACTCAATAAACAATTTGTGTCGGTCTTCAAGAATGATCAACATCAATATTCAAGGATAATTGGTATCACTCTTTAGGAATAATTAACATCAATTTTTAATATATTAACACGAGTTTATGGGGATATATGTATGTAGATAAACTTTACCAAAACCTTGATTCGAAAAATCTACCGAGAAAAACCGTACTTTAAGAGAAACAATGAGTCGATGTCGATACGTCTTTAGTATTTAGAAATATCTAGAGGTATGTCCAACCCGATGAGGTTGCCTCGTTAAAACCTTCTTAGGGTGCCAAAAATCCAGTGAGAAAAATACCATAGTTAGGAAAAGAGTACACTAAGATCAAATGAGTATTTTTTTTGATACTATCCATGATTTTGATATTATCCCAAACTACAAGCTTTGCAATGTAGAGAGCTTCCACAATCCGATGCCATGAACGATCTTATGAAAAGTTGACTTCAATAGGGACTTTGTGAACATGTCAACCAAGTTGTCCTGGGATCGGATCTGCTTGACTTTAGTCTTTTTGTTGTTGCTGATGCGAGAAGAAAAACTTCGGTGTGATGTGTTTGGTATTGTCTCCTTTGGTGTATCCCTTCTTCATTTGGTTAATGCATGCGACATTGTATTCATATATTGTCGTCAGGATATTATTGATAGGAGAGAGTCCGCCCACAGTTCGAATATGCGTAATGACGACTTGCAACCATATGCACGCACTCTCGGGTGGCATCATGAAGGAAGATGAGCTCGACACGATTTGAAGAATTGGCGACTAGGGTCTCCTTTGTAGACTTCCAAGACTTTGTAGTATCTCAAATGGTAAATATATAACTTTGGGGTGTCGCATTGTGCGATTAAGATAAATAACAGGCATCGACATAGCCGACAAGGTGGGCGCATCATTTCGAGGATCAAGGGAGATTTGATTCATTCCAAGATGCATAGGGATAGAATAAGTCCATGTTCGTAATACCCTTAGGATATTAATAGATTTTTTTGATGCTATTCGGTGTGCTGGCGCGACGCTAAAACTAGGTGAGAGATTCATAACAAATGAGATGTCTGGTCTAGTGTATTGAGCTAAGTACAACAATTCACCTATTGCACTTAGATATGGAACTTGGGGTTCTAATACCTTTTTATTATCTTCGTTAGTACGGAATGGGTATCGTTTAACATCTAGAGAGTAGGCGATTATGGGTGTACTCGAGGGTTTTGTTTTGTCCATATTAAATTGACATAACACCTTCTAGGTGTAACTCGATTGGTGAACCAAAATACCATCATTACAATGTAGCTGTAGGTCTAAGCATTATCGAGTTTTTCCCAGATCTTTATCTCAAATTTTGACCTCAGGTGCAAGACATTTATCTCAAGCTCTTGAGGAGGTTCGGTGAGATTTATGTTATCGACATAAACTAGTACAATCACAATCCAGAATGTGATTTCTTGATGAACACACAATGGCATACTTCATTATTCGCATATCCTTGACTTATCAAATACTCGTGCAGTTATACTACATCCGTCCAGATTGTTTAAATCCGCAAAGTGAACGTCTTAACCTGATTGAGAGCGTGTTCCAGGATCTAGAACTATTTGAATAAGTTAGATGAAGTCCTTCAGGGACCTTCATATAATTAAAAACTACTAAACTGACAAGATAACAGGGTGTAATGACATCCATTACGGGAGAATACTTTTCCTTGTTATTAATCCCAGGGCGTTGAGAGAAGCCTTGCGGCATGAGACGTGTTTTATATCGCACTATTTCATTCATCTCAATATGCTTCCATACGAAGACCTATATGTATCCTACATATTTTATATTGGGTGGTGTTGGGACTATATGTCGAACACTTTTCTCTTTGCTGTGGGAATCTAAATCGACCTGGATTGCTTCTTTCCATTTTGACCAATCAGTTCTACGTTGACATTCTTCAACGAAACGTGTTGAACATCAATGCACTTTATAATTTCAGTTGCCACTGATATGCAAATCGATGATTATCTCATTCCTGTTCCGCAACTCATCTAAGCAAGCATACTGGACGAAGATTTTCTGATTCTCGGATATGGAATTTTGTACACTTATCTCTTACAAGACGCTTCCATAATTCGGAATAATATGAGTTAGACAGTTTGAGATAACGACAAGATTCGGGGGTGCGAAGCTCCTCCTTTTTATGTGGGAAGGGAAACCTTTTAACCAAGTGGTCTCCCGTGCTAAAGGCCAAGGACAAATGATTGGCTAGCCGTCGCTGTACTGTCACACTTTGGGTGTGGCACGCCATTCTTTCAGGTGCAACCTTTCCTTCAAGGAAAGTTTTGCATTCGCATGGGACGTCTATTTCTTGTAGGCATATTTGTATTAGTTATATGTGATCTTATCACTTCGCTAGATCAAAGAACGCGTCTAGCTTATTTTGCGTTACCATATTAAGATATATGATCCTCTATACTTCATTATCACAGTGAGCGGTACATGGATCGAGATGAAACAAATGGGCACTTACCACGTCAATTGACGTCGTTTTTCAGAAACGTTGACGTTCTTATCTCCCCTAACGACATAAAGACTCTTATCAAAGTGACAAATCACAAATCTTCCGGTAAAGAGATCGCATGTCAAGGGCTCTAAATAGTGAATAATCTATGGTGAATCATAGCTGACATAGACTCCAATCTTTCTATGAGGGCCCATTTTGGTATGTTACGGTGACACATGTGGCACATAGGTTGTACACACAAAAATGCGTAAATATAAAATTTTAGGTTCATATCTAGTAACTAACCCTAACATCGAATAGGGTTGGATAGCAATAGACCTCGGACATACTAACATTGTTGTATGTAATGTTGCATATCCCTACGCAGAAACGAAAAGTGTGGTGTGTATAACCAAAGTCCTTGCGATCGCATATCCCTACGCAGAAACGAAAAGTGTGGTGTGTATAACCAAAGTCCTTGCGATCGAATGGATACACTTAATAAACGCTTTTGCAAGGCCGTTCTGGGTGTGAACATGGGAGACTGGACGTTTAGCTTTAATCCCCAACAACATGCAATAAATATCAAATGTCTTTTATGGAAACTTTCTGGCATCATCGAATCTTCTGGTTTTGATGTGATAATCTGGGTGGTGACCCCGCATCTTAATCGTCTGAGCCGTGAGTTGCAAATTTTCAAGTGGACAACAAGCATACATGCGACCAACGAGTTAATTCATCAACCAAGATCATTAAATCTTTAAATGGTCTGCATGTTGGTTGGATAGGTCCACAAATTTTCTCCCGAAATCCACTATAGGAAAAAATGGAGGAACATACTTGCAAAGCGTATTAGAATGTGTGAGATCCTTCCTATGGGTAAGGTGATGCTCGTGTGCAGTGAGGATACGGTGCATCAAGTCTTGAATCGGATAATCCAGCGAGTCATGCTATAGTAAACTTTTAAGCTCTCTGCAACGTTTGCTTCTGGCAAACTTCCACGGAGCTCCCATTGATCGCGAGGCTACTCCACTCGGCGGAGTTGTTCCATTTCGTAGAGTGAATGTTTGATTGATCCAAAATGATCCCTTGATAGTCATCATTGGCTGATTCGATCTATAAGGATCTATTTTAGCCATTGCTAGCTGATTCGATCCAGAAGAATCTACTCTTTAGAGAGAAAAATCTATCTTGATCTCTTCAGTAGAAAATATTAGATAACAATTTTTTGTAAATCATACTCGTTCCGTTCGAGTATGATCACAGATCGTGAGCATTCGTGTGGTAGAGCCTTGGTGCTGACAAGTTATTGTGGTCTAGATGACTAAGGGATTCTTCATGAACTCTGATAGAAGAAAGAGAAAGAGAAAGAGAAAGAGAGAAACTTCTGATTGTATTTTGTACGTAACCCTCCAAAAGGTTCTCTTTACAATATATTTACAAGCCTTTAGGTTGTTTGTAATAGTCGTTTTATGCAATTTATTATTTTAATATTTTCTTTCGATGCTCAGGACCATTTAATTATTTAATTTATTTTGATTTATGTATTTACAAATTTACCTTTGCATTCTAAAATTTTCCTCTTATTCCCTAATCCTATCCTAATCAAACCTCACCAACCCCCTCACTTAATCCATTCATTAATTTTTAATATTTTTAGTAACTCCTTTCATAAAACTCTCTTTTTTATTTCTTGTCTTTGGGTCATGACACCTCAAATGCCTGGGTGATGAGCCATAACAAGGTGACATGAACCTAAGGCTACCCCTTATGACTCGTCATCATTGCCTTCATGAACAAAACCATTTCTCTTTCTTCCTCCTTTCATTCTTTATTCCTTGTTATCCTTCCCACCTCCCCACCCACCAAGCACAAGAAAAGAGGAGAATAGGAAGAAGAGGAGAAGGAGAAGGAGGAGAAGAATAAGAGAAGCGGTTACTTCCACAACACTAGGCAAGTGCTATTTGCCACCTCCAAACATGTCTATGCAAATGTGATTCTGTTAGACTTTGATTTTCGGAAATTTAATCATGTCAAATTAGGAAACTCATTCATATTTAGAAACTAGAGTTCAAGACATTTCCATCGGTATATGATATGCCCTATTTTAATAATCGGAAGTGCCCGAAACACTATGTTTGAAAACCTATTAGTGCGCAATTTTTCTGAATTGTTCCTGCTATGCAATTTTATTCCGATCTTTTTATGTGTAGTTGGCAATTATACTTCAAGTAATCTGGCATTATAATCATGTAGAGCATTCGATGCCATATCTCAAAACATATGATATCATAGTTTGCATTTTGGAGCTATGAGTTATGCCCCGTTGGACATAGTGTTTTAGTGTTGAATTTGTTTGTCTAGACTTAGACACATCTTGGTAGAATAATCGTGTAGGCCAAACCATAAATTCGTTTGACCTGAAACTTTGTGTGTAGTTAATGTTTATATGAAGGATGTCCAATTCGTAGAATTACAGAATATTGTGCATAAACGAAGTTATTCACCTCCAAAGCCATGACGTGAATTCTGTTTTTGTGTAGTCCAAACTTGAGAAAATTTAAAGTATACAACCAAAGTTACAATCTCGAACGACCTGAAACATTATGGAGACTCTTGTTAACCCGATCTACTACTAGTATCTTGTTCGGATTCACTTATAATCCTTAAAATTCACTTGACCAGTACAAAAATATCAACAAGTTTACATTGGTAGTATTGTCATTTCATAGAGGCCATCTTCAGATGTATGTCGTATCATGTCGTTATAGAGACCATTATGCCGTCATAAAGGCTCTCTTAGGAGGTAAGTCGAGCTATTATGCTGTCATGACATAGAGGCTCTCTTCGGAGGTACTTCGGGCTATCAAGATGTGATTGAGGCTCCCTATGTGGGTATGCCGAGCTATAATGTTGTCAAAGATACTTTACATAAATAATTAATCTATCCATGAAACTTTAGATGAATAATTATCGTGTTCAAAGAGGCTTTAACTGAGTAATCATGTCCTCTAGAAATTTTACACCGTCCTAGTAAGATAACACATGATTGAAACCCATGTGTTGGACTAGAATAAGATTTTCGATTTTTATGACACCCGATCACTAGTTACAAGATTGTTGTTGAGGACTATAGCTCGTAACATGAAGTTGCATTCCAAAAATTATGTTAATGTAGATTCAAAATTTCAAATATATATACACGCACACTAGAGCTGTACACATTTACACGTACTCATATTGTACGTGTCTGGTTTTCTTTTTGACCCTTCCCCTTTGCTTTGAGCACTTGTTGGTCTGTCGTGACATACATGGAATTTTTTTTCCCTCCCTAGTTATTGATCCTAATTTTGGACCTGACTAACCTCTCTATATGGAAAATGTGAGGCTGAAGACAAGGTGAAAAATGTGAGGCTGAAGACAAGGAGTAGAATACTTACTATTTATGTAGATTCTAGATGCGTAATGGTTTGGTCTAGATTCCTTTCTAACTAGACTTATGTTTGTGTAAGACTATGTATGGAATGGTAGTCATTAGAAGACTCGTGTAATACCCTTCACCTATGTATAGAAATCCATCCTAGTAAGCTGTGGATGAGATAATATATTGTGTTATATGTCACTTGGCTTAACTGGTATCACTATCCTAGAACCTTACAAGCGATAATCATGGTTATTGGTACCGGTGTATTCGTAGGTCGTCTAGCCTGGAATGATGTTACATACTTGACTTGCCGTATTCTGGGAGCGGGGCGTAACATTGTTATAAGGAGATTGTTTGTTAATATCTTTAAGAGATGATGGTATCTCTATTTAGTTGTAGTTGTCACAATCATATATATATATATATATATATATATAGTCAAGATTTGGTAGCTCACGTGGCTAGAGTGGAGACATAAGACCCGATTGGACGGTGTTCGAATCCTGGTGGAAGCGAACATGAACAATTACCTCTTCCATATATATATATATATATATATATATATATATATATATATATATATATATATATATATATATATATGGATTCTCCTCTTCCTTTCTATCGTCTGCTGTGTTTTTTTTTTCTTCTTTTCCCGTGGTTTAGAAAACGGAAGATATTTATATATATTCTCTTCCTTTCTACCTTCTGTTGTGGTTTTTTTTTTCCGTCTTCAGAGAAAGAAAGAGAGGTTTAGGTTTAAATGTCAAGTCAGTTGTGTATGAAAAAAATACAGCTCGAGCTTTAAGACGAGCATAAAATTGAGCTCAAGCTTAACTCTCTACAATATTCACTACCTCGACTTGCGAGCCGCTCCTTTAAATTAGGATGAACGATGAACTTGAATAAGTGTAGGCAAACTTAGCTTAAATTGAACTTGTTTATGAGCTTTGTGCAGACAAAAATGTAGCTTAATAAGTTTAATATCAAATTAAAAGTGTTTATATGAAATTGATAACAAATTGATAATATCTATTAGTGTAGATATTTCTTTTATATAAATATATAAATACGAACCGGTTTGCGAGCTTACCAACTGAACCTTCTAAAGCTCGTGTTAGGGCTTGTTTATCTAAGGATCCAATTCTTAGGCTCGATCTCGTGCTCTTGAGCTCAAAAGTTTGCTTCATGAGCTTTCTAGTGAGCTAAGCTTGATCATGTTTGCAAATAGCTTGGTTTGCTAACACCCCTAACTTGGGCAGAATCCGCCCCGTTTTTTCTATTGGGTTCATAGTAGAATAAGTTTAATCCGTGTACAAAATGTATCCGGCCGTATCTTGCCATATCCTGGCGTATCTTGCCTTATCCAGTCGTATCCGTGTCCAATACGTACTGGATATGGGTATGGATGACAATTCGGCGTGTTCGTGCAACATACCTTTGCATTTAAGATGTATTCAAGTTCTAATTCAAGGTTTTAATATTTTAACCATACAAATTGTTATACTACTGTTCCAAGTTTGTGGAAACTGGAAAGCCATCTAGAAATAGAAAACATAGGTTTTTCATATGGTCAAGTGGTTTTGTAGCATGCGCATCCCCATGTTTCCTCGCTACTTTTATCCTTTTTCTGGATGGACTGTCATTTTTACAAGCTAATATTTCTTGTCATTATAGGTGTGATAACTGAGTACCTCTCATTTGACCCTAGTAAGCGCATGCGCACTGGTGGCGATTATACTCATGCAGTCTACCCAAGTCCTTACCCACCACCACCACCACCATCAGGACCTGCTTGGGGAGCCCCAGGGTAAGAATCTAATTTATTCAGTTCAACTTGTTATCACTTGTCCTTCATCTCAATAGAGTAGCCAAAATTATAATACGTAAGTGCTACCCAGAAAAACTGGGACAAAACTTCATGGAATATTTTGCATTCTGGAAGGTACTCGTATCCAACTCTATGAATAAAGTTGCTGATACGGATTTGGTTTTAGGTACATTGCTCCACCTCCTCCATATGATCCATATGGAGGCTATCCATTACCCCAGTTGGCTTTTCCTACCCCCGCTCCTCTTGCTGCACCTACTGGTTATGTGCCTGTTCAGGTAGAACTTGACCTGCTCACAGATATTTGTTGACTAATTTTGTTACTCAAAATGACACTAAATTAAATTGCTCTTTTACGTTCTTATCTGGGTATAGTTGTTTAACGAACAGTCCCACAAAACTTCATTTGGGTATTGAAGTCTTTCCTATTTTTGACGCATGTTGTAATTAGAATATGGACCTAATTAAGCTCTCATTCATGTTAAATGGTTCATCTGCCAAGTGCTCATAGGTATCTTTAATTACATATGGTGCTTCATTGGATCTAGATCTTTTGCTTTCATTAATATGATGTATTTCTAATAGCTGCATGAACCTACTTATTACCAAACTGTTGTTCAAGGGCTTGAATTCTTTACGTCTTGGTAAAAATAGGTGCCATCATCAAAGGGCATGAAATCTTGCACCTTGCTTCTAAGTTGGAGATATACAGTGTATTCTGCTATGCTTTAAATACATGATGGTATAATGCTAACAGAAGCTTCTATCTGCAGACTTAATTTATTACTATATCACTATACTTGTAACTGTCGCCTAGATTAATTTCTAAGGTCAAATTCTTAAGTTACTAGCAGCATATAGTATTAAAAATTTCAAAAGAAGAGGCTGTGGATAGTGTGTACAAACTGATTTAGAGACGAATATAAGAAGTGATGTTTCATATAGAACGAAATCCTTACCAGAGGCTTTTATGTGTTGTTTCATAATGCCCATGTAAGAAGTAATTCATTGTGAGTTTGAAGTGTATGGGGGGCCCTGATTTTTCTTTCATGTATGTGACACTGATAAGATATATTAGTTGAGAATACTCATAAGAATAGTTCAAAACCAATTCCGTTACTGATACTGCGAACCTTGCTAGGATGATATTATTTGAAATGCTGGTCTTATTAGGTCGACACCTCCCTTGGTAGCAGCTCATGATTAAATGGATCTGTCACATGCTGAAACCCATGAGAACCCAAATTTGTAAACATTTCGAGAATCCAATTTGTAGGCATTTTGAAAATGGCTGTATTCGAAACTAGTAACAGGACCAGAAATCCTGTCCAAAGTTACTGGAACAAATTTAAGGTCACATGACGAAACAAATTTTGGCCTTTACGCAGTGACTAGAAGTCCAACCCAGAGTGACTGGATTTCGGGTACATGACTGTTTTGCCAGTAACCGCTAGTTTTCTAGACATTGTAATTTAAGATCAGTAAATCGGGAAAGGTTAGTCATCCAACTATTCAATCTATTTTGATCAAAAATCTTAAAGAAAAATTCTAAGAGTCCCTTGGTCTTATATTACAATACAAGTGAGGTTAGGTGCGGATCCAGGAAGTTTTCCGAGTGGGGGCTTGGAAAACATTTCCATTTCAAGTGTGTGTAAAAGGTTTCGAACTCAAGACCTACAAAACCTAATATTAACTATTTTACCAACTGAGGTAACCTTTAACAATGACAATAAGTTGGGGCCAAATTTACATGTAAGTACTTCTTGCTGAAAATCCAGTGGGGTTTCAGCCCCCACTACCCTCACCCTGCATGTAGATCCGCCCTGAGTGAGGTTGATCGTCTTTTGCATTGATAAGTTCAAAGTGTACCATAAGATACATTATCCTATTGGCAAATAATTGGAAAAATTATATGACATATATAGGATAAATTGAACATAGTAAGCAACAATGAAGAGTGCGATTATGCATTTATAACAATCATTGTAAAGTCAAGTAAAACAGACTAAGACACATGTTACACAACCATCATAAATTGTTAGCATCCACAAATTTATCTATTCGATACAAAATGTCCATACTAAAATAATTCAGTACGGTCAATGAAACACCCTCAAGGTCGAAAAACCCAAAAACAAGGGAGATGAAGGCTTACTGTAAACAAAGAAACAGAATATACAAACATTGAAAGAAAACAGAAATTATATAAACAAAAAGAAAACATAAAATATACAAACATTGAAAGAAAAAACATATATCATCATATTGTAGTGGACGATATGAAAACGTGTATAGTAAGATTTTTTGTCCCATATGATATTTCAATATGATCCATATTGAAAACCCTTTGTATCATATCCTAAGATAGTGTCGTGAGTCCTATGGTATTACGATATTAACAACATAGATATAGCACTGTATGATATTATGATATTAACAACATAGGGATAACACCTAATAACCTTCGGATGTGGAACCTTTAATGAGGCGTACACTTCTAGGGTTTAGGCACATGCCTTTTATAATATTTAAGACACAGTAAACCTGCACCAAGGTAGTTAAACAACTAGATTACAAGCGTAGTAGCATGTGTAATTGTTGAGAAGGGGACTGACTACTTACAAGCAAGATCAAAATCAATGAATAGAGTCTGATTCAAAAGAACTGAAGAAGAGATGAGCAAGTTGATCATTCCGGTAATCAAGGAAGAGAACATGTCTTAGAGCTAGAGTCTGATGATGACTTTAAGGTTTTAACTTATGGAAATGTTTAATCTTGTAGCCCTAGGCAATTGAGCCAACCTTTGCAAGTGTGTGTGTCTGTGTGTATATATATATATATATATATATATATATATATATATATACACACACACACACTTGCAAAGGTTGGCTCAATTGCCTAGCGCTACAAGATTAAGCGATTAAGCATATGATACGGTAAATCGGGATTTTGTTTGCCAAATTATGAGGGCAATAGGCTTTGACCTGGTATGGGTTGCCAAGATTAAAGAGTGCATTGCGACTCCCTCTTTTTCAGTATTAATAAAAGGGCAGCCGCATGGGTTCTTTTTCAGCAGCAGAGGATTGCACCAGGGGGATCCTCTCTCTCCTTATCTGTTCATTCTGGTTATGGAATACTTCTCCTGTATGATGTCCAGAGTCCCGTCTCGCTCAGTTCAACCGGAGAAATTGAAACGCAACGGCGTTTGGACTTGGCTATGCAACGGCTTGCTCGAAGTTTCGATCGGTCGAGGCAACTCCTCGCTCAGGTGGGTGGCTTCGGTGAACTTGCTTCTGCTTGGGCTTCACACTAATAAATTGGATGTTTTGAATGCACTGGGTAGGTTTGCTAATAAAAGAGACGTATCCACATGGCTAAGGGAATAATCCCACTCTGAGTCAGATTGCATAGAACATGGAAAATATGGAAAGTTAAATGCTTAGATAAGCACATCACGCTGGATTTTCAAATTTGCACTTGATCTTTCGATCCTACTACTTAGGCAAAAGTAGCGTTCTGACGTTGACACAAAGATTATCAATTGACTTGACTTGGTAGGCACGGCCCTACGAATTCATTGCCACATTTCCACGATTTTAAAAGCTTGTCATATAGAGTATGACTTGATTGGTGGTACGACAAGGAACACGGTTGGTTCAAGTTGAATATGCAGGAGGCTAACAAGTAGTCATTCCTGAGTTGAGTCAAAGGTATGGTAACATAAATGAAAAGTACTCGGAACTGTAGCACGCCAAGGCTCCCTGAAACAATGGGAATACGCCGAGGCACTCCCTGAAACAATGGGAGCTCGCTGGGGCAGACCCTGAAACAATGGGTGTTGCGGAAGGGAAAGAAAAGTATGAAAACACTTTGAATAAGTAATGACTGTGTAGGACGGTAAGTTGAGTCGAGTCTTGTATGGTCATTGGACAACTTGTGCATAAGGAACAACTCTCCGAACGGTAACCCGGAGACGGTGCCGACTTCGGCCTGGGAGGAGCAAAAGAAAATAGCCGTGTTGGCATACAACACTCAGATGGGTTATTCAAAAACTTCATCGGGGCTCGCTACCTGCGCTGAAAGGGTCGCCGTCTAAGTCCGGCTATTGTCCAAGATAGCTTGTGATGCTAGTGACCATTTCATATAGATGAGTCGACATATTAGCGACGATCCGCGTGCATGCCTTAGATTGAGTCAAGAAGTGTATTCACGGCACAAATAAGTCAATGAGTGTATGTACTGTACAATTAAGTCAAGAAATGTGCACACGGTATGCAACACGACGTTTGAGCCAAAGATTTGGCTATAACAGAAACATGTACTTCGGCATGAGGCTTTATGTCGCGAATTGAGTCGTTGACATTAAGTTCACGAGTTTATGATCAAGCAATTTCCGGAGACGAAATACGAGTCTATGATTAAGCCATTTCCGGAGACGAAATGGAAAAAAGGGCGTAGGCAAGTATTGAGTAAAGATACACTATGTTGCGAGGCATGGCCTCGATGATGACACACAAATGGATCTTATGGCACGACCACGATGTTGGCACAAATGAGTTTGGTAGTACGGTCACAAGGTCTTGGAGCACGACCACGATATTGCAACACGAGTAGGCTTATAGTTATGCAATGAACTGATTCTAAAGCAAGATTAGAAAGACAACCAAAATTATATAGAGCACTCACTAAATGTACGTGTTGGTTTTTGTATGGGTGGGCGAGGGGCTCACTCATCAGTACGGTTGTGTACTGACCACCCACCAGTTTTCATGCGTAGGTAACAGGTACTTGCTCGTTCGAGGTGGAGCTCGCTTGGACATGCTGAGGTATGGAGATCCTTAACGTTTTGAGGCGTGCTACCACGTTGAACTCTTCACATATATCTATTCTAGGAAAACTTAGATGGTGAAACTTTTGAATTCCGAAAATACCCTTACATACTTATACTAATTAAAAATAGTTCATTAATTTTAATAAGGACAACTTAGTAATTAGGAAGACTACCCTTTGGTCTTCTTAAAAAGTTTTCCTAAACTAATTAAGAAATGTTAAAATACGTACAAGGCACGTGCACATATGCTAGTGGGACATAATGTATGGACATCGCCTTCTGAAGCATCCGCAAGTGGCAAGCCTTGAACCTTTGTATTGAGAGATGAGAGAAAGCTGAGTGATTGTATTCAGAGAGATTGTGAGCTTGAGTGATTGTAATCTTGGCTTCGCGTCCTTGTAATCTTATTTTCAATATTAATAAAGAGTACCATTTTGTACATATTTTTGTGTTATTCAATTTCTCTGCTTGGGACTTCTGTGCGACGACCCCGTTGCAAGCTGCTGTAATCGGCTGTTATGGAATCCGCCTTGCGCGAGCGCAATCTAGGCTCGTGCGGCATCACGCCTTATCGAGGACGATCAGTTCTGCGAAACCAGGACGTGACGTGATGGACGTGGCAGTTCAGTGGAAAAGTATCATCCCATTATATAGACAAGTATTACCAATTGTTTCGCATCTTATTTATGCTGATGATTTGCTTGTGTTTTTGATTCCATCTTATGGAGGATTGCGATCATGGGTCGGATTATGAGCGAATTTGGAGAGTTATCGGGTCTTTATCTGAATAGAGAAGAGTAAAATCTATTTCAACTTGCATTGTCCAGATCAAGAATGTCTTCAGAATGTATTGTAGATTGACCGAGGTACTTTACTGGTGAAATATCTGGGGCTTCCTTTGTCGATTAACTATGCGAGAGAGCAGGAATGTCATAGTATGGTGGAGTACGTTCAGAGACGTGTTGAGGGGTTGCACAGACATTATCCTTCGGGAGCATAATAGAATTGGTCCTATCAGTCATAACGACTATTTCCCTCTTTTGGCTTCAGACCATTCGAAAAGTGGAGAGAATATGTGCCAATTTTGTATGGCGAGAAGGTATACATACAATTGCATGGAAGGTTATGTGTTGGCCTAAAGAGGAGGGAGGTGTAGGTCTACGCTTTGTTCACTATTCGGGATGTGGCGGGTATTCGTCTCATATGAAACTTCCTCCAAGGGTGACTCTATGGACTAAGTGGATGCATGGGAAGTATATGAAGGATTCGAATTTTTGGTGCCAACAAATGAATAACAAATTTTCTATTACATATAAGACGATGCTTCGGACCAGAGCTACTATTCAACCGCTAATCTTACGCAGGTTTGGTACATGATTGTATACACATTTATGGAAGGATCCATGGCTAGACCATAAGAGTATCATCGAACGAGTAGGGTGGCAGACCTTTGCAATGACGGGAAGGGAGGAATCGGTTGACTCGATATTGAAGATGGACAATGGCACCTTATGGATCATCCTATGGGATGCCAGTATGCTGAGCTTATACGGGGCATTCCTATAGACACTAGTTTGGAGCATGATGAGTGGCGTTGGGAGAACTCGCTGAGTGGTGAGTTTGCATTTCAGCTGGCCTACGATAGTGTGCGGACACGGGCTCCAACTGTGGCCAATATGGAGTTTATCTGGTTGAAGAAGCTACCGATGAAGATGCAGCTACACATGCTCAAAACACTCCGAGGGCGACTACTTACTATGGATATAATACGACGATTTGGTATTCAGGTTAATATCTAGAGATGTATGCTTTGTCAGGAGGTCGAGGAATCATATATCCACATTTTTTTATTGCAAGTTTTCTTGGGAGATATGGAAGTCATAATGTAACCTACTACATATATCGCATTTGACTGCCAAAGACATGAATAGTCAAATAGAGGCTATAACCAGTCTTCGAGCTAAGGAGAGCAGGTGGTTCTGGTTGGCTCGGGTTCGATTATCGGCAACGACATGGCATGTCTGGAAGGAGCGTAACAAGCGTATATTATTTGAAGGCTTGAGCACGTCTCAAATGGGTATCCTGCACAACATCGATTTTGATGTTAAGAACATGGATTAAAGTGTATATGGGATGTAAATGTTGATTAATTAATAAAAATTACCTTTCTTCAATTATATATATATATATATATATATATATATATATATATATATATATATGGGAGCGGATCAAAAGTCCCCCTTAGAAAGCCTCCCAAAACCCCCCCACTCTAATTCGTAATATTAATGTTAATATTAATGTTAATGTTAATATTAATGTTAATATTAATATTAATGTTAATATTAATTTTTTTTTAAAATTTTTTTAATATTAATGTTAATGTTAATGTTAATATTAATATTAATGTTAATGTTAATGTTAATATTAATTTTAATATTAAGTTTAATGTTAATTTTAGTATTTAATGTTAATATTAACATTAACATTAATATTAACATTAATATTAACATTAAATTACGGATTAGAGTGAGGGGTTTTCGGGGGGCTTTCTAAGGGGGGCTTTTGATCCGCTTCCTATATATATATATGGGAGCGGATCAAAAGCCCCCCTTAGAAAATCCTCTAAAAACCTCCCTCACTCTAATACGTAATATTAATGTTAATATTAATATTAATGTTAATGTTAATATTAATTTTTTTTATATTAATGTTAATGTTAATATTAATGTTAATGTTAATGTTAATATTAATTTTAATGTTAAGTTTAATGTTAATTTTAGTATTTAATGTTAATATTAACATTAATATTAACATTAACATTAATATTAACATTAAATTACGGATTAGAGTGAGGGGGGTTTTTAGGGAATTTTTTTTAATGTTAATGTTAATGTTAATATTAATTTTAATGTTAAGTTTAATGTTAATTTTAGTATTTAATGTTAATATTAACATTAATATTAACATTAAATTACGGATTAGAGTGAGGGTTTTTTTTAGGAGGTTTTCTAAGGGGGGCTTTTGATCCGCTCCCTATATATATATATATATATATATATATATATATATATATATATATATATATATATATATATAGGGAGCGGATCAAAAGCCCCCTTAGAAAATCTCCTAAAAACCCCCTCACTCTCAGCCGTCCATTTAATGTTAATGTTAATATTAATTTTTATTTTTATATTAATGTTAATGTTAATATTAATTTTAATGTTAAGTTTAATGTTAATTTTAGTATTTAACATTAATATTAACATTGTCACGTCCCGATTCCGTCGAATCGATAGTCGTTCCCCGGGCGTGATGCCGTGCGAACCTAATTTGCGATCGCACAAGGCATAGTCATAAGGCAATCCGAGACACGAGATCTAAGAGAGTACGCAGACCAATTGAATCACACAATAAGTAAAGGAACTTGAATCTTTATTGATAATGAACATCATTTACAGACTCCGGTACAAGACTCATTGCCGCACGGGCTACAACATGACTCGATTACAAAAGAGTGCCGATGAGATAGTCGTTCCATACATTGCACGCATCCCTCAATATACACAAAGTACTCCAGTGACCTGGATGGGAGGGACGTTGAGTCATCTTCCTTGGACTGTCGAGAGTCTTCAAATGGAGTCACAGAGAAAGTCTTCGACGCACGGTCGAAGCTTCAAAAGTCACGAACGTCGCCGAGCTAGTTGGCACGTCCTTCCTGGTTCGCGGGACCTGCAAGGAGCGAGGATCAGCACAAAACACATGTACTGGCGAATGGCTAATTAAAATCCAAGCTCTGCATTTGATTCAAGAAGTTTCGTAAACATGTTAGCTAGCTATTTCAATGATCTTTCTAACCATCCTGCTCGATTTGCATGTTAACATGTTTTGAGGCAAGCAAATGAAATTGTGTAACATTAAGCAACTATCACATTCATCCCGTGTCCCGTGCACTTGTTAAGCAGTGAAGAAGGGGTGTGAAGGCCACTGGCAATGTCAAGCCATCTCGGACTATATCTGAGTTAGACGGCGACCCTTTCGCGTCGGGTAGCGAGCCCTGTGCGAAAGTTTCCGCGTAACTCGCGCCGATGAAGGGTTGGCGCTTGCTATACACTCGTTCCTCCCGGTCGAATCGGTCCCTTGGCCTAGGTAACCGTTCGAGGAAACTACACCTTGTCGACAAGTTGTCCAATGACCGTTTTGCTTACTTAGCCGTATCGTTGCGATAAACGTTAATCGATTCATTCATTGCTTTGCATAGGCTAAGTGGATTTGCATAAGGAACATGTATTCTATTTCCAATACCAGCCGTTGATATCAAGTGTTTCATGAAGAATCGTGCTACGATTTCTTTGATTTTACACTATTATGACAAGCATTCATTTTACTTCACATATTGAGTTTTGAAGTAGAGGGACGAGGCGAAGGAGGTCAGCCACTCGCCTTAGGCTTGCTTCAAGCGAGCGACCGGTTGGCTGCGCTGTCGTCGCCTACGCGATCACCTGCAATCGCATAAGCAACTGATTAGAACACTGTGTATTTCAAGGAATTTCGATATGAATGCGAGCTCAAAAATGCGTCACGAAAACCCATCGAAAACATTCACGAAAAGCGCATTCACAAAAACGAAAGCCAAAGCCAAATCAAGTGCGGCATGAAAACCAGAGCAACGGGAGGTCTCTCCCGACTCGGCCGCAGAGCCAATCCTCGAGGCGCAACCCGCTGAATATGGGACTTGGTTCCGAAGAAGCCATTCCATAACGTGGAATGGATCTTAATTCAACCGTTCCCGTTCGATCGACTCGGCTGATTCCAACCTATCGGTCCCGACCGAATCGATAGCGACAGTGTTCCTTTCTCGCGCACCCCGTGGACGAAAACGGGGCACGATGTAGGGACGGGGCACTACACCATAACCAACTAATAAAAAGTTTCGTCCTCGAAACTTAAAGATAGAACCTACCTCTACGAGAATAACGAAGGAAATTTTTCCTTCATCTCCGATTCAAGCTCCCACGTTGACTCTTCGACCGAGTGGTTCTTCCAGAGGACGCGGACGAGAGGGATCGCTCGATTTCGCAGCAACTTATCCTTGCGTTCTAAGATTTGAACTGGCTCTTCAACGTAGGATAAGTCCGACTTTAGCTCCAGCTGGCCAAAATCTACCACGTGGCTAGGGTCATGCACGTACTTCCGCAGCTGAGAGACGTGGAAGACGTTGTGTACACCTTCAAGCGCCGGCGGTAGGACAATTTTATAGGCCACTGGGGAGACCCGCGCTAGAATTTCGAACGGCCCAACGAATCTCGGACTCAATTTTCCCTTCGCGCCGAACCGAGTAACTCCCCGCATGGGCGACACTTTGAGAAATACGTGATCGTCTACTTGAAACTCGAGGGGGCGACGATGAATGTCCGCATAGCTTTTCTGGCGACTCTGTGTGGTCTTTAATCTTTTCCGAATGAGCCGAATTTTCTGCACGGTCTGTTCTACCAGTTCCGGACCGAGAATCTGCCGCTCTCCGACTTCGTCCCAGCAAATGGGTGATGGGCACTTGCGCCCGTACAAGGCTTCATACGGCGCCATTTGAATGCTGGATTGGTAGCTATTGTTGTATGCAAATTCGGCCAGCGGTAGATGATTGTCCCAGCTTGATTTGAAGTCAATTGCGCAGAGTCATAGCATGTTTTCGAGAATCTGATTGACGTGCTCCGTTTGACCGTCGGTCTGAGGATGGTAAGCTGAGCTGAACTGCAACTTGGTACCCAGCGCCGACTGAAGGCTACTCCAGAATCGCGACATGAACCGTGAATCCCGATCAGAGACGTTGGATACTGGAACTCCGTGCAGCCGTACTATCTCATCAAGATATATCTGCGCCAGGCGATCAACGCTCCAAGTAACTTTGATGGCAATAAAATGCGCTGACTTGGTTAATCGATCGACGATGACCCAGATAGCATCATTTCCCCGCGGCGTCTTCGGCAGACCAACAATGAAATCCATGCACACGTGCTGCCACTTCCATTCTGGAATCGCCAGATTCTGCGTCTCCCGGACCGGTCTCTGGTGCTCAGCTTTCACCTGCTGACAGGCCATGCATTGCGACACGAAGAGTGCCACATCTCTTTTCATCCCGTGCCACCAGAAGTTTGTGCGGAGGTCCTTGTACATCTTCGTGCTACCGGGATGCAAAGTGTATTTCGCATAGTGCGTCTCCGACAGTATCTCCTTTCTGAGTTCTGAATCGTCCGGAACGCATAGCCTACCCTTCAATCGAAGCACGCCGGTTTCGTCTTCTGCAAAGTCGGTCGTCCTGCCCGTCGAGATTAGCTCTCGCACTTTCTTCAGGTATGGATCGTCCGTCTGAGCGGTCTTGATCTTATCAAGCAAGCTCGGCTCTAACTGCAACTTTGCCAACTGCACATTCCGGAATCTAACTCGGAGCTCGATGCCCATCTCTTCTAGGTTACGTAGCAGTCTGGGGTCGATGGATAGCGAGGCTATGTACTTCCGACTCAGCGCGTCTGCCACAACATTTCCCTTTCCCGGCGTATAGTCGATAGTCAAGTTGTAATCTTTGATTAGTTCCAGCCAACGCCTTTGCCGCAAGTTCAGCTCCTTCTGCGTGAATAGATACTTGAGGCTCTTGTGATCGGTATAGATCGTACACGCCACGCCATAGAGATAGTGGCGCCACAATTTCAACGCGAACACAATCGTCGCTAACTCCAGGTCATGCGTGGGATAGTTCTTCTCGTGCGGCTTTAGCTGTCGGGAAGCTAAAGATATCACCTTATTCCGCTGCATCAGCACACACCCCAAGCCCTGACCGGACGCGTCGCTGAATATCTGGAAACCCTCAGTCCCTTCTGGAAGTGCGAGTATCGGGGCCGAGACGAGCCTTAGCTTCAATTCTTGGAATGCAGCTTCGCAGTCGTCTGACCATTCAAATGCGACTCCTTTCTGGGTGAGGCGAGTCAGAGGCGATGCGATCTTCGCGAAGTCTTTCACGAAGCGTCGGTAGTATCCCGCTAAGCCAAGGAAACTTCGAATCTCGCCGACGGACGCTGGCCGTTTCCAATCGACAACGGCTTCAACTTTCTTTGGGTCGACCGCAATGCCTTCAGCAGAAATGATGTGTCCGAGGAATGCGATGCTGCTAAGCCAAAATTCACATTTGCTTCGCTTCGCGTATAGTTGATTTTCTCGAAGGGTCTGAAGCACGGTCTGCAGATGCTCAGTGTGTTGCTGCCTATTCTTCGAGTAGACGAGTATATCGTCGATAAAGACTACTACGAACTTGTCGAGGAATGGTCGGAACACCCGATTCATTAAATCCATGAAAGCGGCAGGGACATTCGTTAGGCCGAACGGCATTACCAGGAACTCGTAATGGCCGTATCGAGTGCGGAAGGCAGACTTCGGCACATCGTCCGGCTTGATCTTGAGTTGATGGTAACCCGAACGCAGATCAATTTTAGAGAACACCGTGGCTCCTTGAAGCTGATCAAACAGATCGTCTATGCGGGGCAGGGGGTATTTGTTCCGGACGGTGGCTTTATTCAGCTCGCGGTAGTCGATACAAAGACGCATAGAGCCATCCTTCTTCTTGACAAACAGCACATGCGCTCCCCAGGGCGAGACGCTGGGTCGGATGAATCCCTTGTCGAGCAATTCTTGTAACTGCACCTTGAGTTCTTTAAGCTCTGCAGGGGCCATTCTGTACGGGGCTTTCGAGATCGGTCGAGTGTCGGGGAAGGTATCGATAGTGAACTCAATCTCTCGATCGGGCGGCATGCCGGGCAGCTCGTCCGGGAACACATCGGGGAATTCTGCCACAACGTCGGTCTGACCCGCGTTTGCACCATCCTGTCGCATGTCTCGAACGGAAGCTAGATAGCCTTCACACCCGAAATGCAGCATCCGTCGAGCAGATATTGCAGAGATCACCATGCAGGTCGGCGACGCCTCACCACACGAGTAGCAGAATTCAGGCATTCCAGGTATGCGAAATGTGACCTTCTTTTCAGCGCAGTCTATGGTTGCGTTGCACGAACCGAGCCAATCCATCCCCAGAATGATATCGTAGTCCTTAATATTTAGAACTATCGCATCGAGACTGACCTTTTGACCACCTATACAGATGATTCCGTCTTCGCAGACTAAATTTGCAGCTAGTGGCATGCCCGACGGGATGTTAACAGTGAGCTCGAGACCCAGCGGTGTCAGGGGAAATTTGTGCTCGGCGGCAAAGTCTGCCGATATGAAACTATGCGTGGCACCTGAATCAAACAATACACGAGCAGGTTTATTATTGAATTGCAGTATACCTGTTACGACTGTGTCAGATGCGAACGCTTCGTCTTGGATCATGGCGTAGACGCGGCCCTGAGCATTAGGGCGACGGTCTTGGCCATTCTGTTGTGCGGTCGGTGGAGCCCGCGGTGCTTGGCCTCGGTTCTGATGGTGTTGTCGTGGGCGCTGGTTTGACTTCTCCGGGCAGTCGCGTACGATATGGTCGGCTCGGCCGCACCCGAGGCACGTACCGTTCTTCAATCGGCACTCGCTGATCAAGTGCCCCTCCTTGTGACAGAAAGTGCAAACTACTCGATCCTTCGTCTGGTTGCCGCCTCCGCTGTCGCGATTTTGACGCTTATGTGCGTTGTTGCCTCCCGCATTACTATGGCGTTTGTTATTAAAGTGAACAGCGCCGGTAGTAGTAGGAGGGTACTCGGACTCCAGACGGAGGGCATGGTTGAGTGCCTCGCCCATGGTTTTGTATTCGGGCACCGAAACATGAGCACGGATAGTTGAACGCAGGCCCACTTCGAATCGTCGAGCTCGACTTGCAGTGGTAGGTAGATAGTCCGCAGCAAACTTGGCCAGTTTGTTGAATTTGGCCGCATATTGTCGTACAGTTATATTCCCTTGCGTCAGCTGCATAAACTCATTTTTTTTTTCCTGTCGCACGACTGCAGAAAGATATTCGTTCTCGAATGCATCTCTGAATGTCGCCCATGAGATCGCCGCCGTCTCGTCTTCACGTCGAATAGCCCGCTTCTGCACAGCCCACCAATCGTGCGCGTTCATTCGAAGTAGAAGTTGAGCACACGCGACTTTCTTCGTGTCCTCGACACCCAGAAGCTCGAACTTGTCTTCCAGCTCCTCCAACCAGTCGATCGCCATCGAGGGATCTTCTGTGCCGTTGAAGGAAGTGCGGCAGCTTTTAGTGAATTTTGACACGTCGAAGTTAGAACTTCTCGGTGCCGCAGGTGAGAGCACGGGCGCCTCTGGTTCGGCTTCGTTGGATCGAACCGCAGGCTGGGTCACGACAGGCGTCGTCATTGAATTGTTGTTGCCCATGACCAACTGTACGATCTGCTGGAGGGTATTCAGCTGCTGCTGCTGCAGCTTGAATTGAGCCTCGAGCCGATTCTCAAATTGAGTCTGACGAGCCTCCGCTTGCTGACGATGGAGCTCGTTTTGACGTTGCTGCATTTCAAGCATCTGCAGCATATGTTGCATCGGGTCGCCGGAAGGTCCGGCTACGGTAGGCGTCATTCCTGTTGGGTTGACGGAATGCCCGGGTCTAGAAGCACTCGAGCCGCTGGAAGCGCTCGTCTCGTCTTCCGCCTGAGCTCCCGTAACTGCAGGGAAAAGAAAGCAACTCTCGTTAGTTTCGGAAAATGTCCTGGGTTCAGCGTATGGAACAACTCATCTCATCGACACGAGGTCAACGGTTGGAGACTAGAACTCGACATTGGAGGCCAAGGACGTAAAGCCGTGCTCTGATACCATTATGTCACGTCCCGATTCCGTCGAATCGATAGTCGTTTCCCGGGCGTGATGCCGTGTGAACCTAATTTGCGATCGCACAAGGCATAGTCATAAGGCAATCCGAGACACGAGATCTAAGAGAGTACGCAGACCAATTGAATCACACAATAAGTAAAGGAACTTGAATCTTTATTGATAATGAACATCATTTACAGACTCCGGTACAAGACTCATTGCCGCGCGGGCTACAACATGACTCGATTACAAAAGAGTGCCGATGAGATAGTCGTTCCATACATTGCATGCATCCCTCAATATACACAAAGCACTCCAGTGACCTGGATGGGAGGGACGCTGAGTCATCTTCCTTGGACTGTCGAGAGCCTTCAAAATGGAGTCGCAGAGAAAGTCTTCGACGCACGGCCGAAGCTTCAAAAGTCACGAACGTCGCCGAGCTAGTTGGCACGTCCTTCCTGGTTCGCGGGACCTGCAAGGAGCGAGGATCAGCACAAAACACATGTACTGGCGAATGGCTAATTAAAATCCAAGCTCTGCATTTGATTCAAGAAGTTTCGTAAACATGTTAGCTAGCTATTTCAATGATCTTTCTAACCATCCTGCTCGATTTGCATGTTAACATGTTTTGAGGCAAGCAAATGAAATTGTGTAACATTAAGCAACTATCACATTCATCCCGTGTCCCGTGCACTTGTTAAGCAGTGAAGAAGGGGTGTGAAGGCCACTGGCAATGTCAAGCCATCTCGGACTATAGCTGAGTTAGACGGCGACCCTTTCGCGTCGGGTAGCGAGCCCTGTGCGAAAGTTTCCGCGTAACTCGTGCCGATGAAGGGTTGGCGCTTGCTATACACTCGTTCCTCCCGGTCGAATCGGTCCCTTGGCCTAGGTAACCGTTCGAGGAAACTACACCTTGTCGACAAGTTGTCCAATGACCGTTTTGCTTACTTAGCCGTATCGTTGCGATAAACGTTAATCGATTCATTCATTGCTTTGCATAGGCTAAGTGGATTTGCATAAGGAACATGTATTCTATTTCCAATACCAGCCGTTGACATCAAGTGTTTCATGAAGAATCGTGCTACGATTTCTTTGATTTTACACTATTATGACAAGCATTCATTTTACTTCACATATTGAGTTTTGAAGTAGAGGGACGAGGCGAAGGAGGTCAGCCACTCGCCTTAGGCTTGCTTCAAGCGAGCGACCGGTTGGCTGCACTGTCGTCGCCTACGCGATCACCTGCAATCGCATAAGCAACTGATTAGAACACTGTGTATTTCAAGGAATTTCGATATGAATGCGAGCTCGAAAATGCGTCACGAAAACCCATCGAAAACATTCACGAAAAGCGCATTCACGAAAACGAAAGCCAAAGCCAAATCAAGTGCGGCATGAAAACCAGAGCAACGGGAGGTCTCTCCCGACTCAGCCGCAGAGCCAATCCTCGAGGCGCAACCCGCTGAATATGGGACTTGGTTCCGAAGAAGCCATTCCATAACGTGGAATGGATCTTAATTCAACCGTTCCCGTTCGATCGACTCGGCCGATTCCGACCTATCGGTCCCGACCGAATCGATAGCGACAGTGTTCCTTTCTCACGCACCCCGTGGACGAAAACGGGGCACGATGTAGGGACGGGGCACTACAAACATTAACATTAATATTAACATTAAATTGACGCCTGAGAGTGAGGGGTTTTTTAGGGGGGGACTTTTAATCCGCTTCCGCACACACACACACACACACACACACACACACATATATATATATATATATATATATATATATATATATTCGTGGTGCAAGTAGGCCTTCAGGTGTTTGAAGCAAGGATCAAAGTATCGGCCGATACCGATACATATCGGCCGTATCGGATTGGATTTGGGCACTGCGGATCCGATTCTCCCAAAATGATCGGTATCGGCTGAAACCTGTATAAAAAATTTCGTATTGGTCTGTATCGTCCGATACGTAACAGATACGAACCGATACGAACAATTTTCTTTTAAAAAGCGAATAATTCAAAAGAGAAAAAACAAATTGATCAAATAAAGCAATAGATTCGAATTACAGAAATTCAATCATCAAATCCAGATAAAAAAGCATCAATAATTGAAACAGTAAATTAAAATCTTTATAAACTAGATAAAAATTACCTGTGGCCGAGTCGGAGAGCATGCGGCTGTGTAGGAGGAAGGGGAGGGGGAGCGTTTTGTGAGCTGTGGGAAGAAGAGATGGAGTGGAGAGAGAAATGGGGATGGCACTGAAAATGGATGGAGTGTTTGTGAGCTGTTTTTTCTTTCTTTCTTGCTACACATTTAATGACCCAGCACATCCAACTGTTGTTTATTGCCAAGTTTAAAAAAAATAAAAACTTTCCCAACAAGGACAAAAAAGAGAACTAGAAGGAGCTGTCAACCGTGGGCCCTACTCCTACATGCACCTTGTAGAGGTGATAGATGCAGCAGTAGATAGATGCATTAGTTAATAGAAGCAGTTGAATGGCAAGTGGCGCCACATATCTTCTCTCTCTATGACCCAAAAGTCCTGCCCTACATTAGGGGTTATTTCTTATCACTTATTTACTTCCATCAGGTCTCTGTTCTGTTGCATGGGGGAGTATAGGCAATTGCCCTAGCTACTTAAGCCTAGTTTAGGCTAGCCTACTCCTTTATTATCTCTCTGGTACTGCTAGAGTCAGGGACATGAGTCACATCACACTTTAAAATGCTCCCTTTTACTCCGCCCAAAAAAAATGCAAAACAAGCTCCACTGTCAGAAACAACATCCAAACCAATTTTTTTATATAATTTTTGCTAGTAACGTTAACTTTTGTAAGTTACTTCTCTATATATATAAAATTTTTGCTAGTGTTTGCCTATTTTGAACAACACAACCGCTTTATATATATATATATATATATATATATATATATATATATATATATAGGGGTGAGCATCGGTTCGGTTCGGTTCAAACCGAACCGAATATGTGAAAACCGAAATAACCGTAAACCGTATTTTTCAAAACCGAAAACCGAACCGTTTTTATAAAAACCGAACAAAAACCGAACCGAATTAATTCGGTTCGGTTTTCGGTCGGTTCGGTTTCATGGGCCAATGTGCATGGCCTTCAAGTTTTTAGCAAAATGGGCCTATTTAAATAACAAAATTTTAAAAAATATATGACATTATTGTATTTATGAATTGTTATATTACATAGAGTGAAAGATATTAGTATATATAGATTGAGGGTAGATAGAGAGAGTGCTCAAAGAAGCACCGACATAGAATAGGAGAAGAGAGTGCGCTCAGTTAGGGGTTAATAAACATTAGTATATGTATATTGTGGGTAGTTTGATAAATTACTAAATCTAAATCGGTTTTCGGTTCGGTTCGGTTTTCCGGATGAAGAACCGAAAACCGAACCGTTATTTCAAATTTTCAAATTTTCAAACCGTAAACCGAACCGATAACCGAAAAACCGAACCGTTTGTCATATTTCGGTTCGGTTTTCGGTTTTCAACCGTTATATGCTCACCCCTATATATATATATATATATATATATATATATATATATATATATATATATATTTTTGAAGCAATGGGTAATTGTGGCGAACTCGCCTCCACTGGGGCTCGAACTTCGACCACTTGGGCCGCATGCATCTCTCTTAACCACTAGGCTAGAGGTCATTTGCATTTATATATATATATATATATATATATATATATATATATATATATATGGGCGGATCAAAAGACCCGCCTCCGGAGCCCCGTGGGAGCTCCCCCCTCCTGCACCGTTGGATCGAGCCGCCCGTGTGGGGCCCGTGCGTGTGACCCGCCCCCAGAGCCCCGTGGGAGCTCCCCCCTCCTGCACCGTTGGATCGAGCCGGCCGTGTGGGGCCCGTGCGTGTGACCCGCCCCCAGAGCCCCGTGGGAGCTCCCCCCTCCTGCACCGTTGGATCGAGCCGACCGTGTGGGGCCCGTGCGTGTGACCCGCCCCCAGAGCCCCGTGGGAGCTCCCCCCTCCTGCACCGTTGGATCGAGCCGGCCGTGTGGGGCCCGTGCGTGCACCCGCTCCATCCAACGGTCGAGTGCGACGGAGCTCCTGTGGGGCTCCGCGGGCGGGGCTCCCGATCCGCTCCCATATATATATATATATATATATATATATATATATATATATATATATATATATATATTGCAGATTACAGGAATTAGCAGGCAGTTGGCTACAAAATCTTTGAAGTTATAGTTGGAGGTTATATATATATATATATATATATATATATATATATATATATATATATATTGCCGATACTGTCGATACCAATAAATTCGATACTCCGATCTGATACTACCGATATCGCCGATACTGTCGATACCGATACTCATACCAAATGTCCGATACTGATACCGATAGTTTGAACCTTGGTTTGAAGGTGGATAAGTCCCGTCTCGTTTCTCTTAACTTTTAAAAGAGTAATCGGATTGGTCGCTGATACTCGGATTACTTAATACATAGCTATTTTTCTCAAAAATAATAATATTTCTAATAAATAGGAAACTATAAAGAATGATATCTTTATATAGAAGATCAAATATGCCATACCTTTATTTAATAATAATAAGGAAAGCTGCAATCACTAACATAATTTAAATTCGGATACCAATGTCAAACAATATTAAATAGAAAATAACTAACATTGATGTAAAGAGTTTAAATTTGACAATAAAGGACTAAAAGAGGAAAAAGGAAAAGAAAAGGAGGAGAACTGGAGTTTAGAGATTTGACAATATTTTAAGGAGATTGCATTAGACAATATTTTAAGGAGATTAGGAGCAGAAACAACACTATTTTATATCAGTATTTATTTTAGAAAAAAGGAAAAAAATGTTGTAGCGGAAGAGGGTTGCATGGCATACTGAGTTTTACGAGATTTAGTTGCATGCCTTTAGATTTCCTACAAAACCCGACTTTAAATTTTACCCTCTTGATTATATCCTGGTTATTTGAACTAAGCATAACATTCCGTAATGTGGCACATGTCCTGGAACGTAGAGTGCCTTCGGACTATGAAAATCCATGTTCCAACAAGCAAACACAAAATATACTTACATACTTGGGTTACCAACCAAACTTTTAAAGGGAAGAAGATATTCTATTAGTAAATTTTCATTAAAAGCTTTTAGAGTCTGAGACTTGACTAATATTTTTTTTTGAAAATACATTATTGTCAAGGTTCTTTGTAGCTTATGAATTTTTTTTTCGTGTAGTTCTAAACTTTTGATGATGTTATATATAGTATTTGATTAATTTTGTAAATATACATTGCATATTATATTACACATTTGTTCCTTAAAACGTTCAACGTTCTAGAGAAGCCTACTTGCCAGTGGTCTAAAAATTGGTTATAGGCGGCGCCTAGGTGCTAGGCCACCCGTGTCCGTCCGATGTCTGCTTAGGTGCCCCCCGATGTCTGCTTAGGTTCCCGCCCGACACCCGACGATGCAGGTTTTTGGATTTTATAGACAATTGTTGCAATTTTCAGCAATATTTTTCTTTGGACTTTCTAGAACTAGGTGACTGCCTAGACCGACTAGGCGCTAGGCGTCCAGTGCCTGCCCGACTAGTGCCTAGCGACTTTTACAACCTTTCTGCTCGCAACGTACTATACATTTCATTTTGCCTAGAGCTTTATATGTTCCGACTAACCATGGATTAAAGCATTGATTAACAAGAACAACCCGATTACTCGTTATTGGTTAGTAATTGCCCTGGTCTATTAATTGGCTTGAGTACTTGAATTTCTACTCTGGCCTAGGTCGTTATTGATTATTCGGACAAGTACTGTACCAAGTAATCTGATTTTTATAACACTAAACTATTTATTTATTGTTAATTAGCTATCAACCTTGCACACCCCTCTATGGTTGTTATCTTGCCTATCACCGAGTTAGCTATCAACATTCTTGGGTTAGATTCTTGTTGCATCCTTGTGTCTATGTACGAGGGTTCACCGGATTCTGCATTTCGACTATTTTATGTTATATGTAACTTTATGGAGAGATTGTCACGCCCCAAACCAAAATGTATACAAGGGCAACATGACAACGGTCACAATCTCCTGTCGGGCCTCTATTGTCGATATGTTGTAATAAAAATCTAAAAGTTTGTCAAATTAGATAAGTTACAATATTATTTTCGCAACTACATTCAAAATATTCATCCTAAAAGACCTCAAAACTATTATAACTTCCCAACCATCTTTATTCATAATATTACATAAAGAGTTCAAACTTCTAAACTTTACTATTTAAACAAACTATTTCTAACCAAGTATTAAAGAGGTACTTACGAGTCCTAATACTCCTATTGCTCATTCTACCACACGATTACTAGTATCTCACAACCAAGGTTCTAAACGGTGGTAGGCGGGTGTGCGGCGGAGAGTGTCCGCCTACCGCCTAAGCGGTCGATACATTTTGAACATTTTTTTTTACTATTTTACCACTGTTTCTTGCATAATATGCATATTTTAAGGTCGTTCCATGCATAACTAAGTTGTAGAACGAAGAATTATAAAGTTTTAGTTTTGTAAAAGTGAACCATAGGCCCATAATGCTTACAAAACCTTTTTGCCTAAAATATCTCGTTAGGTATTGCTCCGCCGCCTTACCTCCGCCTATGCCGCCAACCTCCATTGGCCGCCTACTCCATCGTCCACTGAAAAGCGGTGCGGAGAGAGACCGCCTACTGCCTAGAGGCGGACTAGACGGTCGCTATTTAGAACACTGCTCACAACCCTACTATGGAAAAAAATACATAGAATAGGGGTGAGCATTCCACAACTCGTAACTAGGAAACCCTATCAAGTACTATACTTTATGAAAACATATATATATCCATAACAAACAATAGCACGAAAAAAATGCATAAACATAATAATGTTACTATTAGGTCATGCCATGATATGTTAAAATTTTAAGTTTTGTCCCAAGATATTTGTAAACATATATGTAATTCGGAAGGCCTTATGATTCAACTTGGTTCATAGTCAAGCCATAATACTCTAAAGTCGAAGAATTGAAGAATGAGAAATCTAATTTGAGTTTGTATGGTGCGATGCAAAAATCCTAAAGTGCATATGATCTCTTAAAGTTTTCGTGCCAAAATTTTCATAACTTTCCAAATTTCATACAAATCATATTTTTTCCTCTAGATCTTTGTCCGGTGTCAAATTTGTATCAGAGCTTAGGTTTAGGTTTATTTATGCATTTATGTAGCGGGATAATTTTAGGTTCAATCATGGAAAATAGTGATTTATTTGATAAATTATCTTCATTGATATTAGACTATAAAAAGGAAATAATAGTTGAAATGAATTCTAGGTTCAATGCACTTGATGTTAGGATAAAAACTTTGAATGCTAGAAGCAACCAAATGGAAGCGATAAATGCCCTTGAGCAACTCTACCAAACGATCATACGAGATTCGGCTCATTCGGGAATGGGAACAACCATCAGTAGACTAAATGCACCAACAACGCAACATGTTAGGCAGGGTCCTAGAAATTTCATACACCCTACCGAGAGGTATAACCCCGCTAATCCTGCTCTTCCTATGAGAGAGGAACTTCGAGCTAGCCTATGATATCCATGGCGATTTTGACGAGGAATATCGTCCAAGAGATCAGACCTATAGGTTTAGAGGTGATGACATTACTAAGAAAGTAAAAGTAGAGGTCCTATCCTTTGATGGTTGTCATGATCCTGAGGCCTTTAGCGACTTGTTGTCTAACATGGATGATTATTTTGAGTGGTACGACGTGTGATAGAGATGCAACCGATTTACCAAAACGAAACTGACTGGTTCTGTTAGGATATATTGGTCTTCTATTGAAAAGGACAAATAACGCTTAGGTAGAGGAGTCTCTATAGGCATGTTGATCGAGATGAAAGAGATCCTTCATGAAAACTCTCCCATGATTCTATAGAGACCAGCTTATGGACCAAATAGCTACATTTTGTTAGGGTAGCTTGTCAGTATATGACTATATGACTAGGTTTGACTAATTGATGTCTCGTTGTGAGATCATTGAGGACCCTTTGAGTCACGCTTTTGCGATTTTGATCTGGCTTGAGATTCAAATTTAGACTTGAAATTGGGCCTTTGAGGATGACTACTGTAGAAGATGTCAACCAAATAACACTCGAATTTAAGCAATATTAAAATGACTTCAACTACAATAAGTATTACCAACAAAAGGACCAACCTAAACGACAATACGAACATCCCATTAAGCCACGTACAACTGTCGACAGGGAAAAGAGGAAGACCTCTATGTAGAGGGTAAGGTACCCAAGTGCTACAACTATCAAAATATTAGACACTTTGATCATCAGTGTCCATCTAGGAATATGCAGTTGGATAGGGGGTCAAATGACTCCAGGGGCGACTTAAAATATGAACTTGAAAAGGACCCCCATATAGTTCAGGAATGAGCTAGTGACTGTGAACTTGACTTAACCTCCTCAACTGCATCCTTGTATGTGATATGTGGTTAGATGCATGCTCGCTACATCTACAGGCAGGGTAGATAGGGACGTACTCATATTTTTCACACCTTTATCAAAATTAACAAGTTTTGTAGGATTGATGGAGGGAGTTGCAACAACGCTATTGCCAATACGACCTTAGAGAAGGTAGGACTTGAGGCCGAGAAACACCCCGATCCCTATAGTATCACTTGGGTTGACAAGAGTGCACACTCTGTCACTTAAAGATGCTTTGTACCCATATACTTTTTTTCATCTTATGAAGATATCATATTGTATAACATCCTTCCTATGGACGTTACACATATTTTATTGGGGATACTTTGGCTTTATGAACTAGACGTTACCAACAGGAACTCAAGCTCTCACGAATAAAGCCCTTTCGTAACAACTTATCCACTTGGTATCTAAGTTCAGTATGTTCTGTAGGGTTCATTATATAATAAGGTAAGTTGGGTAAGGTGGACCATGGCACTAAGTCTATGACATGTTGGATGTCTCTCAATAGAGAATGTTCTTCATGTAGGTCTTCTGGCACAAATCACTATAATCGGCTAAGACCAGACGAATCTCGAAAAGATGTTCTACAATATCACTAGTAGGTGCAACAATAGTGTATACAAGTCCCTCGTCATTGCTTTCGTGGATAAACTCTCTTGTTCACCATGTGAACCGCTCTCTTGCTCGCCTTAGACGTTCCTGATTCAAGTTTAGGCCCAGTTGACAATTCCTTGGTCACTCACAAAGATAAAAGAAAGGTCGTATTGTATCCATCTAAATCCAAGGAATTGTCAACTGGGCCTAAACTTGAATCAGGAACGTCTAAGGCGAGCAAGAGAGCGGTTCACATGGTGAACAAGAGAGTTTATCCACGAAAGCAATGACGAGGGACTTGTATACACTATTGTTGCCACTATTGTTGCACCTACTAGTGATATTGTAGAACATCTTTTCGAGATTCGTCTGGTCTTAGCCGATTATAGTGATTTGTGCCAGAAGACCTACATGAAGAACATTCTCTATTGAGAGACATCCAACATGTCATAGACTTAGTGCCATGGTCCACCTTACCCAACTTACCTTATTATATAATGAACCCTACAGAACATACTGAACTTAGATACCAAGTGGATAAGTTGTTACGAAAGGGCTTTATTCGTGAGAGCTTGAGTTCCTGTACCGTTTTTGAACTACTCACACCCAAGAAAGATGGCAGTTAGAGGATGTGCGTAGATAATTGCGCCATCAACAAGATAACAATCAAGTACTGGTTTTCCATTCCTCGGCTTGACGACCTTTTTGACATGATGATAGGCGCTAGTATTTTTTACAAGATAAATCTACGTAGTAGTTATTTCAGATTCAATGAGTGGAAGACCGCATTTAAGATTAAGGATGGGTTATATGAGTGGATGTTTATGTCCTTTGGTTTGTCCAATGCTCCTAGTACGTTTATGAGTGTTATGATCCGTATTTTGCACCCCTTCTTAGGGCTCTTCGTGGTCGTTTACTTTGACGATATTCTCGTGTTTAGTTGAACCAAGAGGAGCATCTCTTTCATTTGACATAAGTCTTGGATGTGCTCCGAAAGGACTAGTTATTTGTCAACTTGAAAAATTATTCCTTAATGACCTCATATGTCCAATTCTTAGGGTTCGTTGTGTCTAGTGAGGGTATTTCAGCGGACCATGACAAGATTAAGGCCATTAGGCACTGGTATGCACCTATGACTATACATGAGGCCAGGAGCTTTCATGGACTACCATATTTTATAGGAGATTTGTCAAGGAATTTAGTACCATTATGGCCCCCATTGCCAATTGCCTTAAGAAAGGGGAGTTTGTATGGATTAAAGCCACTGGGAGAGCTTTTGCAGAAATCAAAGAGAAGTTGACCTCTGTCCCGGTCCTTCGTCTTCTTGATTTCTCAAAAGTCTTCGAAGTAGCTTGTCATGCTTCGGACATAGGAATAGGGTGGTGTGTGGAGCCTAAAGGGCCATCCGATCGCTTTAGCAAAAGTTAAATAAGGCTAGACAACGCTACTTATGATTGAGAAGTTTATGTTATTGTACAAAGTTTACAATATTGACATCATTATCGGCTCTCCAAAGACTTTATTTTGTTTTCGAACTATCATGCCCTACGCTATTTGAGTTCTTAGAAGTTAGGACCTCAATATGCTAAGTGGGTGGAGGTCTTTCAAGAGTACACCTTTGCTCTCAAGCACTTTGTAGGTGCTGAGAACAAATCTGCTGATGCATTGAGTAGGAAATTGTATATATTCCGGTCAATGATTACTCAAGTCATTTATTTTGACCGTATCGGTGAGAAGTATTATACTTGTCCAGACTTTAGTAAAATCTATGCTAAAGTGAGTAGGATTTCCTCTACTTCTATTGATGGTTTACTATAGTCGATAATTTCTTGTTTAGAGTAACTAGTTATGCATTCTCTTTACTTCCCTCATAGACTTCTTGACTTGGAAAATGCATACCAACGGCACTGCGGGACACATCAGACGAAATAAGACCATCTTTATAGTCTTAAGCGCCTAGTCGCTAGAGTATTAGCACATTGTCGTGTACTTGTCAGATGGCAAAGGGTAGGAAGAACAACACGTGCCTTTATTCTTCTTTACCTATTTCCTTCACTCTATGGCAGGACATTAGCATGGACTTTGTGTTAGGTTTGTCACGTACCTTATTGAAGCATGACTGCATTTTTGTCGTAGGGGACATTTTTTCTAATATGGTACATTTTATCCCCTGTAGTAAAATGACTGATGCTTCACATATAATGAGCCTATTCTTTAGGGATGTTTGGAGGTTACACGGTTTATCTAAGACTCATTTTTGTCGGGGACGTTAGATTCATGAGCTATTTCTGGAAGACCCTTTGGAAAAAGCTCAATACGATTCTTCAGTTCTTGACTGCTTAACACTCGCAGATGGATGGTCAGATTGAAGTGGTCAATAGGAGTTTAGGTAATTTGTTGAGGTGTTTAGTTGGTGACCACCTAACTACTTGGGATCTTATATTACCTATTGTAGATTGCGTACAATAGTTCGGTAAATAGGTCTCTATTTGAGGCTGTCAATGGAGTCCAACCTAGGAAACCTATAGATATTCTATCCGTACCACTAGGACCCCAGTCTAGTACGTATGCCGAGGCTTTTGCACAACATATCTATGATCTACATATTGAGATTCGTAGATTAGCCGTTAGCAATAATTTGTATAAATTAGCAGCTAATGGTCATATGAGATTACAGGAATTTGCTATTAGTTATGAGGTACTTGTGCGAATGGGATCATAGAGGTTCCCTCGTGGAACTGTGAAGAAGCTGCATGCCAGATTGACATGCCCTTATCGAGTTATGCGGAGGATTGGTTCGAACACATATGAGTTGAACATTTTATAGGATATGGAAATCAACCCCGTGTTTAATATGGAGGATGTAACGTCGTTTCATGAGCCTATAATATGTTCTTTATATGATTTTGATCTTGCAGATTCTCCAGATTTACCTCCTATAAGTGGGCAGTCTGATATTGTGTCTGAACTAGTAACACTACCCCCCATCCTGTTACCATATTGGAGGCGTACTAGACTTGAGATTGAGGATATTATTGATGACGAGATAGTCTCCACTACAAACGAAGGTACCAACGCTTTTTAGTGTATTGGCGTGGACAGCCAAAGTCTGATTGTTCGTGGCTGACTATGGATGAGCTCCAGAATCTAGGCCCGAATGTATTGATATACTATCTTTACCGTCATTTGCTAGATGGTGAATCTTCTGAGTCGGAGGGAGTTGATAGGGACCAGATACGACCAAGACGTGGCACGAGACAGAAACAAGTCCGAGTTTTGGACTAGCTAGTTTGCAAAATCTAAAAAGGTATTTTGGTTGAGGAGTTGAGATACTTTTTTATCTTTATTATATTTGTTTGTTATTTGGAGGTTAGTTTGGATAGGAAAATATTGTTTTTTAGGAATCAATAGATATGTGTTTATCTTTATTGTTATTTGTTTGTTATTTGGAGGTTAGTTTGGATAAGAATCAATGGATAGCTTATCTTCCTTAGGATTATTTGTTTATCCTTTGAGTTATTTTTTGTCATCTTATGGTTGAATTGTATGGTTATAAAAGGAGCCAAAGAATTGTAGGAGGGATACATAATGGACGAGAATAAAGTTGAGTATTAAACTTCGGTGTGAAACCAATGAGTTAAGTGAATTTTCTCTATCCTATTCTGCTAAATTCTTGTCGACATCTTTGCCGAAGGACCCACTGTCCTGCTTGGAGGACCACTCGAACAATCTTTCTCAGCTAACGACTCTCCGAAGACGAGCAATCGACGACGACGAATTGACATTGACTCCTTCGAAACCCAAGTAAAATCCTGATCGAGTATACCGTTCTCGAGTGGTGCGTGCGGTTTTCTTACTCGACAAGGAGTTGTGAACTGAACTATATCCTAAGGAGTCCAAGTACATGTTGAAGGCATATCCCTTGTAGATGAAGTTTGCGACTTTCTCGAAGGCTTGCGGTGGAATCGCATTCTGTCGGGTAAGTCGTGGAAGTTAATTTCAAAACCAATAAAGATAACTAGGTTTCCTTCCACCATTTCATGTTTAATTAATACAAAAAATTTGCTCACTATTTAAATCTCCTATAAATCATAATTGTAAAATTGGATTAGTTGAACTTAAGTTTCAGTTCCACGTCACATAGTAGAAACTTAATTTTTAGGACATTATGTAAAGTATTGAATATGATTAACCAACTTGCATACGACAGGCCCCTCGATGATTAACCTTAGTCGTCGAGGGCGCCTCTTCGGCGTCGTGGGCAAAGCGAGGTGTTGAGTAACTGCCGTCGAAAGGCGGTGTGCTGTCGAACGGAGCTCTGGAGCGCGCGGAGTGCGCGGGGTGCGTGTGCACGGCGATGATGATAAGGCCAACGGACTACGTCCGCACTCCAAAAGTCGTTCCATACGACAGGCCAAGAATCGTGTGCGTGGGACACACGATTATACTGAGCCCGCACGCGTTGGAAAAAAAAAAACCAACTTGCATCAAATTTTATTAACTTGTAGCAATTTATGGATGACTCACCTATAGACGACGATGGTTCAAATGTCTCTTAATAACCTCATTTTCCTCCTTTTAAAATTAATATTGGACTCTGATAGGACATTCTACACTATGTTGAGCTCATTCTTCTTTTTCATTCTCTTCTCCTTTACTATTCATCTTTTCATCATTCTCCCTCTTTTTCTCTTGACATTCACCCTTTACTCTCTCTCTCTCTCTTTTAGTTATAGCTTGCAATAGATCAAGGATGTGTCCCCTACTTGTCAAGTAAGCGATGACTCATGTTTCTTTAGGTGGTGACTCATGCTCTCTTGACTCTTGAGTTGGCAACTTATGTTTCATGAGTTGGCAACTCATGTTTCATGAGTTGGCAACTCATGTTTCTTTACGGTGTGACTTGTGCTCTCTTGAGTTGGTGACTCTATGCTCTTATGAGAATCATGCTCCCTTGGGTTGACAACTCATGCTTCATGAGTTGGTGGCTCATGCTCTTACGATGACTCACTCTTATGATGAATCACGCTCTATTGGGTTGATATCTCATACTTCTTGAGTTGGTGACTCATTTTTTTAAGTGACGACTCATCAAATGAATATCTCGGATGCAAGGTCCTCTATTCTTATTACAAATATTGTGCCTCTTTTGCTATGCAGCCCTTGTAGCTTACATGTATACCAAAACCATCATCAAGGCATAAGTGAAAGGAATGTAAATATTAGTCAAAAATATTATAATTACTTGGTTAGTAAATATTTGGATTTTACAAAAATGATATTATGTAATTGCACTCTTTATCTTGGCTAAATGTTTAACTTCTATGTGTGGATTACAATAAGTACATTTGAATCCTGATATTCTCTCCTTGCAGAACTCAAAAGATAATCCTCCATGTAATACTCTATTTATTGGCAATCTTGGCGATGACATAAATGAGGCAGAGCTGCAAAGTCTTTTTGTCATGTATGAATCCGATCCTCCGCTGATAAATTTACATGTTAACTTTAGATCAAATGTTTTAGGCTCTTGCTTGGATCAGCAACTGCTTCATTTATCATCATATTGTTATCCTTTTCTAATTCAACTCTTTATGTTTTATCTCAACCTGTGAAATTATACTCATTTTGTTCTTAATGGTGACTGAACTGTTGGCATTTGTTTTTTTTTTTTTTTTCATTTGCAGGCAACCTGGTTATAAACAAATGAAGGTTCTGCGCCAAGAAAGAAATACTGTTTGCTTTATTGAGTTTACTGTAAGTAAAAATCATTTCTACTAATGCACTTTTTACTGCTCACTGTTATGGGGATTTGAGATTGATGTAGGCAGAGATTATCTTACCTATTAGTCTAGCCCCTAATCAGTGACTGAAGGCTTGTTTCTGTTGTTCATTAAAAGTTAAATTAACCATGCAGGATGTGAGCAGTGCTACAGCTGTTCACCAGAACTTGCAGGGTGCTGTAATTCCTAGCTCTGGTCGTGGTGGCATGCGGATACAATATCCTTTTTGTTTATTAATTACAGTATTTATTAGGAGCAGCGATGAGCTTTAACCAAGATTGGACTTCACTGCCTTGATTTAAACATGCTTTTGCAAGTAAATACATTGCATTCTTTGCTTTTTGGATCATAAGTGTCTTTTCCCTTTGAGAACAAACCACCTTTATGCGTGCGTGTACGACCGCCAAGCATGCCATTTCCTTGCGTAATTGTGTCTGTTAAGTAATTATTAAGGTGCACTAAGTTCTCAAGCAATTTAAGGTAGTATAATCTATTTTGGCGCAGCTCAATCTGAAGTAGGCTAATCTAAATAGCTTATTGGGTTAGGTAGTATTGTGGTCTGAATGAAGAGGCTAGTCTTGTCTCCAAACTGCAAATGCAATGTCACTATGTCAAGGTTAAGCTGTAGTGAAAATTGTACGTCATAAATCTATATACTGCTATGTCAAAATTTATATCCTATAACGTATGTCCAATTATCTTCTGTTATACTTTTGTTTTTGTTCATGGTCTCCTTTTGTCATTTCAAGAAATAAATTATCAGATTAGTATCACCTTTATTTTACCTGCTGGAATTGCCATGTCGACATAAGTAAATCCCATCTGATTCAGGATGACTTTTGACGAACTTGACCTGACGCCTGCTTGAGTTGGTTGGCTTTGGTTGTGTTAGATACATCCTAAGCAGCCTCTGGTTTTGTAGGGTATGCCCAATGTTGTAAAAATCCGACTAGTCGGTAGTATGTCTCCGCCGACTCGACTAGGGCCCTAGGTGGCCAACAAATTGGTGCATGCCAAAATCAGGCACCAAGTCGGCATAGTCGGTCTATGCGGGCGCCTATGCGAACGATTAACTATTGATCACGCATGAACTGAAAAAATAAAAGAAAGAACAGATTTGGAATCAAAATCGTACCTGTGCCACTCTCTGAGAATAAGTCGTCGAGCAGGACGGAGCAAAAGCCGTAGGTGTCGGGGGAGGGAGGATGCTAGAGTCGTCGTCGAGGCCGAAGCCGGATGGAATCAGTGGCTGCTCGTTGGCGGTGGAGGAGCAGGTGGCGGAGGACGAAGGCAAGGGAGTAGGATTCTTGCTTCTGGAGAAGAAATTTGAAGGCGATGGAGTTCGCTCTCCTGGAGAAGAAACCTCTCGAGTCTTATAGTTAGGTTAGGATTAGGTATTGGGTTTTAGATCCCGACCCGAACCCTGGATATTTTCTTTGTTATATATATGTTCGACTACAGAAACTCAAAATCTTGGTAATGTGGTTACTTTCTTTGTATATATACACGTAGGTTAATTGTTGCAATAGGAAGATGACACCTGATTTTTTTATATATATATATATCTATTTCGACCCCTGTTAAGTTTTATATATATATATATATATATATATATATATATATATATATATATATATATATATATATTGGGGTTCGAATCCCCCCTTCGGCGGCTGGGTGGATTTGAGCCACGGCCCAACTTGGAGAAAGGACACCTCAAAAAAGAAGAAGAAGAATATATATATATATATATATATATATATATATATATATATATAAGACAATTAATCCGACTAGTCCCCGATTAATCTGATTAATCCCTAGTCCCTGCGAACCGACTAGCGTCCAACTAGCGATTTTTACAACCTTGGGTATGCCACAACCCAGTCTCGGACTCCCGAGTAATATAGACTAGATCTATTATACAAGTTCTTTTTTGAAAGTTGGATAATGCAATCCACAGAGTGTACACATCGCCATGTGGTATTTCATGCTGTTCTTAATATACTTTTGATGTCATAGGACAAGATACTGATGTTGTGTGAAGAATAAGTTGCCACACGTTGCTTTAGACAAGCATTTTAATGGTAATTTTCTTTTTATTGGAAAAGGGCAGTATATAAATTAATCATGTTTATCATTCTGTTTCAATTTTCTCTGGAATTTCTCGTATGTTCCTATTTGTTTTCTTGACTCAGCTTTACGTTTTCGAAGAATCCATTTGGGCGGAGGAAGGATTCGGCCAATGGTGCTGCACCTGAGAACAATTGAACTTCAACTACCGAATAGCAGGAGCTCAGAGGGATGTAACTTTACTCTTTATGCTAGCTCATGAAGATAAAAGAATAGGAACAAGTTCATCATGGGATCATGCTGTTTCATCCTACATCATCAGTAATCATCTGCATCATGCTTGTGTGAATGCACCTTTTGATCATTGAGTGCCATTTCCATATACCATGACTACTTGGGCATGTATACTGTGACTATAATGTGCATTGGCATTTCGGACAGGGATAGTTATGTTCTATGTTTATACTATATGCAGTACAACGTTCTTAACTGTGGACTGTAGGAATTATGCATCCATATCTTTTAGACATCTTGCTTAATGTTCAGCTACATTTCAAATTGATGCCTGAACTCGTGTCATAAAGCATTGGAAAGCTTGGAGAGTTTCATTTGTCCATCCATCCATCCATCCACCTGTCAATATATTAAGCCATTGATTTCTGTACTTAGATCTCTAGGCAACACAAGATAAAATGTAGAAACTTTGCTTAAAAGCCCATTTAAAATTGATTTCTGAATTCATGCCACATCATTGGAGAGCTTGGAGTTTCATCCATCCATCGGTCCATCCATCCATCCATCCATCCATATATTTAAGCCTGAAACTGATTTTGTGAATAATCTTCAGGCTAAGCAGGATAATAAGTGGAAAGTTGCTGGTGTAATCACTATTTGGAATACAGATGAATGCAGTTCAAACAATTGACTCAAGGTGGAAAGTTGCTGCAGCTGGATTTTTGATGTTCTAGGTAAGTGTTCTTTCAGCAGCTATCTGAATCCTCTGATGATAGTGAGTTTATCATGTCAACACTCCCACTAGTTTACGCAAACCAAATGAAGTTTTGGTGGAAATGATTCCGAAACATACACCCTCCCAATAGAAACAAATATTTGATTAATATGATCTTTTACTTCGATTTTTTTGCTTCATCCGCAGATGGGAGCTGAAGATTTTTGTATTTATTTTTCTTATTTGATTTTGCTACTCCTGACGCTATGGGGAATCCCTCAGATTGTTGATTAATGGGTTCTTCAGTTTTCTTTTCTGACTTTGCTCAGTGATATGAGCTGAAGATTGTTTATTCAGCTGTCCTGTTATTTGATTTCGTCTAACCTACCACTGCTGAGGGGAACTCAGATACTTGATTGATGTCGATCTGTAGTTTGGGTTTTGTATCTGATTGTCTTGTTATTTGATTTCTCAATACCGTTGTTTTTTACACGGTCTCTGTTGTCTGTAGTCAATCTCATTTTTCATTCTTCTGAACTAGTAAACATTTTCACTTCTCCAGTACAACTTTCCGGGAGAATGTTGCTAGTGACACAATCTTATCATTTTATGAAATATGTATATTTTTTAATAGTTAGCTTCTTATTTTTTTTTCTCTGAACTTTGCTTCCATCATTTCTTCTTATTTATGACCTCAATATCGTCATTAATACATTTTGATCTTGCCAACTAATTTTCTGTTTCAAATCGAATTTGGTAGTTGCTTGCTTCTTGGTGATGCATAGAGTTTGTCTAATCACATGTTGGGATATCTAAATTGATGCAACGGACTGAGAAATGTAAATGTTTACACATCTTCACAAGTACATGTTTGGATGTCTACATGACCCATTCTCACGTTTGTCATAAACACATTCATAAGCTACTGATAATTACTTCATGGTGAAAGAAAGGATCAAGAATTGTGTTAAAGTTTTTCGTGAGTGATGGTAACCTTCTATTGCTCCTCTTTGACACGGTGCCCCTCCTAAAGAGAATTTCAAAATAAAATGTACAAAGGTGAAGAGTTGTTTGTAGAACCCTTTGTTTATGCCATTATGTGATCACAAAATGGTTGATTTTCAGAATGCTTGAAAGAATATATATATATATATATATATATATATATATATATATATATATATATATATATATATATATATAAGCAACCAGTGGCACGGGCACGATATGGGACCCAGCGCCTCGCCGAGCGGAAGCCAGCCGACGGCAGCGTTGGCTCCAGTTGCGGGAGGTATAGAGCAGGAAGCGGGGGGAGGTTGGACAACCGTCCAGAGATGGAGGCGGCCTAATGCTGGGAGCTATGCTCGCAACCGAGAGCCCAAGCGGTAGAGCCACGCTCACACTCCTCTACCAGTGGAGGATGGGGAGGTCTGCGACGTAGAGAGACTTCGAACGTGACCAATGGGGGCGGCTAATCCATTCCAGCGGGACGTGGGCAGGTGGGCAGGGAGAGCCAGATGGAAGGAGACAATCGGGAAGCGAACGTGTCGGAGTAGGGCTAGGCGGCGGCGACCCCGTGCACAGCTCCATGGGAACGCAAGGAGGAAGCAAATCTTGGGTAGAGATCTGTCGTTCGACGGGGAGCCAGGTGGAGGGCGACATGGAATACGTCGAACCCAAACAGGTGGAGGGAGAGAGGAGCAATCTTTACCGCGGAAGAAATCAATGAAATAGTCACCTATTGGAAGAATATACTGATCCTTTACGTCCTTGGAGATCGACCGTGCTATGGGCAGATAAGAGCGTATGCAATGCGAGTATGGAGGTCGAAGAGGAGCATAGAATTTTTCGCACGAGAGGACGGGTTCTTCTTCGTCAAATTCATGCTGGCAGAGGACGTAGAACGTATCCTGTAAGGAGGGTCGTGGACGTTTGACGGGAGGTTGATCATCCTGAAAATTTGGCAACCAAATCCTACGTGCGAACGGGATGTCTTGCATACAATTCCATTTTGGATCCGCCCACCTGGATTACTGATCCAATACTGGAACAAAACAATGATAATGAAGCTGGCGAGTCTGATAGGAAGGCCTATAAAGGCCGATGAGGCAACACAGACACGTACGCGTCTTCAATATGCTCGCGTATTCGTGGAAATAGAGGCATGAATCCAATTGCCGCGAGAAATTGCATACGAAATACCGTCAGGGAAAGTATTCGGCCAAGCAGTAGACTATGAATGGGTGCCTTCGAGCTGTTCAAACTAAGCAATTCGGCCATAAGATACAGACGTGCCACACCAATGAAGGGGCCCCAGGGGAAGGTGGGCTGGGGGAGGGGGGGGGGGGGGGGAGGCAGGAAAAGGCGACCAACCAAGATGAAGGAGGGAACCACATCGACAAACAGCCCACCGCACACACAAATGGAGAGGGGTGCACCGAGCTAGAGTGCCCCCGGCATCACAACCTGCGCCCCAGGGGAAGCAGTCTGAGGAAGTTCCTATTGAAGCAGGCCTGGACGAGATGGAGGATGATGGGTTCGGGTTCAATAAGGCAGTTTTAGGTAGACAGGGGAAAGGCGAAGGAGAAATGGTGATATTTAATGCACAAAGCTCCACGTCTACTAAGAGAAGATCGAGCACAGCAGGGAAGGGCGCCATACACCAGTCGAGCAAGGAGGCTAACCTGGGTTCAAGCAGGAAAAGGCAGGCTATGTCTGCAACGGACGACGGCCGACCGACCTTCCCCTCTCCGCTCGCGGCAGAGCAGGCATCGGAGACGGTACGGGCGGGGGAGGAGCGCCATCTCCACCTCCTTAGGGACAATCCGGCGTGGCGACAACTCATCCAGGATGTAGAGCAACACCGACCGGTGCCTAGCATAGAAACACAACAAGCAGACAAGCCACAGTCACCTTCCCGAGGTGCTGACGGCGGGGATACCCAGGGAACCCAATCAGGTATTTAAATACCTATCATTGCATGGAATTTACGAGGAGTGTGTTCTATAGGGAGATGGAGAGAGGTTCGCAATCGGCTTCAGCAGAAACATGGCTCCATTAGTGCTTTTCTAGAGACAAATTAAATCTGACAGACTTCTTGTTCGAAGAACACCCCATAACTGGGGCCAGATAAACAATATGGAGAAGTGTGACATGACGAGGATTTGGATTATGTGGGACAAGTCTCAATGGGACGGGCAGGTACTTCATGTCTCTAATCAACTTATAGCTGTTGCTTTCACCCATCGTGGCGGGCTACAGGTCATTTTGGGGGCAGTCTACGGCCATAATGTCCGGAGACGTAGAGAGGAACTATGGAATGAAATTGCAACCATCAGCAATCTAACGGAGACGACTCACCATCTCCCTGTACTATTCATGAGAGACTTCAATTCCATTCTATATCAAAATGAGAAGATAGGTGGGAGGATCGTTCCTGAATCGATACTTAATGATTTTCGTAGCTGCCTTCTGCGAGCTGGGCTCAAAACGTTGTAAAGAGGCGGGCACGTTTGGATGTGGAACAACAAAGCAACAAGGGGAAGAGTTGTTTGCCAACTCGACATGGCCATTGGTAACAACTTGTGGTTCGAGAAATTCTCTCGTATCCCGGTAATCGGACTCGCAGCAGGCATGAGTGATCACTCACCATTGAGTGTCAAACTCGTGGACGGAAGCAGGCGCCAGGCTACCCCTTTCTTCTACAACAACAGATGGCATCTCCTTGATGGATACCATGAGGCGGTGGGGAGGGGGATGTCCATGGCTGCTCCCGGCAATGCACATTATCGGCTTGTGCATCGGCTGAAACAAGTGAAGGAGTTGAAAATGTGGGTGCGTCTAAGGCCGAGCGACGAACTTGCGACGAAACGACAAGAAACCCCAAACGGTGCAACATGGCCTACAAGAAGATCTTCTCAATGAGGGGCTAGCCAGGAGGGAACGAGAGAAGGAGGTTGGCAAGCTCCAACTCGCCGAGGAGGTGGCGGCTGCTCAACGAGCTAAATGCTCGTGGCTCCATAAAGGTGACAAATGCAATCGCTTTTTTTATGATGTTATACGGACGAGACAACACCGCAATCACATACACCAACATATTAGCAACCAGAGCAATGTCATTTCAGCAACAGACAACATTAGAACAACAACAGTCAGGTATTTTACTGAGCTATACAACCAAACTAATTATCTCACCTGTTTTCCTCCTCTTGTGTGTAAAAAGCTTGTGACTCAAATGGGCAACGAACAACTGCTGGCATCGATCACTATAGAGGAAATAGAGTTTATTGTGAAGGATGCAGACCCAGACAAAGCTCCCGGTCTAGACGGATTTGGCAGCAAATTCTACAAATCCCACTGGCAGGAGATTAAAGAACATGTATTGAAAGTAGTGACAGATTTATTCGCACGAGGGCGACTACTCAGAGAATTAAATCACATTTTTCTCACTCTGGTTCCAAAAAAGGAAGGGGCTACAGATCTATCTGATTTTCGGCCCATCGCCTGCTGTAACTACTTATATAAAATCATCACATGTATTATGTGGCGAAGGATGGAGGGTTTGATGGCTGGGTTGATCTCCAAAAGCCAAGCTGCATTTGTCAAGGGACAGTCAATATCGAAAAATTCGCTACTTGCATATGAGTTCATTAGAGACTTCAACAAGCCCGGAGGAAAAAAAGGCTGCATAAAACTCGACCTCCGGAAAGCCTACGACACTGTCAACAGAGAGTTCGTATGTGCGATAATGTCCGCCATGGGGTTTTTAGCTAATTGGGTGCACAGAGTACGAGAGTGTATCGGGACAGCCTCTTTCTCCGTACTCATAGAGGGTCAACCACTTGGATTTTTCTCAAGCAATAGGGGGCTCCGGCAGGGGGATCCCCTCTCTCTTTATTTGTTTACATTGGTCATGGAGTACTTTTCGTGTCTTCTTGATGCAACAATTGCTTGGCAACAGATCCAGCCCCTTTACAAATCGGTACTTCCACATGTTAGCCACCTGATATATGCTGACGATCTACTTGTATTTCTGGTGCCATCGATACGAGGCTTGCGGACAGTGTCATAAATAATGGTAAGTTTGGAAACCTCACAGGTTTACACCTCAATAGGGACAAAAGCCGGGTGTGCTTCAATAGACTATGCCCAGATAAAGAAGAGCGGGCGCTTGAGCTGGGTATTGCACGTGCAGAGATGCCAGTGAAGTACCTGGAAATTCCCCTGACGGTGAACTACGCTTGTGGCGAGGACTGCAAATCACTTGTGGAATATATCCAGAAACGTATCGACGGCGGGCAAGTGCAATGTCTCTCATTTGGTGGCAGAATTGAGCTGGTGAGATCAGTCATCTTATCTATAATGAATTTTTGGTTGCAAGCTATTCAACTGCCAACGACCACGATACACCGGGTTGAGAAACTCTGTGCGGACTTCGTATGGCCGGGGGGGGGGGGGGGGGGGGCGCATGCACGCTATTGCATGGAACACCCTGTGCCGACCAGAAGAAGAAGGTGGTGTTGGACTGCGGCAACTATCTTTTATATGCAGGGTGGCGGGTATCAAATTTGCATGGAAGCTTATACAGGGTGACTTTCTCTGGGCAGAATAGACGAAAAGCAGATACTTAAAACGAACAAACTTCTGGGAATATCGACTGACCAACAATGAATCAGTCACGTTCAAACATATCCTACGTCAGCGAAGCCACATCACTCAACACATCGCTCGATTATTCGCGGATGGCAGTAACACGGACTTGTGGTTGGACCCATGGATTGGTCACAAGAGCCTACTACAACTCCTTGGAGTACAACATATGCTTGAGGCCGGGAGAGGAGAGCGGGTAAGCCGCATTCTTGTGAACGACAATGGCGCCACCACCTACACCGGCGGGCGGCTATTATGACGCAGAAATTCTCCAGTGCAAGGTCGATCCTCTCATCGCGCGGGATACTTGGGTCTGGCGGATACGATGTCGACAGAATTCAAATTCGATCACATAGCTGGTAAACTCCGCGACCCGAACGAGAAGATGCCAAACGCTGACATAGTTTGGATGAAGGGAACCTCGCACAAGATGCAACTGAGTTTATATAAACTTGTCCTTAAACGATTGCTCACCAAGGATCGATTGAACGCTTTGGAGTGCAAGTAGATAGCCCCTTATGCCCGCTATGTCAGCGTGAGGGGGAATCAATAGAGCATTTATTCTTTAAATGCGATATGTCCAAAGGAGTCTGGCACTCGCAACTATCGAGGATGGGGATTCAGACTTCCAATCTGGATAACGTTGAAGATGCTATGCAGCGGATACGAGAACAAAAAGGGGATGGCAGGGGGAGAGGCTCAGCCTGGTTCCGGGAGGCCTGCGCTAGGATCGCCTCTGCAGTCCGGCACATCTGGGAAGAGAGAAACAACAGGGTGTTTCACGGCACTAATACGGTGCTTGTAGGCATCATTCACAATATTGAATTTGATGTAAAGGGAATGAGAGTAACTGGGGTGTACCCCTGTTGGGGTGTGTGTGTGTGTGTGTGTGTGTGTGTGTGTGTGTGTATATATATATATATATATATATATATAATCAGGTGACACAAAATATATATATGATCAGGTGACACATAGAATTTGATATCTAAAAAAACACTCAATTTCAGCCATGCATCATTTAAAATAAGTGATTCAGATTTGATAGAGTAATTTGTATTGATTAGCATGTATATCACATTGAATATCTCACTAATTAATACAACCTACTATTAATTAGCATGTATGTCAAATTTGACTTCCATGGATGTAAATTTTGTATGTATTTAAATCTAAAATATTTATTTTAAATGATGTGCGGTTGAGATTGTATATTTTTTATATGTCAAATTTTATGTGTCACCTGATCCCCACCCTATATATATATATATATATATATATATATATATATATATATATATATATATATATATATATATATATATATATATATAATTTGTTACGTAGTAATAAATTTTAAACAAATTTGCTGGAATGTTTTTTTTTTTTTGAGAAATTTGCCAGACGGTTTGGCAGAATTCGTGTATATTATCATCATTTTTAACACCCGTTGGTAGGACGAGGGGCGGGGGGCGACGGGTGTGGGGAAGGGAGGGGGGGATGGTTTGTAGGAGTCCAAACTAGGGGTGTCAACGGATGCTTATCAGTACGGACAGGACAATATCCGTATCCGATTTTTTTTGTAATGTCGAATCCGATCCGACATCCGAACGGATATCTCTTTTGACACCTCAAATTTGTATCCGTCTAGTTTAACGGATATTGGATAATATCCGATCCGATTAGCTAAAAAAATTCGAATGTTATTTTTCGAATATCCAAAATCTGAAATATTAAAAATTTAGTTATTATTCGAATATTCGAAAACCAAATTCAATTGCTCTATTTGAGCCATTTCGTCTTCTCTTAAATATTCCAAGAATGCCAGTTGAATTGCTCTATATATTTCTCTATTCGAGTCCTTTCATCTTCTGTTGAAAATTTCAAGAATGCTCAATTTGAGTCGGTTAATATAATTTATATATAATAGTAATATATATTAATAACAATTTACAACATAAGATGAAATGGCTCAAATATATATATATATATATATATATATATATATATATATATATATATATATATATATATATATATATATATATATATATATATTTGAGCCATTTCATCTTATGTTGTAAATTGTTATTAATATATATTACTATTATATATAAATTACATTATAATATATAGGTAAAATAAATGAACTGATTTATTGAAAAGTCAGTTGAGAATAAATTTTTTTAATCTTCTCTATTAATTAATATATATTACATATACATTATACTCTAATATATATAAAATTTCGGATATCCGAATCCGATATCTGAATCCGATATCCGATATTTGCAATTTAAAGTCGAATCGGATATTAACGGTTCAAATATCTTAATATCCGAATTTGTATCCAAAAAAGATAATATCCGAAAATATTCGTAATCCGAATCCGATATCCGAAATTTCGAATAATATCCGAGAGTTCGGATTCAGAATCGAATTAGATTCTAATTTTCGACTATCCATCGACATGTCTAGTCCCCCCCCCCCCCCCCCCCCCCCCCCCCAACCCCCCACACATACAGAGAGAGAGAGAGAGAGAGAGAGAGAGAGAGAAAAGAAAGGAGTAGCAAGAAAGATAAGAAGACAAGTGGACAATAAGTTAGTTTTTTTTTAAATTATCTTCATTGATTTTATTAAAATTAGTTTATAAATTCAAATTTACTTATTGAATTAGATAGTAAATATTTAATTTAACCCTAATTCTATAATCTTAATGTTAGTCCAATGATTCAATTGAGTATTTGTTTATGGTTAATCGATTAACTTTACTAATATAAAATCACTAATGATCATATAATCACTATATTGTTTATATTTAAACTTGAGCCGTAGTGTGCATTAATTTTATTATCTATGCTAGTATGATATTATTTTGTTTGTCTAACATTTATATACAGAAAAATAAATAATCAAGGTCGATCATGGACATCGAGTGAGAAAATCATGATGGGCCAAAGACACTGTCAGTCCAAAGATTTTTCCGAGCTGCTCACGACATCTCCGGGACTACGCATTCGGAAGTTTCGTTGTTCGGTCAATGGATAGGGGTCGAGGGGGCAGTGCCCCTATTGAACTTTGGGGACGAAGCCTCCCAAAGCTAATCAAATATTCATATCTGGCTAGCTTCAAACAACTGCCATCGGGAGAAAAAGATTCCATTAACAAAGGAAGAAGTCAACCTATCAAGAGATCGAGCTCAATGTAATATTTCTTTATATTAGTCTCTAGGATTAGTGGTAAATAAGTATACGACGAATGAAAACACCAAAATTTGATCCAAAATAGCCAAATACCCAAAAATAGTCTATTAGCGGTATACCGGCTGGTATATTGTCCAGTATATCGACCAATATATTGTTTCATGAAAAATTTGCTTTTGTCGCTATTTGTCGTCTTATTTATATATAAGCATGCCTATTAATATACTGCCTTGTATATCGGACAATATACTGTCAAGAATGATTGTACGTATTAATGGCCACGACGACTATATTTATAGTCGTTATATAGCCGTTAATGTATGGATAGTATACCGAACAACATAGTACCAATACAGTAACAACTCTATTTTGAGAGCCTACTTGTGTGTCCAATATAAACTAATTTGTCCTCTTTTGTTCCCACTTCTTGGAGCCTTAACTTTTCATCTTCACAAAACCTCTTCACTTAAAAGAGCTTTCATTTGTCAAATCAAATTGAGATAGAGTTTCACTTTGTTGTAAATTGAGATATTCAATTTATTGTGAGAAGATCAAAAATCTTTCTTGTAAGAGTTTGAAGTCCATGAGCCTTCGTACCAAAACATGTGTAGAAGTCGATGAGGCCTTCAGATTAAAGCTCACAAGTATAACTATTTGCTTAATAGTGGATTAAAATTATAGAGAGTTATGAAACTAGAGTGCCTCACAGAGGATACCACGATACATTGGGTGTTGTCATTCATGTCTAATTTCTAGCAGTTACTTTAAATTGCCTATTAGTATTCATAATTATGCTTAATTATTAATTAAACCCTATTTACACCTCTCTAGGGTGCTTTATGTTGGTATTTTTTGTCTTTGGACTAGTGTAAAATAGTCCTACATCGGTGTAATGTCCCAAATTCGTGATACGTATTTAGTGTACGTATACGTGTTTTGGACCCATATTTTATTTAGTCATGATTAGTTATCTTGGTTTATTTTGCACTGGCTTGGTTTTATTGATAGTTTAAATGGTTTTAATGGTTCATTGGTTTATTTTGGATTAGTGAGGCTTGGTTTATTTCATGATTCATTTAGTTTAAATTGCTAAGAGAGAGTTTATTGGCCTTGACTTGGTTGGTTCGGCTTGGCTTGGTTTTGCCTTGGTTCATCATGGACTAAGGGGTGAACCCCCTACCTACCACCACCATCCCCATTTATTAACCCCTTCTCCTTTCTCTCTTCATTAATCTTCTTCTTCTTCCTTATTTACTCCTCACCTACCAGAGGGAGAGAGGGGTCTAGGCAAGTGCAACTTGCTTCATGAAGGAACTCCAATTTTAGTGCTTCATTCTCTTCCTTACAGCCTTTTAACTTACTTTAGTACTTGGCATTTCTACTTTCTATGGCTAGATTCTCGTGATATAAGTTTATACTATTTTCAGATTTCTTGGGTTTTGATCTATTTAATCTTGTTATTATCAAGTTTTAATGGTTCCATGTTATAGAGCATTTCGTTCTTCCCTATTTTGACCTATGGAAGTTCGGATTTGGACTCTGGATGAAAGATTTATGGAGCTTGGGAGCCATGGCTTGAAGAGTTCTTCTCTTCGGAAGGATGGAAAGGAAGAACTGTTCACACCCGCATGAACTTAGCCGCATAGCCTTTATGCGGCAAGTTTCCTTCCTGCCGCATAAGCCTTGCTGCACTGTTTAGTCGCATGGCCTATGGCGCAGGGACTAACTCCTCAGTCGCATAAAGGTTTAATCCTCGACCGCATGAACTTTCAATCCTCGGCCGCATGAACTTTCAATCCCAGCCGCATGACTTAGGACCATTATTTTAGCCGCATTTGACTTAACTCGGGCCGCATGGACTTGATTGGTTATTTTAGCCGCATGAACCCTTGATTGAATTCTAGCCGCATGAAGACCCGTCCATTTCCAGCCGCATTGGACTGAGCCGCATGCGCCCTGTTTTGCCTGGCCGCATGGGGACTAGTCCTTATCCAGCCGCATGAGTTGATCCTGCCGCATATTGTTCCCCAGCCGCATGAGCTAGTCTCTATCCTGACCGTATGAGAGATTATTTTCTGGTCGCATAAGAGTTCACTCTTGGCCGCATGAGCCTAATCTACCTGAGCCGCATGGGCTCGATTTCTGACCCGCATTGATCCAGCCGCATGGACCGATCTTCCTGAGCCGCATATACCTGTTCTTCCTGAGCCGCATGGCTCTCCAATAGCCCTGTGTACTATTATTTTATTACTATTTGCCCATGTCTTATAACCCCTTTATTGTATATTTTATGTCCATTTTATATCCTTACGCCTTTTGTCCTGAACTTGATTGACACGATTGAATGATAAACTGACATGACATGATAGTGGCCCGCCGTGGCGCACTCCTGACAAGTACACTTGGCATGATAACCTGACCTGATATATCTTGAACAGCTGTTGCGACGGCTACCTGACATGACCTGGCCCGTATAAGTAACCTGGACACCGTGGGCGATTGTGCTTGTACAAATAATCCAGTCCTGTCTTGCATCATGTCTAGGAGGGGACTCATGAGTACCACGGTCAGGAGTAACTACTGAAACGGACTAAGGTTAACGACTAGAATAATTCACTAGTCATGAAGAGATGTTCCCCAGTTACAGGCGATCCCGTTATCCCGGCCGCAAATGTTTGGACTTGTAGCCTGCCGACGAGTAGGGCACATTTCCAGCCCACTGTTATGTGGGGCACCCACCATTGTCACTTAAATGATTGAACTCTATTGTCACTCTTATGTATTGTACTCTCTAAATTGTCACTATAATGTTCGCCTGGATAACCTGGATAGCTGCAGGGCCTGTGACTACTTGGAGCATCTCATTGCATCTTGCTAGTAACTAGGATTGTGATAACCTTAGTTAGTTAATGTAGAAAGCCGTAGGCAATGATTGCCGTGATTGCTTGGATGGAGTCTAGTCCAGTATAGTATTGTCTAGAAATGATTGATTGCAAGATTGTACCAGAATGATTGAATGATTGTCACTCCAGATTGTTACTATAACGATTGTACTCTATTGTCACTCTAGCGTATTGCACTCTTCATTGTCACTTTTATCATTGAACTCTCTCCTTTTCACCTTAATGATTAGCACCTTTAGCAATAAATGATCAGAGACTAAGTTCTGTTCAGGCGAAGGGTTACAATCTCGGTCCTTGTTTGGTTTAAGGATTGTAACCTGGCTTCCGGAATAGTACCTTCGTCTTCCCTTCATATATTGTCCAGCTATATTTTATTTAGCATGATTCTCCAGTTATCGTATGTCAATGATGCTTCACTTAATTATTTTCTCTGATTGGGATAAGTGCATTGGTAGTGCACAAACCTCAATCTGTGTTATTTATTGTTGTTTTCTTATGTATTGAATGCTAATGATTTGTTGGTTTTAGTTCTTAAGTGAAGCCTCCTTTGTGGCACTTGCTCTTTCTGGGGTCTGACCCAGCTGGTTTTGTATGGCCAGATACCGGAGCAGCACCAAAGGATCTCCCTGCTTTCCAGCCCGATGGTGGTCACCAGGCGTAACCAGGGCATCGAGTGGATTTCTTTTGTTCTCCCACTATAATATTGTAAATTATTCTTTTGAGGCGTTTAGCCGACGAGCAAGTGTTAGCTCGATTGTACTTACTTACTGTCCGCCTACGGGCTGTAACATGATTGACAAGCCCCGGGGGTTGATCATGTATGACTGAACTCTTGCTAGTCCTCACATTTTGTAACGACTAGCTTCATGATCATTCCGAATATGTAATGTATGGGACGCCTTACTATTGTGTATTTGGTGGTCTAACATCTTGTAACTATTATTAGTTGGTTGAGATTGAGACAATAGGCTACCTTATGACCTTAAGAGACTGATGGATTGTAGTGAAACCCTCACATATCTAGACAGCCGTGATCGTATAGCGGCGTGGATTCCATTCTGTTATACGTAGCTGGCTATGTCTGCCTCCGCTCTCCAGTGTTCTGGTTCTGGGGTGTGACAATCGGCAACACCACCAAGTGAGTATCTTAATATAATGCTCGCATGTGTTGAGGTATGCACATGGGGTGTGGTGGGGCACATGTGGGTGCCATGTGGGGGTGTTTTTCTAGTAAAAATAATAATTAACTTCTCAAAGAAAGCATGTATGATTTTTTGTCACTCAGACTCAGACTCGGACTCGGACTCGAACACTGGCTCAAGGGCTCAAATTGGCACATCGTGCATGCACAGGCGCATGCGCGGGTGTAGGTGTGGACTGGTGCACGACTCCGCCGATTGCGGTATGTTCTAAAATATCAAACTAATTATTTGAGTGTTGGTATTTTAGTTCCATATCGGATATGAGAAGAGATGAAGTGTCCATTTCTCTCTATAAATAGAGCCCTGACCTCCTTTTGGAGTGACATAAAATTTAAAGATAAAGGGGAATCCATTGAGTCCAGAGAGTCCGTTCGAGTCACAAAAGAGTTGACTACGAGCGTTCCAGAAGTTCTTTGTGTTAAATATTTTATTGTGCCCTGTCGATTCATGAGATGAAGAACATAAATTAAATTGATTGCGGAAGCGTACCTGAATCTATTGCTTGGCTTGATGGATGTTGAAGCGATCGTCTCTTTATTGGGTTCGATCTTCCAACTTGCTACGACCCTTAATGACAAAGGTGAATCCGAATCCTTTGTCCCTCTCTTTCTGTTGATGGGGATGTAGAAGAGAAAATAAGAGAACCTTCTCTTTGGTGGCCGTATAAGTTGGGGACCATAACCCTAATGAATACATATATTTATATGTTTTGATATTTCTAATTTGGCCCCTCATCAAATTAGAATTATCTCCGGTATCTACACATTAATTCCATGACAATTATACCCTTAAGCCAATTTTCAAATAGACCACTTTAATTTGGCTTAATTATTTAGATAGCCTAACACAATTAATTTTACATGTGTGGCCCATATTATTGAATAATTCTAACAATCTCCCACTGGACCACATATGTAACCTTATATTTGTGTTAACCTTAGTGAGCTCATAAATTACTATCTTAATTCTTAGGGTATATTCGGACAATCTCGTCCATTAATCATATCAACATAGGATCAAAGCGGCATTCATCACATATAGCGTAACTAAACCATCAATGGTCACATATACCAATATAGCTAGATGACATAGATCAATCATGGATGCGCAGCATGGAAATTACACGTAATGTGATCAATACATGGCTATTTCCAACTGGTCCTTAACTTTAATGAGATCATTACTTAACATAATTAAAACATAATGAACTGAATTTCCATATATCTGATCAGATAAATATCCAAAATACTTTAATACATAAATGTGTCCAAAATCAAATAGCACCCAAATACATAAAATATAAACTCCCACTATATTGCTATATTCTTAATTAACATCCATATGAGCAGTATGCTCATGAAAGACCCTGGGTGATAATGCTTTTGTGAGCGGATCCGCTAACATGGAGTTTGTCCTAATGTGCTTTATGGACACTATAACCATTCTGAATTCTTTCCTTCACAACTAGAAATTTTATGTCAACATCCTTTGACTTATACAAGTTCTTGTTGTTATTAGAATACAGTACTACTGATTTATTGTCACACCATAATTTCACGTGGACTTTCAACACCGTACTGTAGGCGCAGCCTTGTGACAATTTCGCAACCATATTCCCTGAATAGATACCCCACAGCATGTTATAAACATTGCTTTCATGGTGGAAGAAATTATGAGTGCGTGTTTGACACTCATTCAAAATATACCTCCATTATTCAGCATAACCTGATGTGGATCTCCTGCTGTGTTGGCATCCAACAAAATCGGAGTCGGAATACTTTATGATCTCCAGAATTATCCGATCTCCTACAAAGAGCATATAATTTCTTGTCCTCTATTAATTACTTAAGTAGTTTGGCTGCTATCCAATGATCCATCCATATTTGCTTAAATATCTGCCTAACATCCTAATATGTACGCAATATCCTGACGCGTACATACTTGAGCATACATTAGACTCCCTATAACTCATTATGAAGGAAAAATCTATTATATTTTCTTAATTTTAAGGCTAACCTTAGGGCACTTGATTGAAACCGAATTTGTCTCATTTAACGAGAGGTGTCACCTGGTTTGCATTGAATACTTTAATCAATATACAAAACCAGAAAATTATTCCTACTCCCACTAAACTTGTGATACACACAATCTTCAACAGTGTTCATCTCAAAACCAAACGAGATAATCACTTGAAGTACCTTTGACGAGAAGCTTGCTTGAGTTCATAAATAGATTTTGTTAATTTGCAAACCATATTCTTTGGGTCTTTCGACACAAAGTTTTCTGGTTGCACCATATAAACTGTTTCATCAATGTTACCATTGAGAAATGTCGTTTTGACATCCATTTAATGTAATTCAAGATCAAAATGTGCAGCATGTGCTATGATTGTTTTAAAGGAGTTTTTCAAAGATACTGAAGAGAAAAAACTCTTTAAAATCAATCCCAAAATTTTGAGTAAAGTCACTAGTTACAAGACATACTTTATACCTCTCCACATGACCCTTCGAATCCTTCTTGGTTCTAAATGTCCGTTTGCAACCAATGGATTTCATACCTTTTGGTAATGAGACAAATTCTTAAACTTTATTGTCTTGCATGAACTTATACTCCTTATTTATTGTATCAATCCACTTTGATAACTGGAACTTTCCTTGGCCTGACGGAAGTTGATTAGATCATCTTCCAGTATCCACAGTCTTCCTCACGTTCCTAGAGAAATATGACAATATTATCCGAAATTATATTTCTCCTTTCTCTGGTGGACCATCTTAATATTACCGGTTCTTGAGGTTGTTGAGTTTGTTCCTTAGGAATAATTACCTTATATTGAATGGGGTGCCGCTACGTTCGTTGTTAAGGTATCTCAACAATGACTTATAGAGGTAATTCGACATTGTCTTATTGAGACTCCGAATTCACTTCTTGATCATGATAGGTATATAATCCTGCACATCGTCAAAAGTGATAGTAGGAATCGTAATTGATTCCTTCTCAAAGACAATGATCCTGACTTTATTTCTCTCCTAAACTCAACATCCTCAAAAACTATTTCACTTCTCGTCTCAAAATTTCTTTTGTGTGGGATCGTATAATTATTAACCCCTTGATTTGTCAGCATAACCAATAAAGTAGCTGCTTACAGTTGAACTTTGGTCTGTATTTCCTTTACACATTAATATAGACATTAAAGTCTATAAAGTCAATAAAATCCAAATCTCATCAGACACAAGTCGTTCAACTCTATTTCTAGAGATGTGACCTAATCGCTTATGTCATAATGAGGCCAAAAATATTTATTGTTAATTTTGTGTTTAGTACCACATGACTCCACTTGCAAGGTTTCATTTAAGATGCAATAGTTTCAACTGAATATAGGCGATCATAAATCTTAAAGGAACCGTTACCAATAATATTTGGATTTAAAGATAGACTAAACTTATTATTTCCAAATGAACAATGATAACCAGATTTGTCCATTAAGAAAACTGAAACTGAATTTCGTCTAAAAGACGGTACAATAAAAGTGTCTATCAAATCCAAATAATAATCGCTTTCTAAAAATAACCTAAAATGTCCTATTGCTTTCACTTCTACCGAATTGCCGTCACCCACATAGATGTATCTTTCACCATCAATTGACTTTCGGTAACTCAGGCAACCTTGTCTAGAACATTAATGTGGGTAGTCCCACTAGAATCTAACTACCATGAGTTTCTTGGTACTAAATCTAAATTAACCTCAGAACAGATCAAATTTAGAAATGTACTTTTCTTTATACGCCATGCGTGGTACTTTGTACATTTCTTCCTTATGTGTCCTGTCTTATCATAAAAGAACAACCCTTAGTTTTATATTGTTGTTTCTTTTGATCTGGACCCTTAGCAGCTACTGTATTCATTTTTTTTGCCCTTAAAGTTTATCCTATTAAACATGAAAATTAAAATCTTATTGGCAGATATTTTAACAACATTAACTGTAAAGAGAACAAAGCAACAAAAACAAATATGCTCTAATAAATGACCAAAGCGTAAAATATAGTCAAATAAATTCAAATAATGGTGAACCCTATCTCAAGATACCTAGTACATCATTAATATCAAGTCTTTGGACAGTGATATTAACTGCAAGTGGTATTCTTGGTGTAATGATCAAACGTTGACAATAAGTCATGTCAAATAATAAGCCTATCTTTGGATCGGATTATTATTCACATGTAAACCTTATAATTGTCACACATTTATCACCACAAGTATGTGTGCAATTCGGCCAAGTATCAACCTTCCTTTGGGCCGGCTAATACTCGCATGAATTTACACACACAAACATCCAACATCCCTCTTAGACTATCTACGCAAGAGAGGTCACTTTGGCGACATCTTGTTTTAATGGGTCTATTTAGAATATTAGACGACTATTGCTAGTCACAAAAGGTACCAAAATTTGAATGTTGACTAAATTTTACAATACTGAATCATGTCCAAATCCTTCTGCTTATTTAAATTAAATAAACATAAATCCTTATATACTTGTATATTTTTAAAATTAAATAATCAACCGATTAGACTCGAACAAATATATGCATCAACAGATAATAACAAATAATTTATAAGGATGACTTTAAATAGAATAATTTATAGAAGATCAAATAGATTACATCAAATAATCTATAAATATTATACCAAAATTGATCTACTATATCAAAAGCATGTGAATCTTGTGCATAATTTAAATCACGAATTAAATCAGCCAACCAAAGAAACCTTCATACAGAAAACTCTTCTTTAGTTCTGTTGATTCATTACTACATTAAAGCACCACATGGCCGAGTTGGTCTAAAGGTGTCAGATTAAGGTTTCTGGAAGGGCGTCGGTTCAAATCCCACTCTCAAAAAATATTTTTATAATTCACCAGAGAAATAACATTATCTATCCACTTCATTCACATTATCAAACATAACTCAGCACACACACATATATAAGTCCTTGTTGAAAGACTGGACCATCAATAATGAAACCTGAATCCATCAACTAATTTGACATCCATGGGATTTTGCATTATGCTAATTTTACCAAAGTAAAAAAAAAATATCAACCATCATGCTGACAACTTTAAACAATTAATCACAACATCAGGTCTTGGATTGTCAATAATCCCAACTAAGGCTCACGAGTTAAAAGAACCACTCTCATCCAGAGAGATGCTCATGACAATGACTTAAAGTTGTGGAATTGAATAATAGCTTTACTATTCAGTTTCATCCACTTTTCAAATCTAAATAAATATCCACTACCATTAGCAGTAATGGAAACCAATATAAGCCTAAACAAGCCTTACATATATATATATATATATATATATATATATATATATATATATATATATATATATATATATATATATATATATATATATATATATATGCACAAGTATGGATATGGGAAGATGCCGATTATAAAGTAAAAGTAAACAACAGTTTACTAATCCATTAATCCATGCATGCTTCTTATATAAACGGCTTGTTTAAACATCAAATAAACAAATCCAACACTAATAGCTTATGTGCCGATTCTAAACTGAATCCATTATAAAATATAATAATGAATATGAAGATCTTTTGTCTAAAAAAAAATCTTTTAGAAGAAAAGATTGGTACATTAATAAATTTTGATCTAAACAATCGGAACCCTAAATTAAATTAGATGTAACGACTAGGGTTCATGAACAACAGAAAAAAAAAATTGATCTGAAACTTCAAACTCAAGAATCAAACAGGGAGGCTCTGATACCACTTGTTATATATTTTATTGTGCCATGTCGATTCATGAGATGAAGAACATAAATTAAATTGATTGCGGAAGCGTACCTGAATCCATTGCTTGGCTTGATGGATGTTGAAGCGATCGTCTCTTTATTGGGTTCGATCTTCCAACTTGCTACGACCCTTAATGACAAAGGTGAATCTGAATCCTTTGTCCCTCTCTTTCTGTTGATGGGGATGCGGAAGAGAAAAAGAGAGAACCTTCTCTTTGGTGGCCGTATAAGTTGGGGACCATAACCCTAATGAATACATATATTTATATGTTTTGATATTTCTAATTTGGCTCTCATCAAATTAGAATTATCTCCGGTATCTACACATTAATTTCATGATAATTATACCCTTAAGCCAATTTTTAAATAGACCACTTTAATTTGGCTTAATTATTTAGATAGCCCAACACAATTAATTTTACATGTGTGGCCCATATTATTGAATAATTCCAACACTTTGTGAACTTGCTAGTTCTTGGGAGCAGATTACGGCAAACGAATCTTGCTTTGAGCAACAATGATTTTTATCACTCATCTAAGAATTGTTTCGTTCTTTTCTTCCTCTTCAAGTCTTTTGTTAGTTGTAATCCATGCTGTCTATTTACAACTGCGATTGCAAGGAAGAATGAGAAGTCTGTTTTATCTGGTTGCAATTGCATTTGCAAAGAAGAATATTCTGTTTTGTTGGTTGTAATTGGGATATACTGGAAGTAGTTATTCGTTGGAATCGCGAGTAGTCAGAGGAATTCTTGCGTGAACCTCTTATCTTGACTACAACTAAATATTTCTTCATTGTAATTGATACCAGTCAGGGAGGAACTTTTGTGTGAATCTCTAATCTCGACTACAACTTCAGGATCAACTAGAGGGTATTCCGAAGGGATTACAAGAACCTCTGTTCCTGGCCTTTGTTCTTTCATCATTGATCTATTTTGGGAATAACACTTTCAATTGGTATAAGAGCAATGACTATGTTTAGGCTTAACATCCTTAGAGTAGATCCTTTATATTTTATAACATTATATTCCTCCTTAGATAATGATGGTTCTATTTCTAGTAGCATAAAAAAATGTTTCTTCTAAATACAAGAGATGCTCTTAATTGAAATACATGGTTGATAAATCCTTAGAGATGCTCGAAGTCTCGTTTTATTAATGAAGAACTTTTGAAAAAGATCGATCATTTAGAAGAAGCAAATGAGTTATTGAGAAATATGAATAATGATTGTTATCCAAAGTTGATTATCTAAACTCTTCTTGTGGCTTTTAAAGAGCTTAAATGAAAATGAATTTTGAAAATCAAGAGACTCACCTTTTCACTGGACGAATTCAAGAGGCAAAAGCATGGGTTAGTATCTTTACAAGATTCTTATATTGATTATTTAAATAAATAAAATGATAATTTTATCTATAGAATTAATTTCTTTGGAAAAGGGAATGATTTGTGGAATGCTAAATTTAATTATCTTACTACTTTGCATTATGATTTGTTATTAAAGTATGATAATCTTAGAACCAAATCCTCTCATGCCACTCTAGAGATAATCATCACCTTAGTATGTCGCAAGATCACAATCATACTCATTTTGATACTTGTGCATAGATTAGTATTAGGTGTTTCTATTGCTCTTGCATTGGTCATATGAGTTTTTTTTGTCCTATTCGTAGGAGTTTCACTACTAATGCTAGAGTAAATATAATTTGGGTTCCAAAAGCTAACAAATGTGGATCCAAGTTTATTTGGATACCAAAGTCTTTACCTAATGTTGTAGGTAGAGCATCATTTGTCGAAACAATACCGTGAAGCGTGTTGGTGATTACAACGCTACAAAGGTCATGTTTCAAGCAATTGTACCAACACAAGCGTGATTACTAGAGTAACTTTGGTAGCATGCTAACAGATTCTTCCTAAATTGTTACAATTATAGAATATAACATGTTTTGATTTTTGCCACTAGATCACATTAATATTGCTTAATATGCTTCTTATATAATCGATGTGAAATGTTGATACTAGCTTCTTTAGTTGAATTTTCTTCTCTCTCTTATTAATCATGCATGACTAGTTGCTAGATTATTTGATTATATCACACTAATGTCTTATTTCACTATTTTTGTGTGTGACACTTTATCTATGTATGCTTTTTAATTCTTAGTCTACTTTTCGAAGCGCGCATATCACTCTAGTCCATAGGTTCTTTATGATCAAATTATTTTTATATTTTATTCTCTTCATCTTTATTTTTTTTGAAATAAGTTACTCTTCACCGATTTGTTTTCATAGCCATATATAACATATCGATTTTCGTGAATATGTGTGTCAAGTACAAAGACCTTACAACTTGAAAAGTATACTTTCTTATACTTTTATCTTTTTAAGTTTGTTCTCAACTTATATATTTATGATTGATTCTCATATTTTTTTTTGATCATCTTATTGTGAATCTATTATAGCTGTGTCTAATAAAGCTTACTTCTACGTGTTTGAATTTTTGTTAGATTTTCGATTTCATTAAGGATACATGACTATGAGATTGAATTTTAGTTTATGTTGTTCATATATCCCTTATACAAGTTTCTAAACGGCGGTAGGAGGGTGCACCATGAAGAGAGTCTGCCTACCGCCTAGGCGGTTGATGCATTTAGACATTTTTTATATACTATTTTACCACTGTTTTTTTTTTTGCATAATATGCATATTTTAAGGGTGTTCCATGCATAACTAAGTTGTAGAACGAAGATTTATGAAGTTTTAGTTTTGAAAAAGTGAGCAATAGGCCCATAATACTTGCAAAATCTTTTGCCAAAATATCTTGTTAGGTATTGCTCCGCCTAGGCGTCCGTATACTCCATCTCACCTGTCACGCCACATTCCCAAAATACTCGGGTCCGAGACACGTAACATTGGCCAGCAGATACGTATTCGAGAATTTCTCTAATTTAATGGCATTCTCAAATACGTACCAAGCTGTAACTAAATAATAACAGCATCATAGGCATGCTAAATCTCATCTACAGAATAAGTAAATCCCGGTCAGAATACGAATGAGTCATGTAATCAGAAATAAGTCATACAGAACCATACTAAATATAAAGTTGGTGGAGATATATCCACTACTCAAATATTCTGAAATAGAGTACATAAGGTAAGTGCTGAAAGTAAGATAACTAGATACATACTCTACGAGTAAGGCTGCATCCAAGAAGGTACCATATGCGATCAGATGAAGTCAGCTGGTGAGATCTCCTCATCGTCCAATGCCGCATCTGGTCCCGGTCCGTATGTCTCCGGATACTTCTGCTCATCTAAACCTGGAAGGAAACTAGGTCCTCAGGGGACGCAACAAGATACATAATATACGTGCCACTATGAAACAATGTATGAAGATCATTGGGGGGGAGGGGGGTTCTAATGACTGTGTAAATGCAATGAGAACAACTTTTGACGAATGGAGCTCTCCGAACCTGAGATCATCTCGCATTGGGGTTCGTTCGAACCGCCGACTATCAACAACATATACCAATAGCAGCCCTTCGTCTAGTAACTATCCTCCCCACCTAATATATCTAGAACGGGTCGAGGAGTCGACCCGTTCCAGAAAATACTATAAAAATTATACTAAATTAGCTAACTTAACATAGTATCTAAATACTATTTTTCCAGAATTTTAACAGTACTCTAAGTATTTTTAGAAATCCAAAAACAGCATTGCACACAATTGAAATTAAATAATTAATTATCTGCGTATTTTGTCCATGTATATAATTTGAACCAAAGTTCAAATACAGGACCCAAGGCCATGAATCAAGTCCAATATGACTTGTACAAGTCTTGAATGTGTGAAAACACATTTGGGCCCAAAAACCCATGCTAGGCTTGGACACCAAATGGTTGCAGTAATTTAAATACACTAAAAATACAATTTGGTAATAGTGCAAAATAAATATTATTATTTTAATAAGGCAAAATTATGCATAGTGAAAATATACATACATATGTAAATAGTACATATATCTATGTATAAGAAAAATACTTAATTTATAAAGTATATATATATACAAATATATATATATATATATATATATATATATATATATATATATATATATATATATATATATATATATATATATATATATATATATATATATATAAGAAAACACTTAATAATAAAGGGTATATATAATAATATATATATATACATGAAAATATACATACTATACATATATGTATATATATATAAATACAAAATATATATATATATAATTTACTAACTATAAAATATACATACATATATATAAAATACTATCAAAATATAGTATATACATATATATACTAATATATATATATATATATATATATATATATATATATATATATATATATATATATATATATATATATATATATATATTAGTATATATATGTATATACTATATTTGATAGAATTTATATATATATATATCTATAATATATATATATATATATATATATATATATATATATATAAAACAAAAAAGAAAAGAAAAGGAAAGAAACAGAAAAAGAAAAAGAAAGGAAACAGAAAGGGGGGCTTGAACCTGAGCCAGCGGGGGGGGGGGGGGGGGGGGGGGGTTTAACTCGGGTCGGGCTGGCCAGAGGGTCAGCCCATCACTTGTGTTAGGGTTAGAGTTAGGTTAATATTATTTAGGTTTAAACGAGTTAATATACAAAAAAATAATAATAAAAACAATCCTGTGTCCGGACAGTTTGGGACACAGGAGTCCACGTGTCCGTACTATGCACGACACGTACGAGCTCAGTCTCGCGTGTCCGAGCACAGCATTAGGTTCGTCGTGTCCTGGCGAGTCTCGTGCGTGAAAACGAGACACGTACGACACGATTCGAGTTCTGTTACTCACGTGTCCGGCGATTGGGAAATGTTTCGAAGGCCGAGGACGGCGGAGAAGTGGTCGGGATGGTGGCGGAGTGGTGGCGATCGACTCGTCTCGGCGTGACGAACTCTTCGACGGCGGTTGGGGGCTGTGAGGGTTGACGGTGAGGCTGGGCGAGGCTCGCCGGAGCTAGGGTTAGGGTTTGGGGAAAAAGGAGAAGAACAGGGCGGTGGTCGGTGGTGGTGCGTCGTGGTGGTGGTGGATGGGTCGGGGGGTCTGTGGGGGTTTTTATAGGGGGGCTAAGGCGGTCGGGCTGGCCGGAAATGGCGGGGGCAGGGCGCGCTGGCGGTCGTCGGTCAGCCGGGTCGTCGGGGGAGTGGGTAGATTAGGTTTGTGTTTAGGTCCCTGTAGATTTAGGTTATTACACAATAGGTCCCCACAGTAGCAAATACAAATAATAATTTGCATTCAGTAGTTTAAAACAATTAACAAATTACAAACTGATATATTTAACAATTAAGTAAATTGCATACTGATATAAAAACAATTCAAAAATTACAAAATGCTATTTAAATAATCTAATTAATTACAAAAGTCAATTAAAACATTTTAGAAAATTTGTAAATCAATATTTTAATATATAAAACTCATTTAAAAATTCTAGAAAAATTCCTAAAAATCCTAATAATTATTTTAAGGCTATAAATGACATTAAAATTTAATTAACACTAATTTAACTAAAATTTAAAAACAGGGGCTTACAAGTCTTCCTTCCTTGAAAAATTTTGTCCTCGAAATTCATAAGGATTGAAGACCCGACAATATTCTAACATAGCAAGCAATGCAATCAAATGACTAAGGCTACGATCGAAACTAACCTCTAAGGTATCAAGCGGGAACGGGTGGTTCCCTCGCAGCGGTTGGATCGAACAAGTAAGGGTATCTCTCCCTCATGTCCGACTCCCTCTCCCAAGTAGATTCACCTGGGGAGTGACGGCTCCAAGCTACTCGTACTAGGGGTATAACCTTGTTCCTCAGCCTCTTCTCTCTACTGTCTAATATCTCCACTGGCTGCTCAAAAACTGTAAGGCTCGGTCCGACCTCCAACTCTGAATGATCTAGCACATGACTGGGGTCTAGAATATATCTCCTCAGCTGAGATACGTGAAAGACATCGTAAATTCCTGCTAGGTTGGGTGGAAGTGCAACCCTGTAAGCTACCTCTCCGATCCTGCCAAGTACCTCGAACGGCCCGATGTATCTGGGGCTCAGCTTCCCTCCTCGTCCGAACCGGATCGTCCCTCTAGTAGGTGATATCTTCACCAGCACCATATCACCGTCTGCGAACTCCATCGGCCTGCGACTAGCATCAGCCCAGTGTTTCTGCCTATCCTGAGCTACTCTGAGCCTGTCTCTGATCATCCCGACTTTCTCTGCTGCATCCGTGATCATCTCTGGCCCAAGCATAACTCTGTCTCCAACATCATCCCAAAAGAGCGGTGTGCGGCATCGTCGTCCATAAAGCACCTCGAAAGGAGACATATCGATACTGGCTTGGTAGCTGTTGTTGTATGAAAACTCTACCAAGTGCAGATGGCTCTCCCATGATCCTCCGAAGTCCAACACGCAGGTCCTCAGCATATCCTCCAGTGTCTGTATCGTCCTCTCAGACTGCCCATCTGTCTGCGGGTGGTACGCCGTACTGAACTTGAGCCTACTGCCCAACTCCTCCTGCAAGCTTCTCCAGTAGTGGGATGTGAATCTGTTGTCTCTGTCTGACACGATGCTCACCGGCACTCCGTGTAGGCGAACTATCTGCTGCATGTATAGCTCTGCCAACTTCTCGGTGGAAAGCCCCACCTTGATGGGTATGAACTGCGCACACTTCGTCAGCCTGTCTACGATGACCCAGATGGCATCCTTTCCTCCTTGGGAACGAGGAAGTCCTGAGACGAAGTCCATCGTAATATGTTCCCACTTCCACTCGGGAATGGGTAACGGCTGCAACAAACCAGCTGGCCTCTGGCACTCCGCCTTGACCTGCTGGCAAACTAGGCATCTCGAGATAAAATGTGATACATCCCTCTTCATCCCGTGCCACCAAAGATGTTCCCGCAAGTCACGGTACATCTTGTTAGCACCAGGGTGAATAGAATATCTCGATCGGTGCGCCTCCTGTAAGACTGCCTCTACCAGCTCTCCCTTCGGCACGCACAATCGGCTGTCATGCCTCAAGGATCCATCCTTTGCTATAGTGAAGTCATCCAGCAATCCAGCTAACGCCTGGGGTCGAAGTCTGCGAAGGCTCTCATCTGTAGACTGTGCCTCCCGGATCTGCTCTATCAAACCTGACTGAATGTCAAGCGCCATCATCTGTATCACTGATCCTGGCCGAACTAGCTCGATGCCGAGCTTCTCCAGATCCTCCCGTAAATGCCGATCAATCATCAGGTACCATGCCATCGGATGCCTGCTCAGCGCATCTGCCACCACATTTGCCTTCCCGTGGTGATACTGTAAATCGATGTCGAAGTCCTTCATCAACTCCAACCATCGTTTTTGCCTCATGTTCAGCTCTTTCTGCGTGAACACATACTTCAAGCTTTTGTGGTCAGTAAAGATCTCCACACGCTCTCCGTATAAGTAATGTTTCCATAACTTGAGTGCAAAGATCACCGCAGCTACCTCTAGGTCATGGGTAGGATAATTTCGCTCGTGAGTCCGCAATTGCCTAGATGCATAAGCAATCACTTTCCCATGCTGCTGTAGGACACATCCTAACCCCTTCCCAGAAGCATCGCTGTAAATGGTGAAACCTCCAGAACCTGAAGGTAAGTCAGAACTGGAGCGGTCGTCACCCTCCTCTTCAGCTCCTCAAATACTGCCTGGCAGTCCTCTGACCAGATGTACTCTGCGTCCTTCCGCGTCAGCTTCGTCATGGGTTCAGCTATCCTAGCAAAGTCCTGGACGAACTTTCTATAATAGCCTGCTAAACCCAGAAAGCTCCTGATCTCTGAAACTGACGTCGGAGCCTTCCACGTCTCAACTGCAGCAATCTTCTTGGGATCTACCGAGATTCCATCTCCAGTGACTACATGGCCGAGAAACTCCACTCGGTCTAAAAAGAACTCGCACTTCGGCAATTTGGCAAACAATCTCTCCTGCCTCAGAATCTCCAAAACTATCCGCAAGTGCTCTGCATGCTCCTCTGGCGTCTTCGAGTATATCAGGATGTCGTCGATAAACACTACGACGAACTTATCCAGATACTGGTAAAATATCTTATTTATCAAGTTCATAAAGACAGCTGGCGCATTTGTGAGACCAAATGGCATCACCAGAAACTCGTACTGCCCGTACTTCATGTTGAACGCCGTCTTCTGGATGTCTGCTGGCCTAACCTTCACCTGGTGGTACCCGGATCTCAAGTCTATCCTGGAAAACACCTTCGCCCCGCTCAACTGGTCGAATAAATCATCTATCCTGGGCAGAGGATATTTGTTCTTGATGGTGATGACATTCAACGCTCGGTAGTCAATACACAACCGGACTGTACCATCCTTCTTAGGCACAAAGAGCACTGGTGCTCCCCATGGAGAAGCACTGGATCGAATGAAACCCTTTTTCAACAGGTCATCAATCTGCTCTTTCATCTCTATGGCCTCCTTGGGATTCACTCTATAGCAAGCCCGGGATACTGGTGATAAACCCGGCTCTAAATCTATAGTGAACTCCACATCTCTGTCAGGCGGAAGTCCTGGAAGATCTTCTGGGAATACATCCATAAACTCCCTAATGATAGGGTGTGGCGGTGCTGCTTCCCCGACTGTAGCACAACAGTTCGGCTCTAGGCCGATCTTCGGCCCTGTCCTCCTGACACTGAATGGTGCTGTGCCTGGGGGACTGAACAAAATACTACCCTCATGACAATCTATAGATGCATGGGCATAGCTAAGCCAGTCCATCCCCAATATGATATCATACCCGGGGAGTGGCATCACAAAGAATCGCCCCTCGAACTCTCTTCCGGCTATCATAATAGAGCATCTATAGCTAGCTCTAATAGGCACTGGTCCTCCTCCCGTCATTACTCTACTAATCTCCGCAGTAGGTGTAGATACTAAGTGATGTTCATGCATGAACTCTAATGACAGGAATCTATGAGATGCACCAGAATCAAACAAGCATAGAGCTAGAAAAGTATGCAAATAAATATGACCTGTGATGACGTCAGCTAAGTAATCGGGCTCTGAAACCTGCTCTGGCTCTGGCTCAAGGGCTAGACTATAAACCCTCCCCTGAGGTCCCTTCTGCTGCTGCAGATGCTGCCCAAACCTCTGCTGCTGAGTCGGGAGTGGTCCTCTAGTCTTCGCTACTGGACACTCTCGAAGCTGATGGGTGGCAGACCCACAAGACAAATACTGCCCCAACTTCTTCCTGCAGATGGAAGCGTCGTGGCCTACCCTCTTGCAGAATGCACAAAAACCTCCCTTTGGCTGCTGTCGGGGTCCCGGGGCTCTAACTGGCGGGGTCGGGTGATGCAATGTAGGGGGACGGTAAGTCTGCTGGGGCGGCGTCGGTGCTCTCTGCTGGAAAGCCTGACGCTTGGACGGACCCTCATGATGTACAGAAGCTGGCCTCTTGCATGACAGAAGACGCTCCTCGATGCTCCGGGCCAACTCCAGGCTCTGGTAGTAGTCAGTCGTACTGTTCGCCACTATAAGAATGCCAATGTCTGAAACTAGACCATGGCAAAACCTATGGGTCATCTCCTCTGGATCTGCAACCAGACTAGGAACAAAACGGCTCAGGCGACTAAACTCTGCTGCATAGTCATCAACAGAACGGTTCCCCTGCTGGATGTTCTGGAATCGTAGCCCTATGGCTACTCAGCAGTGGTCGAGAAGAATTTCTTCTTGAACTGGGTCTTGAACTGATCCCAAGTGGCTCTACCTCTCGCAAACAACGGCTCATTCCAGAACCAGACTCCTGCTAAGTCTATCAGCAGAAATCCCGCTGCCTCGACCTGGAGGTCATCCGACATCCTAACTCCCAGAAGCTTCCTCTCTACCGAATCTAGCCAGTCATCATCTACTACTATGCCCTCAGTCCCCGAGAACTCCTTGGGATTCAGACCCATGAAGTCCTTGATCGTCCCCGCTCTCTGCCGTGGCTCTACATGTGGTGGGACCACGGGACATCCCTCAGAACGCTCCATGCTCTGGCGGAGTAGGGTAGTCTGCTCCTGATGGGTTGTTAGGAACCCCTGAATCAGTGTGAGCAGCTGGTTCCCGTCGAGTGTGACGGAAGCCTGGGTAGGTATAGTGATAGGGGGTGGTGGAAGTATCGGGGCCTGCTGGGCCTGGGATGTGGAAGGTGGTTGTGGTATCTGGGTTTGTGGATCTGTGGAGTGGGGGAATGTGGTAGGTGGAGGTGTATCAGTCGACTGGATAAGGAGGGCCCCATTCTCGGGGGTAATATACTGGGACGAACGAGTAAGCACCATCTAATAAAAGTAAAATAGACTTATAAGGATTTGTTTAAAGTAAGCAAATCATATGCAAGGAAATCTAATTATAATAGCAAATATGTAATGTATTTCCTTTGTTGCAATCCTAGCATTCCTATAGGTGTTCTAAGCGTCATTCCTAATGTTGTCTAATTACCTTAAGTTCCTAATTGCAGGCATGCTTGGTACAATAACGTAACCAAACAGTTTAGTCAGGACCTGCATGGGCCACCACTAAAAATATGTCACGACCCGCTACCCAAATTGTTGGGCCAGGCCGAGTCATGCCCAGCCTACGTTGAGATAAAATGTAGTAAGCTGTTCTAAAGACAACAGGATAAGACTAAAAGTGCTAACAGTTCTATAAGTGAAGAAGAATCATAAATGCTCCAAACACAAAAGTCGTCGTATATAGTAAAATGTCTAAGTACAAGTGAACTGAAATGTAAAACTGGATACATGTCCAGTTCCAAAAAGATATAGTCTAATACATGACTACACTAGATATCCCAAACAGCTAAGCAAACTAGACGAGTCTCCCCGCAGGAACATCCTCGTATGGCAAAGCCGGGTCCTCGGCAGTATCTCCATAATATGTATCGCAGAGTAACTCCTCCTCAGTAAGGACACCTACAATGTTATCCTGTCAGGACGGAAGCAAGTACTGAATCTAGCAAACTAGCATATGAAACATGGAAATGAACATAAGAAGAAATAACTGGAAACATGGCATCACACAATATATCATGGCAAGGATACATATATCATAGAGACAGATGTACATGTAGTGTTTAAAACTTTAGCAAGTACGTGATCGGTCAATAGATGTACAATGTACTGTGGTACATGTAAATAAAATGTACATACGTAAAAGTCAACAGGCATAGGTGTACATCCGTACAGAAATGCGGGATAATGGCCTACGGCAAGGTATGCATATAAAATACAACCTCGCTCGCTACTATAGGGGGGTCATGATCACATACTCTACCATTAGTTTCCCCATAATCCATATCCTAATCATGTGAGAGATACATAAAGACTGTTCTAAGCATGGTAGAAATGGAAAGTACAACATGTGATATTTTAACTTGCTACCCCAAGGATCAGCAGTTAACATGGTTGGTAAATCGTAGTTCATTATGTAACAGTATGTAAAGTTTGTAGAAAGTACTTGCCTCTAGCAAAGCAAAGCAAAACAAGCTGCGATAAAAGTGCTATGGATGTCCGGTAACTCGTCACTATAGAAATAAATACAATAACTTAGTTTTTACACTAAGCTAAAACGCTAAGACACTAATCTGTGAAACACGACTTGTGACTGGGCACCTAGCCAAAATGATGACTTTGCAATAGGTGTGATGCCCGTAGTCCGCATTACGTATTGGAAATACGTATACGAATTTCGGGCTCGTATTTTTTGGTTTGTCATAATTAGTTAGCCTTGGGTTTTATTTTGCATGTTGCATTAGCATGGTTCATCATGGGATTGCATTGGCTTGGTTTGGTTCGGTTTAGTGGGTTTGGCTTGGTTTGGTTTTGTGGAGAACCACTCCCACCTACCACCACTCCCACCATAAATATCTATCCCACTCTCTCTCTTCCATTATTACTCATTACTTATTTCTTCTTCTCCATCTTTACTCTTCACCTACCAGAAGAGAGTGGAGAGCTTAGGCAAGTGCATCTTGCTTCATGGAGAAATCCCGTTTTTATTGTTCTATTGTCTTCCTCATGTGTTTCTAACCCACTTTAGTACTTGTCATTTTTCATTTTCATGGTTAAATTTTTGTAGATCTAGCTTTGTGGTACTTTTGGTTCCCAGGACTTTTGATCCATCACACTTGCATATTTTTGCTAGTTGATGGTTCCATGTTGTAGAGAATTTCGTTCTACCCCATTTTGACCTATGGAAGTCCAAATTTGGACTCCTGTGGGAAATTGGGTGGTGTGGAGAAGCCATGGTATTTTCCATGAACTTCTTCTCAGTTGGCAACAAAATGTTGATGGCTTGCATTTATTTTGGCCGCAGGAGTTTTGCCTAGCCGCATGGGCATGGCAGCATTAATTATTTTCTGGCATGATGGCACTTAATAGCAAGCACAGTAATTTGGGCAAGGCCTAATAATTATTTGCCACGTACAGCTTGCAATAGTGTGCAGATAATGTAGTGATGAGCCGCATGAATTTATTAATGGTTGGATCCGCATGTACTTGCTGGCCCTAAAATTTTTGGCCACTTGAGGAAGCCTTAGCCGCATGAAGTGAAGTAATAAATGCATGCAAGAAGCTAGCCGCATAGGCTTGAAAAGAGCATTTAATGCATTCTTTTCCTTGAAAGCATTTTGCATGCATTTTTCCTAATATATATTCAGTGAGCCGCATAGGCCACTCCAACTATCAGCCGCATGAAGACACCCATGTGGCATTCAATGCATTATTCATGAGCCGCATGCCTTCCAAGAATGCATTTAAGTATTATTAATGCATTGTTCATGCATTAACAAGGTATTAATGCCTTGGAGCCGCATAGGCTACTGAATGCAATTATTAGCATTAACTAGTACATGTCTTTCCATATCCATTATTTTTTTAGCATTAAATAATGCCCTTGGAGCCGCAGGGACTTGGATCCATGCATTAAATGCATCACTTTATGCTTTTAAGAACTTAAGTATTATATTGAGTGCTTTTATGCACCTTAAGCCCTATAGTTATAATAATTACTTAATACACCTTTCAAGAAAAGCTAGCCGCAGAGGACTTATTCATTTAATGCTCTATTTACATTTAAGACCCTACTTATTCATTTAATGCTTTATTTGCATTTAAGATCCTACTTTATTACTTAAAGCTTTATGCAATTAAGGCTTAAAGAATTGTATTTAATGCTTTAAATGTCCTTCCTTGGCATCAACCGCATGGCCATTATTTATTTATTTGTTTGTACTTCCATGCAAGCGATGTGAGGGTGAGCCGCATGGATATTTACATCATTAATAATTGCTTAATGCAGAGCCGCATAGCCTTTGGCCATTAAATATTATTATTATTTGCATGTTGTATTTTTGCATAAATTCTAAGGTGAGCCGCATAGGCTTCCCTTCTCCCACTATCTAGTATTTTGGCCACGTGAACCCTTAATTAGGTAGCTCACGTGAACCTTTTCTTATTGCATTAATTGTGGGGGTCCCACATAGCTTCTTTTAGTTGACTTGCTTGCTGAAATGGGAGCTTGCAATTATTGCGGGTCCCATTATCTTTTGTCTTACTTGATTTCATGCCCTCTTTGTTATATTGGCCGCATGGGTGGCCTCCCACTCTCTTTGACCGCATATTTGTTCTCCCACTTTTGGACCACATGGGTCCCACTTTGATTATTTAAATGTCTTATTTGCGTGAATTGTGGTCAGAATTTCTTCCCACTCCCAACATGAAAGTTGTAGAGTTTCTCCTTGGCTTCAAGAATATATATTTTATATTATATTATTATTTTAATTGCTCAAGTTTTTTCCCTCCTTGATAATGACATGACTTGATGGTGACCCGCCGTGGTGCACTCCTGACATGATAACTTGACCTGACAAATTCGACATGATAACTTGACATGATAATTCTTGATAGTGGCCCGCCGTGACGCACTTTTGACATGATGAACCTGACACGGTATATCTCGAATGCTGTTGCGACGGCTAACACGACTTGACAAGATTGAATAACTTGGACACCGTGGACGATTGTGCTTGTACAAATGAACCCGTCTTGTCTTGCATCATGTCTAGGACGGGGACCCCTGAGTACCACGGTCAGGGGCACCCACTGAAATCGACTAAGGCTAATCACTAGAATAATCCAGTAGTCATGAAGAGATTTTCCAGCTACAGGCAATCCCGTTATCTGGGCGCCCCACTTGGGATCTGTAGCCTGCCGTCGAGTAGGGCACATTTCCAGCACACTGTCATGTGTTGCACCCTCTAAGTAACCTAAGGATACATGCGTTTCCTGGACGATGTACCCACTTGAGTTCAACCCCTAATTGCGTCCGGATAGCCTGGATGGTCTGCAGGGCTTGTGGCTGTGGAATAATCTCGCTGCATCTTGCTAGTAACTAGGCCTGTGATAATCCTAGTTAGTTAAAGTATCAAGCCGTACTCTTTGCTTGGCCGTGATTGATTGGATGGAGTCTAGTCCAGCTTTGTCTCGTCCCGATCTTGTATAAGATTATGACATGACATGATTACTCGTGCTTTACTTTAATTCAATATCAAGATTATTGCATGACCTGTTTTCTTATTTTATCTTGTCGATAAATGGTGGGAGAAACCAAGTTCGATTCAGACGAAGGGTTACAACCCCGGTCCTTGTTTGGTTTACGGGTTGTAACCTGGTTATCTGAATGGTCCCATGGTTATCCCATCGTATATCACCTGTCATGTTTTCCTTAATTGTTGTCTTTATTTTATATTATTACTCTTGCGCTGATTGCTGGTTTTAGTTCCTAAGTGAAGCCTCCTTTGTGGCACTTGCTCTTTCTGGGGTCTGACCCAGCTGGTTTTGTATGGCCAGATACCAGAGCAGCTCCAGAGGATCTACCGAATCTCCAGCCACATGGTGACCACTAGACGGAATCCTGGTAACGAGTGGGTTATTTTTGGCTCTCCCACTCTATTGTAAATTATTTCTTTTGAGACGTTTAGCCGCCGAACAAGTGTTAGCTCGTGTACATTTTTACTTACTGTCTGCCTACGGGCTGTAACATGATTGGCAACCTAGGGTTGATCATGTATGACTAAACTCTTGCTAGTCGTCACATTTTGTAACGACTAGCTTTATGATCAGCTGGATATGTAATGTTTGGGATGCCTTACTATTGTATATTTGGTGATCTTACATCTTGTAACTCTATTTACTTGCTTGTGATTGAGACACTAGGCTTGTTATTGACCTTAAGAGACTGATGGCTTGTAGATAAACCCTCATATATCTAGACAGCCGTGACCGTATAGTGGAGTGGATTCCATTTCATTATACGTAGCTGGCTATGTCTGCCCCCGCTCTCTAGTATTCTGGTTCTGGGGCGTGACATGGTTTAAGTGGTGGCCCATGCAGGTCTTGTAAATCAAGATATGTGAGGGTTTACCGAATAGATGTCTCAATCAGTATTCGTCCTTGATCTCTGCTCGTATCTTCTGAATCACTGGATTCTTGTCCTGATCATATGCTTGTATCGTTGATCTGTCCTGGTCCTTCCTTATTGTTTCCTATGTCGTCTTCTTCAGCGGCATTATTCCTGGTCCTACCGATCAGCAAGGCGGAGCGTCTCCCGTAGACCAGCAGCAACCAGAAGATCAGGTCCAGCACTCAGGAGCAGCCTCCCGAGTCGTACCTACTGGAGGAGAGCCGCCAGTTCAGCCAGTCCAGTCTGCAGAGCCTGATGATGGCACTTTGGTGGGTCTCATCAGATCATTGTTAGCTTCCCAAGATCGCCGAGGAGATGCCTTGCAACAGACAGTGGCAGATGCTTTGAACAGAGACGGTCATCCAAGGAACAGTACAGCAAACAGTTTCAAGCGCCTGAACCCTCCGTTCTTCGATGGCAGTAAAGATGCTATCGCTGCTGATGCATGGCTCCAGGATACTGAAGTCATTCTAGAGGCAGCCAAGACCCCGGAAGATGAGAAGGTGGCCGTGGTGCGTCTACAGTTATTGGATCTTGCCCGCAGCTGGTGGGCAGCACAGGCCGTGGGATTAGTGGCCCCTATTCCATGGGCACTATTCAGAGAGAGATTCCAGACTAAGTACTTCGATGCGGTGGCTCGGTATGATCTTCAGACCAAGTTCACCAATCTGAAGCAAGGAGGCAGGACGGTCGATGGATATGCGGCCGAGTTCTCCAGGCTTAGTCGGTTTGCTCCCACTTTGGTGGCGACCGAGTTTGATAGAGCCCAGCGGTTCCAGCAAGGGCTCCACCTCGAGATTTTGTTGGCAGTCGAACAGTTTGAGCATCAGACTTTTGATGCTGTGTTGAGAGCATCCAGGAGGCACGAGTATACCTCCCACAGGATAGTAGACAGGACCGGAGGTCAGAAGCGATCTCACGGTCAGATGACCCAGTCGACAGCACCAGCCCCGGCAGTCAGGGCTTTGACAATTGGAACTTCGAGGCAGGCGGCCTCAGTGACGTCGATCACGTCCCCTCAGCAACAAAAGCAGAAGCAGTCTTCCGCAATGGGCTGCACTCATTATGGGAAGCCAAGACACGTTGTTTCAGAGTGTCGCAGAGCACAGGGATTGTGCTTGGCTTGTGGAGCACCGGACCACAAGATAGGGTCCTGTCCGAATAGGGCCAGTTCATCATCGGCCCAGACTAGTCCCTCGGTAAGGGGACCAGCCCCAGTCCAGCAGCAGCAGCAGTATCCATTGCCGAGGCCATTGCCGCCTCAGGCCCTAGCCTTCCAGCTACAAAGACCCCAGCAGTATGCCCAGGTCCAAGCTCAGATCCAGAACCGGCAGAGAGGTTCCTAGCAGGATATCTTTTCTCTTTCTCGTGCCTTCGATTTCCTTGCTTACATACATGATTGCATGATTGATTGTTTAGTATAGCTTGCCTGTGATTAGCATAGCTTGTCCTTGCCACTCTAGCCCCTTGATTAAATTCCGAGGACGGAATTCTTTTAAGGTGGGTAGAGTTGTGATGCCCGTAGTCCGCATTACGTATTGGAAATACGTATACGAATTTTGGGCTCGTATTTTTTTGGTTTGTCATAATTAGTTAGCCTTGGGTTTTATTTTGCATGTTGCATTAGCATGGTTCATCATGGGATTGCATTGGCTTGGTTTGGTTTGGTTTAGTGGGTTTGGCTTGGTTTGGTTTTGTGGAGAACCACTCCCACCTACCACCACTCCCACCTACCACCACTCCCACCATAAATATCTATCCCACTCTCTCTCTTCCATTATTACTCATTACTCATTTCTTCTTCTCCATCTTTACTCTTCACCTACCAGAAGAGAGTGGAGAGCTTAGGCAAGTGCATCTTGCTTCATGGAGGAACCCCGTTTTTATTGTTCCATTGTCTTCCTCATGTGTTTCTAACCCACTTTAGTACTTGTCATTTTTCATTTCCATGGTTAAATTTTTGTAGATCTAGCTTTGTGGTACTTTTGGTTCCCAGGACTTTTGATCCATCACACTTGCATATTTTTGCTAGTTGATGGTTCCATGTTGTAGAGAATTTCGTTCTACCCCATTTTGACCTATGGAAGTCCAAATTTGGACTCATGTGGAAAATTGGGTGGTGTGGAGAAGCCATGGTATTTTCCATGAACTTCTTCTCAGTTGGCAACAAAATGTTGATGGCTTGCATTTATTTTGGCCGTAAGAGTTTTGCCTAGCCGCATGGACATGGCAGCATTAATTATTTTCTGGCATGATGGCACTTAATAGCAAGCACAGTAATTTGGACAAGGCCTAATAATTATTTGCCACGTACAGCTTGCAATAGTGTGCACATAATGTAGTGATGAGCCGCATGAATTTATTAATGGTTGGATCCGCATGTACTTGCTGGCCCTAAAATTTTGGGCCACTTGAGGAAGCCTTAGCCGCATGAAGTGAAGTAATAAATGCATGCAAGAAGCTAGCCGCATAGGCTTGAAAAGAGCATTTAATGCATTCTTTTCCTTGAAAGCATTTTGCATGCATTTTTTCTAATATATATTCAGTGAGCCGCATAGGCCACTCCAACTATCAGCCGCATGAAGACGCCCATGTGGCATTCAATGCATTATTCATGAGCCGCATGCCTTCCAAGAATGCATTTAAGTATTATTAATGCATTGTTCATGCATTAACAAGGTATTTATGCCTTGGAGCCGCATAGGCTACTGAATGCAATTATTAGCATTAACTAGTACATGTCTTTCCATATCCATTATTTTTTTAGCATTAAATAATGCCCTTAGAGCCGCAGGGACTTGGATCCATGCATTAAATGCATCACTTTATGCTTTTAAGAACTTAAGTATTATATTGAGTGCTTTTATGCACCTTAAGCCCTATAGTTATAATAATTACTTAATACACCTTTCAAGAAAAGCTAGCCGCAGAGGACTTATTCATTTAATGCTCTATTTACATTTAAGACCCTACTTATTCATTTAATGCTTTATTTGCATTTAAGATCCTACTTTATTACTTAAAGCTTTATGCAATTAAGGCTTAAAGAATTGTATTTAATGCTTTAAATGTCCTTCCTTGGCATCAACCGCATGGCCATTATTTATTTATTTGTTTGTACTTCCATGCAAGCGATGTGAGGGTGAGCCGCATGGATATTTACATCATTAATAATTGCTTAATGCAGAACCGCATAGCCTTTGGCCATTAAATATTATTATTATTTGCATGTTGTATTTTTGCATGAATTCTAAGGTGAGCCGCATAGGCTTCCCTTCTCCCACTATCTAGTATTTTGGCCACGTGAACCCTTAATTAGGTAGCTCACGTGAACCTTTTCTTATTGCATTAATTGTGGGGGTCCCACATAGCTTCTTTTAGTTGACTTGCTTGCTGAAATGGGAGCTTGCAATTATTGCGGGTCCCACTATCTTTTGTCTTACTTGATTTCATGCCCTCTTTGTTATATTGGCCGTATGGGTGGCCTCCCACTCTCTTTGACCGCATATTTGTTCTCCCACTTTTGGACCACATGGGTCCCACTTTGATTATTTAAATGTCTTATTTGCGTGAATTATGGTCAGAATTTCTTCCCACTCCCAACATGAAAGTTGTAGAGTTTCTCCTTGGCTTCAAGAATATATATTTTATATTATATTATTATTTTAATTGCTCAAGTTTCTTCCCTCCTTGATAATGACATGACTTGATGGTGACCCGCCGTGGTGCACTCCTGACATGATAACTTGACCTGACAAATTCGACATGATAACTTGACATGATAATTCTTGATAGTGGCCCGCCGTGGCGCACTCTTGACATGATGAACCTGACACGGTATATCTCGAATGCTGTTGTGACGGCTAACACGACTTGACAAGATTGAATAACTTGGACACCGTGGACGATTGTGCTTGTACAAATGAACCCGTCTTGTCTTGCATCATGTCTAGGACGGGGACCCCTGAGTACCACGGTCAGGGGCACCCACTGAAATCGACTAAGACTAATCACTAGAATAATCCAGTAGTCATGAAGAGATTTCCCAGCTACAGACAATCCCGTTATCTGGGCGCCCCACTTGGGATCTGTAGCCTGCCGTCGAGTAGGGCACATTTCCAGCACACTATCATGTGTTGCACCCTCTAAGTCACCTAAGGATACATGCGTTTCCTGGACGATGTACCCACTTGAGTTCAACCCCTAATTGCGTCCGGATAGCCTGGATGGTCTGCAGGGCTTGTGGCTGTGGAATAATCTCGCTGCATCTTGCTAGTAACTAGGCCTGTGATAATCCTAGTTAGTTAAAGTATCAAGCCGTACTCTTTGCTTGGCCGTGATTGATTGGATGGAGTCTAGTCCAGCTTTGTCTCGTCCCGATCCTGTATAAGATTATGACATGACATGATTACTCGTGCTTTACTTTAATTCAATATCAAGATTATTGTATGACCTGTTTTCTTATTTTATCTTGCCGATAAATGGTGGAAGAAACCAAGTTCGATTCAGACGAAGGGTTACAACTCCGGTCCTTGTTTGGTTTACGGGTTGTAACCTGGTTATCTGAATGGTCCCATGGTTATCCTATCGTATATCACCTGTCCTGTTTTCCTTAATTGTTGTCTTTATTTTATATTATTACTCTTGTGCTGATTGCTGGTTTTAGTTTCTAAGTGAAGCCTCCTTTGTGGTACTTGTTCTTTCTGGGGTCTGACCCAGCTGGTTTTGTATGGCCAGTTACCAGAGCAGCTCCAGAGGATCTACCGAATCTCCAGCCACATGGTGACCACTAGACGGAATCCTGGCAACGAGTGGGTTATTTTTGGCTCTCCCACTCTATTGTAAATTATTTCTTTTGAGGCATTTAGCCGCCGAGCAAGTGTTAGCTCGTGTACATTTTTACTTACTGTCTGCCTACGGGTTGTAACATAATTGGCAACCTAGGGTTGATCATGTATGACTAAACTCTTGCTAGTCCTCACATTTTGTAACGACTAGCTTCATGATCAGCTGGATATGTAATGTTTAGGACGCCTTACTATTGTATATTTGGTGATCTTACATCTTGTAACTCTATTTACTTGCTTGTGATTGAGACACTAGGCTTGTTATTGACCTTAAGAGACTGATGGCTTGTAGATAAACCCTCATATATCTAGACAGCCGCGACCGTATAGTGGAGTGGATTCCATTTCATTATACGTAGCTGGCTATGTCTGCCCCCGCTCTCCAGTATTCTGGTTCTGGGGCGTGACAATAGGAGACCAATATGGGGTGACACACTACTTTAACTAACTTTCTAGGGTCTTTACACTAGTGAGGGGTGGGGTTCAATACGGCTAAAACTCAAAATAATACAAAAAGCTACAAGTCCTAATTAATCAATAAATAAATCAAAAGACCATTGTGTTCCAATAATTTTAGAGATAGACAAAAAGCCTAGTTTTACTCAAAGTAAAGTATCAAAGTGATCCTTGTTAATCATAGAAATTTATTATAATTTTTTTGGAATTTATTAACCAGTACAAATATTTAATAAAAATCAGTTTTCCTAAGTATACAGAAAATGAGTTTTGGTTTCATATGCCAAACTAGTGGCAAAACAGTAAATTAAATACTATAAAAGTTATACTAAATTAGCTAACTTAACATAGTATCTAAATACTATTTTTCCAGAATTTTAACAGTACTCTAAGTATTTTTAGAAATCCAAAAACAGCATTGCACACAATTAAAATTAAATAATTAATTATCTGCGTATTTTGTCCATGTATATAATTTGAACCAAAGTTCAAATACAGGACCCAAGGCCATGAATCAAGTCCAATATGACTTGTACAGGTCTTGAATGTGTGAAAACACATTTGGGCCCAAAAGCCCATGCTAGGCTTGGACACCAAATGGTTGCAGTAATTTAAATACACTAAAAATACAATTTGGTAATAGTGCAAAATAAATATTATTATTTTAATAAGGCAAAATTATGCATAGTGAAAATATACATACATATGTAAATAGTACATATATCTATGTATAAGAAAAATACTTAATTTATAAAGTATATATATATATATATATATATATATATATATATATATATATATATATATATATATATATATATATATATAAGAAAACACTTAATAATAAAGTGTATATATAATAATATATATATATATATATATATATATATATACATGAAAATATATACATATATACATATATGTATATATATATAAATACAAACATATATATATAAATTTACTAACTATAAAATATACATACATATATATAAAATACTGTCAAAATACAGTATATACATATATATACTAATATATATATATATATATATATATATATATATATATATATATATATATATATATATATATATATATATATATACATATAAAATATAAAAAAAAAAAAAAAAAAAAAAAAATACATATAAAATATATATATACATATAAAAATATATATATATATATACATATAATATATATATATATATATACATATAATATATATATATATATATATATATATATATATATATATATATATATATATATATATATATATATATATAACAAAAAAGAAAAAGAAAAGGAAAGAAACAGAAAAAGAAAAAGAAAGGAAACAGAAAGGGGGGGCTCGAACCTGAGCCAGCGGGGGGGGGGGGGGGGTGTTAACTCGGGTCGGGCTGGCCAGAGGGTCAGCCCATCACTTGTGTTAGGGTTAGAGTTTGGTTAATATTATTTAGGTTTAAACGAGTTAATATACAAAAAAAAAACAATCCTGTGTCCGGACAGTTTGGGACACAGGAATCCACGTGTCCGTACTATGCACGACACGTGTAATGCCTGTAGTTCGTATTACGTACCTTGGTATATGTGTACGTATTCTTGACTCGTATTGCGTATTTTTCTGCATGGTTATTTTGGCATATCATTGGATATGGCATAGCTTGGTTCGGCTTAGCTTGGTTTGGTTTGCTTTTGGGTTCATCATGAACCAAAAGAAAACCCCTACCTACCACCACCATCCCCATTTATTAACCCCTCCTCTTTCTCTCTCTTCATTATTCTTCTTCTTCTCCACATTTACTTCTACACCTACCAGGAAGGAGAGAGAGAGGGAGAGCTTAGGCAAGTGCAAACTTGCTTCATAATGGATCTCAAGTTTTATTGTTCCATTCCCTTCCTTACTTGATTCTAAGCCTCTTTAGAACTTGACATTTTTGGATTTGATGGATGGATTCTTGTAGATCTAAGTTTGTAAACTTTTCGGTTTTTCTTGATTTTGATCTCTAAAACTTGGTTATTTTCGAAAACTAGTGTTTCTATGTTATAGAGAATTCAATTTCATGCAGTTTTGGCTTTTGTTTCGCTTGATTTCGACTTCGGATGAGGAAGTTATGGCCAAAACAATTTCTGGTCATTTTTATGTTCATCTGCAGCACGAACAGCATGTCGCAGAAGGCGCATGTCGCAGTAGGCGCATGTTGCAATGAAGCGCATGTCGCAGTAGCCGCACAGCATGTCGCAGAAGGCGCATGTCGCAGTAGGCGCATGTTGCAATGAAGCGCATGTCGCAGTAGCCGCACACCATGTCGCAGAAGGCGCATGTCGCAGTAGGCGTATGTTGCAATGAAGCGCATGTCGCAGTTGCCGCATACCATGTCGCAGAAGGCGCATGTCGCAGTAGGCGCATGTTGCAATGAAGCGCATGTCGCAGTTGCCGTATACCATGTCGCAGAAGGCGCAGGTCGCAGTAGGCGCATGTTGTAATGAAGCACATGTCGCAGTAGCTGCATATCATGTCGTAGAAGGCGCATGTCGCAGTAGGTGCATGTTGCAATGAGGCGCATGTCGCGGTAGGCGCATATCATGTCGCAGTTGAGCCACATGAGGCGCATGTCGCGATAGGCGCATATCATGTCGCGCATGAGCCGCATTAAGGCGCATGTCGCAGTAGGCTCATATGGTGTCGCAGTTGCATGCATGTCGCAAAATAGGCCGCATAATGCATATTTTGACTATTACTAACTGTTATATGTCCTAATTGACTGAATTATTGCTCGAATTTCTCCCAACTCCCAACGTGGAAGTTGTAGATCTTTTCCTTAGCAGCAAGAATATGTCTCTAGTTATTTTATGCAAGTTTCTCTCATTCATAATATTGTAAGAATAGAACACGATAGTGGCCCGCTGTGGCGCACTCTTGACAAGTAAACTGACATGATATATTTCGGCATGCTGTTACGACAGCTAGCCTGACATGATAAGTATGAAATACCTGGACACCGTGGGCGATTGTGTTTGTAATAAACTGGTACTGTTTTGCATCATGTCTAGGATGGGGATCCCTGAGTACCACGGTTAGGGGTACCTATTGAAATTGACTAAGGCTAATTAACTAGAATGATTCAGTAGTCATGAAGAGATTCCCAGCTACAGGTAATCCCGTTATCTGGGCGCATGCAGTGGACTTGTAGCCTACCGACGAGTAGGGCACATTTCTAGCACACAGTCATGTGTTGCATTCTTCCTAAATAGACATTCGACCTGGATAACCGGATGGTCTGCAGGGCTTGTGGCTGTTGGGATAATCTCATTGCATCTTGCTAGTAACTAGGCTTGTGATAACCCTAGTTAGTTAAAAGTATCAAGCCGTACTCTTGATTGACCATGATTGATTGGATGTAGTTTATTCCATCTTAGTCTTATCCTGATCCTGTACAAGATTGTATCAGGACATGATTTCTTGTATCGATAAATGATGGGATACCAAGTTCTGTTCAGATGAAGGGTTACAATCCCGGTCCTTATTTGGTTTAAGGGTTGTAACTTGGCTATCTGAATAGTTCCATGGTTATCTTATCATATATCGTCCTGCTTATTATGCCCGCCTTAACAATAAAGATCAGGGGTCCAGTTCTGTTCAGGCGAAGGGTTACAACCCCGGTCCTTGTTTGGTTTAAGGGTTGTAACCTGGCTCCCGGAGCAGTTCTGTGTCCTCTCTTCGTTTATTGTCTTATTGTAACCCCCTGTCATGCTCGTCATGTTTTACCTTTACTTCAATACCATGATTATTTATACTGGCCTTAACAATAAAGATCAGGGGTCCAGTTCTGTTCAGGCGAAGGGTTACAACCTCGGTCCTTGTTTGGTTTAAGGGTTGTAACCTGGCTTCCGGAACGGTTCTGTGTCTTCTCTTCGTTTATTGTCTTGTTACCTTATCAATAGTAATTGAGGCGGGTTTCTATTCAGACGAAGGATTGCAACCCCGGTCCTTGTTTGGTTTAAGGGTTGCAGTCTGGCTACTTGAATGGTTTTTTCCGTGTTCAATATATTATTGTTATCTCAGCTATTATCACTATCTTTTAATTACCTTACTATTTATTTGTGATATGCTGGTTTTAGTTCCTAAGTGAAGCCTCCTTTGTGGCACTTGCTCTTTCTGGGGTCTGATCCAGCTGGTTTTGTGTGGCCAGATATCGGAAGCAGCACCAGAGGATCCACCTGTCTTCCAGCCCGATGGTGACCACCAGGCGTAACCAGGGCAACGAGTGGGTTTTTTTTGTCCTTCCACTCTATTTGTAAAATTATTCTTTTGAGGCGTTTAGCCGGCGAGCACGTGTTGGCTCGTATTGCACCTTTATTTACTGTCTGCCTACGGGCTGTAACATGATTGACAAATCCTAGGGTTGATCATGTATTGACTAAAACTCTTGCTAGTCCTGACATTTTGTACGACTAGCTTTATGATCATCCAATATGTAATGTATGGGACGCCTTACTATTGTATATTGATGCTCTAATATCTTGTGACTGCTACTACTTGCTTGTGATTGAGACAATAGGTTCGATTTTGACCATAGGAGACTGATGGATTGTAGTTAAACCCTCATATATCTAGACAGCCGTGACCGTATAGTGACGTGGATTCCATTTCATTATACGTAGCTGGCTATGTCTGCCCCCGCTCTCCAGTATTCTGGTTCTGGGGCGTGACAACACGTACGAGCTCAGTCTCGCGTGTCCGAGCACAGCATTAGGTTCGTCGTGTCCTCGCGAGTCTCGTACGTGAAAACGAGACACGTACGACACGATTCGAGTTCTGTTACTCACGTGTCCGGCGATTGGGAAATGTTTCGAAGGCCGAGGACGACGGAGAAGTGGTCGGGACGGTGGCGGAGTGGTGGCGATCGACTCGTCTCGGCGTGGCGAACTCTTCGACGGCGGTTGGGGGCTGTGAGGGTCGACGGTGAGGCTGGGCGAGGCTCGCCGGAGCTAGGGTTAGGGTTTGGGGAAAAGGGAAAGAACAGGGCGATGGTCGGTGGTGGTGCGTCGTGGTGGTGGTGGATTGGTCGAGGGGTCTGTGGGGGGTTTTTATAGGGGGGCTAAGGCGGTCGGGCTGGTCGAAAATGGCGGGGGCAGGGCGCGCTGGCGGTTGTCGGTCAGCCGGGTCGTCGGGGGAGTGGGTAGATTAGGTTTGTGTTTAGGTCCCTGTAGATTTAGGATATTACACAATAGGTCCCCACAGTAGCAAATGCAAATAATAATTTGCATTCAGTAGTTTAAAACAATTAACAAATTACAAACTGATATATTTAACAATTAAGTAAATTGCATACTGATATAAAAATAATTCAAAAATTACAAAATTCTATTTAAATAATCTAATTAATTACAAAAGTCAATTAAAACATTTTAGAAAATTTGTAAATCAATATTTTAATATATAAAACTCATTTAAAAATTCTAGAAAAATTCCTAAAAATCCTAATAATTATTTTAAGGCTATAAATGACATTAAAATTTAATTAACACTAATTTAACTAAAATTTGAAAAACAGGGGCTTACAATAAATAATATATATATTGACGATTTCTTGCTTTTGAGCTTTAATTGATTTATCTCTTTAATTGGAATATTGAGAGGAGATAGAGAATCGTCGCTTGCTTATGATTAAATATGACTTATGTGTTATTATATCTTGATTCACTATTTATTCTTTACTATTTATTAGTGCACATTTTTAACTCTTTTTATGATTTCTTGGTGCACCCGGAAAATCTTTTGTAAAATATTTTACCTTGCAAGCAACTTGTTTTCCCGGTTTAGATGAATTTTCTCATTCTATGGATAAATTCCCTTTCAGAGTATTGTTTACCAATGATTGAGTAGCACATATGAATATATGTTATTGTCGAACTCCTTGTGTCTATATCTATAAATATGGGTTTGAGCTTTTGTTTTGAGATTATCCAATTCTAGATGTTATACCCATTTCACATGGTCGTAAATATTTTGTGTATTCTAGAATAATCTATAATTTTATCAACTTGGATAGATCTCAATTTTTTGGCAAAAAGATTTGTATTCTTGTGCTTTTATGAATAAACTTTTAGCCTTATTTTGATAAGAGTAGTTTTCTTATTTTTGAGATTTTCTTATACTCTTATACTTGCTTGGTGATGAGTCTATAAATTATTTTGATTATTCAAAGTGTATGATCTTATTAGAAAATTTCAACATAAGCAAGCATGTGAGTGTTAGTGACTTAAGGTTCTGTGAGCACTTTTTAATTGATATTTGTTCACTTCATTAACCTTGAAAGTTTTATAGCTTGTTATCTTATGTCTTTAAGCTTATCATTGTGGTTCACTTTCACTTATGTGTTTATCTTCTTTAGTTTTATTCTTGATCATATCTATGAAACCTTCTTCCAAATAGATGATATTTATTATTGTTTCATACTCCAATCTATACATGATATGCTAATTTTACAAATTTTATGAATTTACTTGAGACTATTTTATATTCTATCCTAGATATATATTTATATTCTAATATTAGTTTGACAAATATTTGATTAAAACTCGATTAGTTGTGGCGTGTGATTCCAGAAATTAATCTTTATCTATATTAGTCATAAGTAAGCATCATGCATCTAACTATCCCTCTCGCTTTTGAATTATGTTTTCATCATAAAATATTTTATATCTCATTTTTTTTAAATTACTAACATTTAAATATGATTGAATATTTTTCATATTTATATTGTTCTTTCTTGCAAAATCTCTATGTTTTATCAGTGACTAAAGCAATTAATTTGCTTATATGTATCTAGTTTTAAAACAATTATATGCATAAACAGATAACTTCAAGATTTAGGAGATATCAAAGATATAGATCTTTATCCCCTTGCTCAATAATGCATAAAAGGCTATAAAGTCATCACAAATAAGAAACTGTATCTTTAGGCAAGAAGAAAGAACATTCAATTAATGAACACTTAAAGATGAACAACCAAAAGAATCTCCAATAGGCATATATAAATCAAAGATAACACATATTGACCTATATAGAAGTATCTCATAATAGACAAGATAGATCAATGTATGTTACCTTTCGTAAAAAAAAGTGATCATGAAATTAAGAATAAAAATCAAATACAAGCATCCATGATGTAAAGCATAAAACGCTGAAAACAAGAAAATCTATCAAAAAAAAAGTCAAATAACTCACATGTGACCTAATAGATCTCATCAAGAACATTCTATGAAAAATCTCAAGTCTACATCAATAATCAAATCACACAACTCATAGAATTTGAGACAATAGATATTTTAACACGAAAAATAAAATAGAAATTTTGATTATTTGGATCATTTATGATGATACAAATGATTGATACAATATTTCCTATGTCACTTATGTTATTTTATTAGTCAAATTTCTATAACTAAGTCACTCTAGTCTTCGTAATAATTATTATCTATTTATATTCTGAATTTCAAAGTTAAACATAAAAGTATCATATGATGCAAATTCTGAGATTCGTAGCACGCAAATTATGGTGTTCTGTTGACCAAAAAGTCAACCAACAAACCCCTAATATTTGAGTACACAAACCTGTAGATTCAGCGCTACAAGAACGCTAGAATCGATGGTTCGCACAAATCTTGAATATTTTGCAAGATATTACAAATACGACTTACAGTTTACAGTTACGGTGGATTTCTAGTCATCTAGGACTTCTACGAATTAAAAAAATAACAAATTAACCTATTAAATCTTGAAAATTTAAACGATATAAGTCTCTGTGTTAACTTTCTAAACAATCAAACGAATAATGAAAAAGAGTTTGCGATCTCTCGGAATCTCGAAAACAGTGAACCAAAATCATGTTTCGACCAATTGACGCCCAAATAATTTTACAGAATTATGGTGTCGAATTTCAGAAACAAATTATAGATTCAGAAACCTTACCTCGATACGGTTCCAAGAAAAAATGTCGCAAGATTCTGACGTCTGGATTAGTCGCAATCACTCCACTAAGTTCGAAGAACACACAAATCCTCTACAGAGCAACCCTCTTTCTCTCTCCTCTCAATATTAATTGCGACAAAAATAAATTAGGGTTTTATAATAATAATAATAATAATAGTAATATATATATATATATATATATATATATATATATATATATATATATATATTACTATTATTAATATATATATAGTACGGGGGGGTGCTTTGGCGGGGCTCCCCCGCGGGGCTTTTGATCCGTGCCCTCTCTCTCTCTCTCTCTCTCTCTCTCTCTCTCTCTCTCTATATATATATATATATATATATATATATATATATATATATATATATATATATATATATAGTCCATTTTTTGAGGCCGCCAGCTTCGGACCGTGGTCGCCCTGCGACCACCCAGCCATCCCATGCCCACGGGGGAGGGGGGGGGCACGAACTTGGGACCTCCCCCAAGTGAGCCCCCCTCCCTAACCACTTGGGCTAGGGAGCTTGGACGCGCCCTATATATATATATATATATATATATATATATATATATATATATATATATATATATATATATATATATATATATATATATATATATGAGAAAAATAGGCTTCGCCGTGTATCTATGTTTAATAGTTATTAATTGATTTTTAGTCTAAATAACTCCAAATAAATTTCAAATATTTTCATAAAACTTGCAATAAATTATAGAAAATATATTTAGGCCTTCTAGTCATAAAACAAAGGTTTAGCACCAAAATATTTTCATATGGACCCACAGTAAATTTTCAAGGTTTTGAAAATAGGTTTTATAGGCTTTAATTATCCAAAACATTCCCGAAAATTACAAAAAATTCCAAAAAATGAGAAAATAATACAAATTGATTTCTAAGGCTATATATGAGTCTCTAAGGGCCATATCTAATACAATGTCACATATTTTGTTGTTATGTGCCTAGGGATAATATAGGTGTATATATAACTCTCGCTATTGTAAATCGAATTTCGTAATAATTACTTTTGCTAAATTTTTTAAAAATAGAGAGGTTTACATAGACAAGTTGCATTCAAATAGTAATAATTTGTACATACTCGGATCATCCCGTTCTTCTTCATCACTGAGAAAATATTAGCAACCCAATCAGGATACTGTTCTTCACGAACGAAGACGCTTGTTATCAGCTTCTTGACTTCAACGTCAATTGCTTCCATAACTTTTGGACGGAATCGTTGTTGCTGTTGCTTCACTGGCTTAGCATTTGGAAGAATATTGAGCAGATACAATGCAATTTGAGTATCCAGACCAGGAATATCTTCATAACTCTAGGAAAATACATCAATATACTCTCTTAAGCTGTATAAGAGTATGTTTATCATCTTCTGATAGACTTTTACCGATGAAGATAGGTTTAGAGGATGGCCCATCTCCCAAGTCAACTTGAATGACTTCATCTTTGGTAGATGGTTCACATTGCTCAAACCGTAACTCCTACTAAGTTTCCAACTTTCGAGCCCAAGAATCAACTTCGAAAGGCTCCAACGATTGGTCATCATCTTCAACCTGGTCCACTGACACCATGTTGATTGATAATGATTGTTGAAAACTGCTCCAATACATGCATCTGAATCCCAGATTGAAGAGTCGAAAGAATGAGAATTCAACTCAACTTCTTCTTCTGAACATTCAGGATTTGTTGGAGGAGTGACATAACCAAACCACTACGAGTGTGTTGGTAATAGGTTTCAGGTTTTCCTTTGGGAGCGAAGTGACGTATTGGCATACGCTGACCTTTTTCCAACTGAAGTCCTTTATCACTCTTCAAGTCATATCCCATGTTTTGGATGATGTTCTTGGCTTGAGGAATATAACGGTAATGATATATTTTACCATTATCAGGTTCAGGATCGTCGGTAAGAGAGTCCTTATGAGATTCAGCTCTGCCATAGATGATTGACTTGTCGCCTTTCTTCCTTGCTGGAACTTTGAATTAGTAGGCCTTGTATGGAAGACAAGGGGTACCTTTCTGGAAAGAATTAGATACTGGCATATATAGCTTTACTCCTTCTACTAGTAAACATAGGGTATTCACAGAACCCTGAGTAGATTTAGCAACACAAGAGTAATCAAAAGATAGACCTCTTTTAATAAGTATATACAATATCTTGTAGTCGGGGATAGCATCCTCAGGGAGAGTTACATGAAGTGATTTATTTACGAACTCTGCTCGCGCTCCAACAACAACACAAGCCATATCGTTAACCAAAGGTGGCTTATGGGAGAAACATAATATTTGGAACAACGAAAATCAATTACCAAAGGTTCAGTGTTCCTTGCTGTAGCAAGATCAATCACCAAGGGATACTCAACTCTTTCTCTACTTTTCGACTTGTGAAGATCGATTACAAAAGTTCACTACTTCTTGTCCGATCTGTTGGACAATTAACTCCATTCCTGTTAGAGAACTTGCAAAGATTAATCGCAAGTGGTTCATCAACTTATTTTTTAGTGACATGACCCTTTGTGTGTATAACTAAAGGCTATTTACTAACAGTCCCAACTTCTGCCTTATCATCAGCCTCATTGCCTCTATCTTCACTAGCTTCTGGTGAAGATATCTCTTCGAAGTACAACTGATCTAGTAGTTTGTACAACTGATCTGGTGAAGATATCTCTTCGAAGTAGCCTTTGGACTCCTATCCTGGAGAATATCATGATGGACCCACATGACCTTACCATGCTGAGTAGTGAGTAGTACCAGCCATGTTGTTTAACTTCGAGCTGATAGGAATTGATAATCTATATTGTTGCCCTTGGCATCAAGATGACACCATCTTGAACTCTAGTAAAAAGAAGTCACTGAACTGAAGAGAAACCAAGTTTGCGACAACATGCTTTTCGTTAGTGTGCAACATGATACCTTAGAGTCAGTTAGCTGCTGGATCTTATTTTCCAATATATAGCAATCTTTGGTAGGGTGATGAACATATAATTGATGGTATAGGCAGTATTATGGATCATTGGTTCTGTCTACCTCCTTTGGTTGTCTAGGATCAGGCAACTTCAACTTGTTGCTCTTTATTAAAACATAGAAAATTTCTAACAAATTTTCCTCATCTACCCCCTGCCAATGGTAAATTATGATCATCTTCAGAACTGAGAGGGATACTTAGTGCCACGCTTCATGAAGGCACTATATAGACAGAGAAATCGGATTATTGGCTTTGGTAAAGAAGATGATTGATCTGGGTGAGTGGGCAAGGACTTCACTTTCTGATTCTTTCACGCCTAATAAAGAATCCACTAATTTTGAATGAATGCTTATTGCTAAGAACAAGTTCGTAATCATTGAAAATTTTAGTAAATGACCCAATATGGTTTAATAAAAGAATTTGCTTATTGCTAAATGAAAAGAACCTTGCTATGCTATGACGATAAAAATATTTTGAATGCTAAAGTAGATTGTTTCTACAAGTGAAATAACCTTTGTCGTGCTTAATTAGAAGAAAATGGAATGTTTACATGTCCTTAATCGTCGCTATCAAGAGTAGAGTTCCATGCTTATTGTTATAGAACTGCTATCATGCTTGTAAAAGATGAATGGTTTCATGTTCTTTTGTTGTTTGCTAAAATGATAGAAATGTATAGAAGGCACTTATGTTGTTAAAAAGAGATGATACGACATGATAGTATAGAGAAAAGAAGATAGGAACTATTGGTTATGTGATATGAAAAGAAGAGAAAAGATAAAAATGTTGCTTATCGATAGATTGTGTATCGTAGAGTTTATATGATAGAAGTTGCATTCATGTATTGATCTCGGACAATTTGTGCATGTTTGCCATTTAACAAAGTTGAACAAACTTTTTATTAACAAACTGAAAGAAGTACAAAGAAATCATAAACAAGAACTCTAAGTACAAAGTTTTTGATTCTGGGATAGTGTGACAATAGAGATCGAATACTGTAGCTGATTCCTTTACTCCGTTGACAATCCGACGAGGCAAAAGATGATTGCAAGTCTCTGCTCAACAACAAGAAGAACAACAATTTGGCCCTCTCATTTTTATGCAAAAACTCTCAATGTGTCTGGGCTTGAAATAAAGGAATGCTCATTCTATTTATAGATGGTGGAATGATCCATCCATGTGCACATATGCGAAGCGCACATGAATTTTGGCATGCAGGAACACTGCATGCATGGTTATGTGAACTGAATTCGGTTGCAACTGTGCGCATTTGGCGCAGCCAACTGCTACGTAGTCGCGGTTAGGATATGGTGGTTGCTGAGATCTTGGGCGGTTGACACCCGTCATAGACATGACTGAGTTGTTTGACACGTGGTGGGTGTTGATGACTCGAAGATCTCGTTCTGTTGGAATAGAAAGATCTCGATACGCTGTTGATTCTGCACATAAGATAGACTTAGCACATGGCTTTAGGAGCGCATAGCAAGTTTGGGCGCATGGGTTCATGGGCGCATGCGAATATTTATTCTTGTCAGCCATGTAGCATGGCACAACTATAACCGACAATGAGTAATGATTATGTTGAAGTATGCGCTAACGCCTGCTGTCAGCTCATACTTTGAAGCATCTTTATATTAATCTGGAGGTGGCTTTGGTGCGCCAAATCCTCGTGGTGCATGATGCTGCTGCTGTATTGGCACATATGGTCATAACAAGATGATGCTTCGGTTGTTGTGCAGCCGTCGACTGCGTACACTATGGGGCACGTGCTGCAAGACCTTCCAAGCATCGGCTGACAACTAACCCAACTGTTAGTTGAAGCATTAAATACTCTATACCGAAGAGCGTTTTAGGCATATGGCCTCTCTGGTACATAGATAGCTTGGCACACCAAAAGCTAGGTACATGATCCTTCTTGAGTCTATTGAGTGCCTGGTTGGGGGTGCGCATGATATGCTGTGCGCATGTCCCTTAGGCGCATGGCTTGATTGTTTCATGATTCTACAGTGCACAAGGTAATGGTCTCTCGATGGTTCCTGGGGCATTGGGAATCGTTCGGCCTAAGAGAGATCATGATAGCACCCTTAGGTAAATGCTAGACCTAGCGATCATGGGGTATTGTGTCTAATAGTGTAAGCTGAATGAGCGAGTCACATCTGCTAATCATAGGTAGTGACCCATGGATCATCATGTAGATAGGTGTCGATTAGTGAAGCGCTGAACCATAAGCCACAACCGATAGTATGTTTGTATATCAGTGACAAGCTGAACCATGAGCCACAACTGCTAGTATGAGCGAATACTAGTGAAAAGATGAACTGCGAGTCAAAACTACTGGTATATGCATGTATTTGTGCAGACCTGAGCCTTAAGACATAGTTGCTAATCGAGTTGTATGTATATGTGGAGATTTATTGCAAGCTTAAAAATGCGGAGACGTACAAGGAATATCATGGAACATATTATACATAATCAGTTTATTCTAATCCTTATTTTGTACAGGAATGGACTGTTGACTGTGGGTAAGAATCACTAAATAAGCGATGTTCACTATTGCTTTATATTTCCTATCCTATTCTACTCCTAAAAATATTTTGTTTCACATAAAATGTTGTCCCGATTATAAACATAAAATTGTATTACTAATATGCTGCAAGTCGTTACTTAGAGAAAGAACGGTACATGATATGTTGCTGTTATTCTCCCTAAAAGAATTGATTATGGCTAATGAAACACGTTGCAATGTCGGAACATAAATGAATAGTTATCGTGTATGAACAATTACCTTTGTAATGCTTGAGTGAAAGAAGTAAAATGTGGCTTTTCGAAAATGTTTTTGAAAGATATATATTGACTCTTATTCTGTACAACATGAAATAAACGTAGGTAAAACATAGCAAGATCACTAATAACACAACGTTTTCTTGCATGAATACTTTATGAATATTTCAGACGGTGAAGCCATTGTCTCTCACTAGTGCATTAATGTACTGATCCCCCACCAGTTTGCGTGCAGGTACGAGATGTTTGAATAGATGTTCGAAACGATGGCCAGATTCTCATCCTCGGGAGCCAAAAATCAGAAAAAGATGCAAAGAAATGGTTTTATATATAAACGGATGTAATATATGGAATGATATCATTGTAATCCTATATAGTTCATAAGAAATGAAAGCCAAGTATGGCATATATCAGAGAGTTATTGAGTGCCTTGTAATCGATTCAAAATTATCATTAAAGAGATTTTGTTCCTTATATGCTTGTGTTCACTATGATTTTCTGCAATATTGTTCGCGACTTTCAATTTCTACATTAAAGTTTTGCTGCTTTGTTGTCTGAATAGTCCATTTTTGTTATTGTACAAGTCTTGGCCTTGTGCAAGGATAACTTGGGCTTGCATCACGCCCAAGCGAGGATCGGTTCCACAGGGATAAGTTTTGAAAACGATTGGTTCTACGGAACCGGCACATGACATAATGGTATTGAAGACACTCAATCTTTTGGCCATTCGTGGATTCATTTCAATTCGAAGATGTATTTTTGATCAAAATTCCTTTGCCTACTTGATATCATTGATAAGATGAACGTTTAATACTATAAGTTCATAAATATTTTTGTGATGCAGACATTTGTTTAATTGATTGTAGAGGGGTGTTATTGAATAGTAAGTTTTATCGATTGACGGTAGCGAATGATGAGGACTATCGCTACTATTTATATCGTAAGTTTATTCTTAAGTTTCGAGGACGAAACTTTTTCTCAGTGGGTAATTATGTAGTGACCCACTCTGCGAATGCACTATATAGATAGAGAAATCAGATTGCTGGCTCTAGAATAGAAGACAATTGATCTGGATGAGTGGACAAGGACTTCACTTTATGATTCTTTCATGCCTAATAAAAATCCATACATTTTGAATGAATGTTTATTGCTAAGAACAAGTTCATAATTATTGAGAATGTTAGTAAAATGATCTAGTATGCTTTATTAAGAGAATTTGCATGTTACTAAATGAAAAGAACCTTGCTATGCTAAGACAAAAATAAGTATTTTGAATGCTAAAGTAGATTGTATTTAGAAGTGAATAACCTTTGCCCTGATTAATAAGAAGAAATAGAGAATGTTTACATGTCCCTAATTGTATGCTATCAAGAGTAGAGTTCCATGCTTCTTGTTATAGAACTCTTACCATGCTTGTAAAAGATGAATGATTTCATGTTCCTTTATCGTATGCTGAAGTGATAGAACTATATAGAAGGCACTTGTGCTATTAAAAAGAGACTATACGACATGACAGTACAAAGAAAAGAAGAGAGGAGCTATTAGTTCTGTGATATGAAAAAAATACAGAAAAGATAGAATTATTGCTTATCGATAGACTGTGTATCGTAAAGTTTACATGATAGAAGTTGCATTCATGCATTGGTCTCGGACAGCTTGTGCACAAGGTAATGGTCTCTCGACTGTTCCTAGAATCGCTCGGTCTAGGAGGGATCGTGATGGCACCCTGAGGTAAATTCTAGACCTCGAGATTAGGTGGGTGATGTATCTATTAATGTAAGTTGAACGAGCGAGTCACAGCTGCTAATCATGGGGAGTGACCCATGGACAGTCATGTAGATAGGTGTCAATTAATAAAAAACTGAACCCTGTGCCACATTTGTTAGTATTTGTGTATATTAGTGAAGATATGAATCGTAAGTCACAATTGCTAGTATGAGCGAATATTAGTGAAGAACTGAACCGTGAGTCACAGCTGCTAGTATATGCTTGTATTAGTGTAGAGATGAGCCTTGAGTCACATCTTCTAATCGAGTTGCATGTATATGTAGAGATTTATTACAAGCCTAAAAATGCAGAGACATACATGGAATGCAGAGATATACATGATATGTTATTGTTATTGTCCCAAAAATAATTGATTATGACTAATGAATCATGGCCGTTCCTGAACAAAAATGAATAGTTATCGTGCATGAACAATTTACCTCTGTATATGCTTGAATGAAAGAAATGAAGTATGGCTTTTCGAAAATGTTTGCAAAAGATATAGATTGACTCTTATTCTATACAGCAAGAAATGAACGTAGGTAAAAGATAGCAAGATCACTAATAACATAATATTTTCTCACATGAATACTTGGTGATCATTTCCGACGATGAAGCCGTTATCTTTCACTAGTGCAATAATTACTGATCCTCCACCAGTTTGCCTGCAGGGGTTATATATATATATGAATTCCAAGCAAATTTGCAATTCATATGAATTCCTTTTTGGAATTTGAAGCAAATATGTGGAACTAAATTCTGGTAAAAAAATTGGTATTGACATTAACCACTCTTTGCCTAGCAACCGTTCTACCACACTTAGTATGAACTAGAAACCGTTCTAACACACTTCGTTAAATCTGTGGAACTGAATTCTAGTAAAAAAAATTGTTGTAGCAACCGTTCTAACACACTCAGTTCCACATAATTAACCACTCTTTGCCTAGCAACCGTTCTAACACACTTAGTTTGAACTAAAAAAACATTTATGGAATTTGAAGGTCTTTTCCCCACAAATACCATGCCCTGATTTGCAGATTTGTTTGTCGTCTATTGTAACCACCACTTTTCTAAAATAAGAGTATTTTGGTAATTATGTGATTTTTTAATTTTTGGATTATTTTATAATATTTTAACTGGTGTTGTGTTAGCAGTCGGTTTAACCTTAGCCAACCATGATTAGAGACTAACCATGATTTAGAAACCTAATTATCATTTTAGAATTGAATTATAGGTTCTAACCTAATTAGGAAACAATTTAAGTTATTTTTAGGCTATTTAAATAGATAGCTTTTGGCCTTTTGCTAATGGGCTTCTATTGGACCTTAGTGAATTGTGGTCCATACCTAAACCCTAGCTATGCTAGACGGCCACAAACAGCAGTCCCTCCCCCTATATATGTGTTATACTATTGTAGCCGTCAAGCTTAACCCTAGAAATCCCCTTTCCTTCCAATAGCCTTTTTTTCTCAATTCTCATCCAAATCCATCCAAATGAAGTGCGTTGCGATCCTTGGGAGGAAAGGAACTTGCTGGAGACTTGCTACCAAGAAATTGGAGGCTTTGGACCAGAGGAAATTGGCGTCGACGCATTTGGAGGCTCATTTCATTGAGATATTGACTCTCAATAGGTAAACCCCTCTAAACACTTATAAATTCTAATTTTTCTTCATAGATGCATCCATCTAGGTACCCCGGACCTGTACATGTAGTTTGGTAGGTTTTCGTATCCGTTTGATAGGCGTATCGGACACGTGTTCGACGAAATGCCTCTTAGAATCGAAAGTTCTTATTTTTTTATTCTGTTTTCATGAAGTTTTTGCTATTTATATTTGAAACAACTTTCGTGAATGCGGATCTTGATTTGACACATTTTCGGTGTCCAAATTGGACACGGACACGCGTGCACGAGGCCCGTGGACACCCCCGTGCATGTCCTGCTGTTCGAGTGTCATAACTCGACGCACATGACACGGTTTCGCATGAAATTTGATGGACACGTAGGAGAAACCTCTGCCCATGTGCTCCTAAAATTTCATGACGTTTCGTGGATCGAGCGCAGAGAAATCGAGGCCGCACGGTTCAGCCCACAGTGTACGCGCGCGAAAAATTACCGCTAACATTGCCTTCGTTCGCGGACACGGCATGACGAGGACACGACCTAGGAGCATGGACACGAAGCCCTAGACCTAGGCTAACCAGGGACTCAACCACGTGACACGACGTGGCTTGTGTCGCGAGCTACGGACGTCGACACGCGCCCACGAGGCCGCGCGCGCGTACGTATAGCCCCTGCAGTCTGAGTGTCATAACTCGATGGATACAACACGGTTTGGCATGAAATTTTGTGGACACGTGGGGGCAACATCTGCCCACGTGTTCGTAAAATTTTACGAGATTTTATTAAGTATTCGCAAAGTTATCGCGTGTTCACTGATTCAGCTAAAACCGTGTACGCGTGTACGTGCCCGTGCGATACACACTGACTGGACACGATACGGACACGGGTTCGACCCTGTGAGTACCCGAGCATGTCACACACGTATAAACTTTCGTGTTTGCCAAGTTTCGTGAGTTCTAGTTGTGTATTTTGTATTTTGGGTGTCGAGTTGGTTTTCGGGTTTCGGTTGGGTTATTTTGAATTGAGTTTTAGTTTTGAAATCAGATTTGAGATTTTAAACCCACATTTCTGAGTTGATGTTGGTTTTAGTTTAGTTTTTTTTTAGTTCAATGTTGTACTTAGACCTATGTTTACCTTCATTTATATATAATCTATGTGTTATATGTATTTCCCTTTCTATATATATATATATATTTTTTTTTTTTTTTTTTTTTTCTATATATATATATATTTTTTTTTTATATATATATATATATATTTATATATATATATATATATATATATATATATTTTAACCAACCCCCTATTTTATTCAAAAAGGCTGAAAGGCCGAACCTTTACAAGTATACCATAAGGCGCAAAATGCCGAAGCCTATACACGTATACTGACAAAAGAGAAGAAAACATAGAGACAACACGGCTAATCCGAGGATAGGACAGTATTCCAGACAACACGGCCTTCATATCTAGCCTTATTCCTGTTTTTCCAAAGTACCCACGTTGCGGCCGCAGCAACGATCTGGTGGCCATGGGACGCGGAAGCCCAGTTGGCCATGAGATGGTGAAAGTTGTCGTCCCCTGAGGCAATCTGCAATGCTGGAAGAGGGCTCTCCAGACCATGAACGGTAGTTCCCCTTGTCTGAGGATGTGGTTGATCGTTTTCGACTGTCTATCAGAGCAGTAAGTGCAGGCTGAAGCAAGGCTGAACCCGATGGTGTTGAGAGTATCATCAGTTGGTAGGATGTTGCGAAGGGCTCTCCAAATGAGGAAGGACCACTTCTTGGGGATGCAGCTTTGCCAGAAGGATGTAATGGTAGGAGATGGAGCCGCATTACCTAGGATCACTGTTCTGGCTGACTTAACCGAGAATGCCCCATTGACATCTGGAGACCACTCGAGCTTATCAGCGTCCTGTCCGATCTTTACTCTGCTACGGCGAATGGACTCGCCCGCCTTAGACCCAGCCCATATCCGAACTTTGTTTCAATCCCATGAGTTATTAGTGGGGTCCCACAAGTCCTTGATAGAGCTGTTCCTGGGGGCTGCAAAAATGTTGGGAAGCAAGAAGTTGCCGACCCAGCGCTCCATAAAAGGCGAAGCTTTGCCGTTGCCCACTTTAAGGCGAATCGCTGGTTCGGCAAGGGACCGACCGATGAGAATGCGACGCCAGGCTGCTGAGTATCTGCTGTTCGTGATGGCCGTAGACGGATGGGTGTGCTTGAAGTATCTTGCCTTCATGAACCTGGACCATAGGTTCTTACTAGTGCGAAGCTTCCACCATAATTTCATAGAGAAAGCATTAACGATGTGAGAGAGTTTAGTGAAACCCAAGCCCCCCTCCCCGGTAGGCCGAGCTATGGTATCCCAACTGGCCCAATGGTGCTTGTCGTGGCCGCCGCTGTGTCCCTACAGAAAGTTGCTGAGGATGCTCTCTATGTTGGAGAGAACTTTCTTGGGAGAGGAGCAAGCAGCCAGGGTATAGACGGGAATGAAAGTGAGGACGTGATTGATGAGGATAATCTTGTCTCGGGGGGAAAGCGTGGCGTTGTGCCAGCCTTCGAGCTTCTTTCTGATGCGGGTGATCAGGTTCTCGAAGATCCCGGCGTTAGATCTTCCGTACACGAGGGGGCACCCGAGGTAGTAGAATGGGGGGTGCTTGTCACGCCCCAGAACCAGAATACTGGAGAGCGAAGGCGGACATAGCCAGCTACGTATAATGAAATAGAATCCATCTCACTATACGGTCACGGCTGTCTAGAAATATGAGGGTTTATCTACAAGCCATCAGTCTCTTATGGTCAATAACAAGCCTAGTGTCTCAATCTCAACAAGTAATGATAGTAACAAGGTATCAGACCACCAAATATACAATTGTAAGGCATCCCAAACATTACATATCCAGATGATCATGAAGCTAGTCGTACAAAATATAAGGACTAGCAAGAGTTAAGTCATACATGATCAACCTCGAGTTGCCAATCATGTTTACAGCCCGTAGGCAGACAGAAAGTAAAGTGCATCGAGCTAACAGGTGCCCGTCGGCTAAATGCCTCAAAAGAATAATATACAATTACAGTGGGAGAACAAAAGAAACCCACTCGTTGTCAGGATTCCTTCTAGTGGTCACCATCTAGCTGGAAAGTCGGTAGATCCCCGGGGATTGCTCCGGAATCTGGCCATACAAAACCAGCTGGGTCAGACCCCAGAAAGAGCAAGTACCATAAAGTAGGCTTCACTTAGGAACTAAAACCAGCAATTAGCACAATAATAATAAGGTAATAAAGACAGGAATTAAGGAAAAACATAACAGGTGATATACGATGAGATAACCATGGGACTATTCAGATAACCAGGTTACAACCCGTAAACCAAACAAGAACCGGGGTTGTAACCCTTCGTCTGAACGGAACTTGGATTATTCCACCATTTATCGGCAAAATAATATGAGAAAATTATGACAGGTAGCAATTCTTGTGCAGGAATCAAGACAAGACTAGACAGGTTATTCTCATACAATCAATCACGGCCAAGCAATAAGTACGGCTTGCTACTTTAACTAACTAGGATTATCACAGGCCTAATTACTAGCAAGATGCAATGAGAATTCCAAGTCCGGTTACCTATTTGTTACTACCTGAGTGATCCCAGCAAGAATAGGAAAATATAGCTTGATATAGCAGACACACTGTAGTAAGATACATGTGTCCTAAGGTACCACGCTCGACGGCGGGCTGGAAGTACGTTCATCTCGACGAATAGCAACAAATCCCATGTATATATATATAAGGCCGGGACCAAAGGGGCAACAGGTAACTGGGAAATTCTCCATGAACTATTTGATCAATCTAGTCATTAATCCTAGCCATTTCAGTATAAATCCCTGACCGTGGGAAGCCAGGGATTCATGTCCTAGACATGATGCAAGACAAGACAGGTTCATTTGTACAAACACAATCACCCACGGTGTCCAGGCCATTTATTCTTGTCAAGTCGTGCTAGCCATCGCAACAGCATTTCAAGGAATATCATGTCAGGTTTTCTTGTCAAGAGTGCGCCACGGCGGGCCACTATTATGTCAGGTATATCATGTCAAGTTCATAATGTCAAGTTCACTGTCAAGTTATCATCAATTCAGTACCCTCATCAGTCATGTGCGTTATCAATCGTGTTAAGCAAGGGAGAGAAACATATATCAGGAGTGCACCGCAACGGACCACTATCATGTCAGGTTCCATTATCATTGCCAAACATATTAAATAAATTCGTGATTATCAAGTTCATGACAAAAGGCGTAAGGATATAAAATGGGCATAAAAATATACAATAAAGGTTACAAGACATGGACAATTAATAATAAAATAATAGTACACAGGGCTATAGAAAGTCATGTGGCTCAGGCTTATACGGCCAGGAAAGGAGGGGGGCGCATGCGGCTCAAATAGGAGCCCATGCGGCCAGGATCACTGGATCCCATGCGGCCAAGTTCAGGAGAGCACATGCGGCTCAGGGAAGAATGAGGCGCATGCGGCCAGGGAGACGAAGGCGCATGCGGCGCCAAGAAGTTGGGGTCTCAAGCGACTCAAATGGGAGTTGGATTCATGCGGCTAGGGAAAGAAATCCATACGGTTGGGGAAACTAAGAGCCCATGCGGCTCGGAACAAGCGCAGCTCATGCGGCTGGCGGGGACAGGTCTCATGCGGCTCGCAGAGATGAGGGTCCATACGGCTGGAATATAGAAGACTTCATGCGGCTGAAGATGCAAAGCCTTATGCGGCCAGACTGGTCATGAGCCTATGCGGCCAGGAGATGAAGGGGGTGCATGCGGCTCAGTTAGGAGCTCATGCGGCCAGGGAAGGGTGGTGAGCATATGCGACTAGAAATGTAAGTCTCATGCGGCTAGGATTAAATCTTCATGCGGCTGGGAGAATTGAGTTCCTGCGGCATAGGCCATGCGGCCAGGTAACACAGCAAGGCTTATGCGGTCAGGAATAAAACTTGCTGCATAAAGCTTTGCGGCTAAGTCCATTCGGCTATGAACTGTTCTTCTTCTCCATCCTTCCGAGAAGAAGAACCCTTCAAGCCATGGCTCCCAAGCTCCATGAATCTTTCATCCAGAGTCCAAATCCAAACTTCCATAGGTCAAAATAGGGCAGAATGAAATGCTCTACAACATGGAACCATCAAAACTCAGAAATAACAAGATTAATTAGATCAAAACCCAAGAAATCCGAAAATGAAATAAACTTAGATCTACAAGAATCTAGCCAGGAAAATCAAAAATGCTAAGTACTAAAGAGTGTTAGAATGCTGCCAGGAAGAGAATGGAACAATAAAATTTGGGTTCTTCCATGAACCAAGATGCACTTGCCTAAGCTCTCTCTCTCTCTCATGGTAGATGAAGAGTAAAGATGGAGAAGAAGAAATGAGTAATGAGTAATAATGGAAGAGAGAGAGTGGGATATAAATGAGGGTGGTGGTAGGTGGGAGTGGTTTGGTTCACATAAAACCCAACCAAGCCAAACCCACCAAACCGAACCAAACCAAGCCAATGCAATGCAATGATGAACCATGAAATACTCAATAAACCAAGCTCCATTAATCAGAATTAATCCATGAACGATAAATGACAATTAAACCACAATGCTAAATATGAAATAAACCATAACTAACTAATCAAAAAAAATGAGAAATACGGGTCAGAAATACGAACACGTATAAAATACGTATCACAAATTTCGGGGCACTACATCCTACCCACCTTAAAAGAATTCCATCCTCGAAATTTAATCAAGAGGCTAGAGATGTCGGGACAGCTATACTATCGCAAGCAATCTACGCTACCAATCAATCATACAATCATACATGCAAGCAAGGAGTCGAAGTACAAGGCATAAGGAAGATATTACACCTCACGAGCCAAACCGATTGGGATAACGTGATTGGATATCATCCTCACACTCCCACGTTTGACTCTCCCAAGGAGCGATGAACTCAAGCAACACGAACTAAACTGATAGTCTTGCGCTTGAGGTCTCTCTCTTTGGTCAAACAGGGACACGGACCTCTCCTCATACGAAAAGGTTGGTACCAATAACCGTTTTTGAATGATCTAGGACATGGCTCGGGCCCGGGATATACCGTTGTAATTAGGATACATGAAACATGACATGTGTCCCGTATGACGACGGCGGAAAGCAAGACAATAGGACACAAATACCTCTCTGCCGATTCTGGATCTGGGCCTGGGCCAGGGCAAACTGCTGAGGCCTCTGTTGCTGGAAGGCCTGGGCCTGAGACGGCAATGGATCCGGGAACGGGAGCTGCTGTGGTTGGTGAACTGGAGCCGGTTCTGGTGTTGGTGCTGGTCCCATAACCGAGGGACTAGTTACTGCCGCGATGATCTATTTCTGAACGGACAAGATCCCATCATGTGGTCCGGCGAACCACAAACCAAGCACAATCCCTGTGCTCTGTGGCACTCAGTAACAACAAGCCCGGGCTTCCCGCAATGAGAACAACCGGTTGCGAAAGGCCGCTTCTGCTTCTGCTGCTGGAGATAGGTCGGGACAGAATGCTGTAAGGAGGTAACCGAATCTGTCCCCGTAGCTCCAATGGTCAGGGCCCTAACTGCTGGGGCCGGTGCTGAGGATTGGTTCATCTGATCGTGAGACCGCTTCCGACCTCCGGTCCGGTCCGCTATCCTTCGGGAAGTGTACTCGTGCCTCCTCGCTGCTCGCAAGACGGCATCAAAAGTTCTGTGCTCGAACTGCTCTACTGCCAATATGATCTCCAAGTGGAGCCCCTGTTGGAATCGCTGTGCTCTGTCTAGCTCGGTTGCCACCAAGGTGGGAGCAAACCGACTCAACCTTGAAAATTCGGCCGCATATCCGTCGACCGTCCTGTTCATCTGCCTGAGATTACTAAACCTGGTCTGCAGGTCTTATCTAGCCACTGCGTCGAAGTACTTGGTCTGGAACATATCGCTGAATACCGCCCACATGACAGGCATACCCAAACTCGCTGCTTGCATAGCCCACCAGCTGCGGGCTAGATCTAGTAACTGCAGGCGCACCACCGCCATCTTCTCTGCTTCAGGGGTCCTGGCTGTCTCCAAGATAACTTCAATGTCCTGTAGCCAGGCATCTGCAGCAATAGCATCCTCGCTGCCGTCGAAGAAGGGAGGGTTCAGGCGCTTGAAATTGTTGACCGCACTGTTCCCTCGAGGACCACTTCCGCTCACAGCTTCTTGTACTGCTTGCTGCAAGGCATCACCTCGACGGTCCTGAGACGCAAGCAACTCACGGATGAGCCCTATCAAGACCCCATCCTCTGACCCTGCTGGCTGAACTGGCTGGACTGGGGGCATTGGTTCTCCAGAAGGCATGGCTCGGAAGGCGGCTACTGAGGACTGATCTTGATGTTCTTGTTGTTGCTGGTCTGCCGGCCGAACTTCTTCTGGCTGATCAACAGGAATGATGCCACTGAAGCAATGATATCAGGAATATTAAGGAAGGACCAGGATAGAACAATGATGCAAGCATGTTATCAAGTCAGGGTTCCAAGGAGATAAGAAGATACGAGTGGAGATCAAAGGCGAGTACAGATTGAGACATCTATCCGGTAAACCCTCACATCTCTTGATAGACAAGACTTGTATGGGCCACCACTTAAACCATGTTACACCCCAGAACTAGAATACTGGAGAGCGGGGGCGGACATAGCCAGCTACGTATAATGAAATGGAATCCATCTCACTATACGGTCACGGCTGTCTAGAAATATAAGGGTTTATCTACAAGCCATCAGTCTCTTATGGTCAATAACAAGCCTAGTGTCTCAATCTCAACAAGTAATGATAGTAACAAGGTATCAGACCACCAAATATACAATTGTAAGGCGTCCCAAACATTACATATCCAGATGATCATGAAGCTAGTCGTACAAATTGTAAGGACTAGCAAGAGTTAAGTCATACATGATCAACCTCGAGTTGTCAATCATGTTTGCAGCCCGTAGGTAGACAGAAAGTAAAGTGCATCGAGCTAACAGGTGTCCGTCGGCTAAATGTCTCAAAAGAATAATGTACAATTACAGTGGAAGAACAAAAGAAACCCACTCGTTGTCAGGATTCCTTCTAGTGGTCACCATCTGGCTGAAAAGTCGGTAGATCCCCGGGGATTGCTCCGGAATCTGGCCATACAAAACCAGCTGGGTCAGACCCCAGAAAGAGCAAGTACCACAAAGTAGGCTTCACTTAGGAACTAAAACCAGCAATTAGCACAATAATAATAAGGTAATAAAGACAGGAATTAAGGAAAAATATAACAGGTGATATACGATGAGATAACCATGGGACTATTCAGATAACCAGGTTATAACCCGTAAACCAAACAAGAACCGGGGTTGTAACCCTTCGTCTGAACGGAACTTGGATTGTCCCACCATTTATCGACAAAATAATATGAGAAAATCATGACAGGTAGCAATTCTTGTACAGGAATCAAGACAAGACTAGACAGGTTATTCTCATACAATCAATCACGGCCAAGCAATAAGTACGGCTTGCTACTTTAACTAACTAGGGTTATCACAGGCCTAATTACTAGCAAGATGCAATGAGAATTCCAAGTCCGGTTACCTTTTTGTTACTACCTGAGTGATCCCAGCAAGAATAGGAAAATATAGCTTGATATAGCAGACACACTGTAGTAAGATACATGTGTCCTAAGGTACCACGCTCGACGGCGGGCTGGAAGTGCGTTCATCTCGACGGATAGCAACAAATCCTATGTATATATATATAAGGTCGGGACCAAAGGGGCAACAGGTAACTGGGAAATTCTCCATGAACTATTTGATCAATCTAGTCATTAATCCTAGCCATATTCAGTATAAATCCCTGACCGTGGGAAGCCAGGGATTCATGTCCTAGACATGATACAAGACAAGACAGGTTCATTTGTACAAACACAATCACCCACGGTGTCCAGGCCATTTATTCTTGTCAAGTCGTGCTAGCCATCGCAACAGCATTTCAAGGAATATTATGTCAGGTTTTCTTGTCAAGAGTGCGCCACGGCGGGCCACTATCATGTCAGGTATATCATGTCAAGTTCATAATGTCAAGTTCACTGTCAAGTTATCATCAATTCAGTACCCTCATCAGTCATGTGCGTTATCAATCGTGTTAAGCAAGGGAGAGAAACATATATCAGGAGTGCACCGCAATGGGCCACTATCATGTCAGGTTCCATTATCATTGCCAAATATATTAAATAAATTCGTGATTATCAAGTTCATGACAAAAGGCGTAAGGATATAAAATGGGCATAAAAATATACAATAAAGGTTACAAGACATGGGCAATTAATAATAAAATAATAGTACACAGAGCTATAGAAAGTCATGCGGCTCAGGCTTATGCGGCCAGGAAAGGAGGGGGGCGCATGCGGCTCAAATAGGAGCCCATGCGGCCAGGATCACTGGATCCCATGCGGCCAAGTTCAGGAGAGCACATGCGGCTCAGGGAAGAATGAGGCGCATACGGCCAGAGAGACGAAGGCGCATGCGGCGCCAAGAAGTTGGGGTCTCAAGCGACTCAAATGGGAGTTGGATTCATGCGGCTAGGGAAAGAAATCCATGCTGTTGGAGAGACTAAGAGCCCATGCGGCTCGGAACAAGCGCAGCTCATGCGGCTGGCGGGGACAGGTCTCATGCGGCTCGCAGAGATGAGGGTCCATGCGGCTAGAATATAGAAGACTTCATGCGGCTGAAGATGTAAAGCCTTATACGGCCAGACTGGTCATGAGCCTATGCGGCCAGGAGATGAAGGGGGTGCATGCGGCTCAGTTAGGAGCTCATGCGGCCAGGGAAGGGTGGTGAGCATATGCGGCTAGAAATATAAGTCTCATGCGACTAGGATTAAATCTTCATGCGGCTGGAAGAATTGAGTTCCTGCGGCATAGGCCATGCGGCCAGGTAACACAGCAAGGCTTATGCGGTCAGGAATAAAACTTGCTGCATAAAACTATGCGGCTAAGTCCATTCGGCTATGAACTGTTCTTCTTCTTCATCCTTCCGAGAAGAAGAACCCTTCAAGCCATGGCTCCCAAGCTCCATGAATCTTTCATCCAGAGTCCAAATCCAAACTTTCATAGGTCAAAATAGGGCAGAATGAAATGCTCTACAACATGGAACCATAAAAACTCAAAAATAACAAGATTAATTAGATCAAAACCCAAGAAATCCGAAAATGAAATAAACTTAGATCTACAAGAATCTAGCCAGGAAAATCAAAAATGTTAAGTACTAAAGAGTGTTAGAATGCTGCCAAGAAGAGAATAGAACAATAAAATTTGGATTCCTCCATGAAGCAAGATGCACTTTCCTAAGCTCTCTCTCTCTCTCTCCTGGTAGATGAAGAGTAAAGATGGAGAAGAAAAAATGAGTAATGAGTAATAATGGAAGAGAGAGAGTGGGATATAAATGAGGGTGGTGGTAGGTGAGAGTGGTTTGGTTCACATAAAACCCAACCAAGCCAAACCCACCAAACCGAACCAAACCAAGCCAATGCAATGCCATGAGGAACCATGAAATACTCAATAAACCAAGCTCCATTAATCAGAATTAATCCATGAACGATAAATGACAATTAAACTACAATGCTAAATATGAAATAAACCATAACTAAATAATCAAAGAAAATGAGAAATACGGGTCAAAAATACGAACACGTATAAAATACGTATCACAAATTTCAGGGCACTACAGTGCTGGATGGGGAATGAGGTGGTGGTAGAGATGCTAGCCGCTTGCTCTCTCTTGATATTGTGGTGGGTGTAGACAACACTTTTGTCCAAGTTGATCTTCTGTCCAGAGCACCTTTCGTATCTCTGGAGCGTGTTGTGGACAACGTCCACCGATCCGGTGTCCCCGGAGGAGAAAATAAGGATATCATCTGCGAAGGCCAGGTGAGTGGTGATCGGGCAGCCGCTAGCTATGTAGAAGTACTGGAAATTGGGGGAGCTCGCCATCTTATTAAGGTTTCTTCTTAATACTTCCGCCATAATAATGAAGATGGTGGAAGATAGAGGACTCCTTGCCTAACCCCTCGACTGGATTTAAAGAAACCGTCCGCTTGGCCGTTAATAACCGTGGAGAACCACGAGTTGCTGATCGATCTCCACACGATGTTGGTCCAAGTTTTGGAAAATCTGAAAGCTTTGAAGGCCCAGATCATGAATTGCCAATCCAGTCTGTCATAAGCTTTCTCCATATCCAATTTGATGGCAATATTGCCCCCCTTGCTGGAAACTTCATGCAGGTGACTAGCTCTTGGGCTAACATGATGTTATCTTGGATATTTCCTCGCACAAATCCACTCTGTTCCTCCGAGATGATTTTGGGGAGAAGCCCTGCCATGCGGGAAGTAATGATCTTGGAAATGATCTTGTTGGTGAAGGTGCAGAGACTGATGGGGCAGAAATCTCGAAATATTTCTGGGTTGTCTTTCTACGGGATGAGAATAAGGTTGGTGCTCGAGATGGCTCTAGGGTAAGTTTCTCCTTGGAGGAAGGCGGATACCGCATTGTAGATGTCTACCTTGATGATGTCCCAGCAGGTACGAAAGAAAATTCTCGAAAAAACCGTCTGGCCCCGGCGCGCTGTGAGCGTCGAGGGCCCAGACGGCTTCTTTCACTTCGTCCTCTGAAGGGGGATGTTCGAGCTGGGCGTTGTCGGTGTCAAAAATGAGATGGGGTACCTCATCCAGGAAGGTATTGTCTTTGAGGACCATTTCCTTGGAGAATAATCTAGAGTAGAAATTAGCAGCCGCCACTTGGATACCTTTAGGATCGCTGATGCTGGTACTATCGTCCGCGACAATCTGGTGTAGAGTGAGTTTTTGTCTACGCCCATTAATGCAGTCGTAGAAGAATCTCGAGTTGTTGTCCCCCTCGCTGTCCCATTTGATCCTAGCTTTCCGTTTCCAAAAATTAGTGTCGATTTTAAGTCTGAATTTGAGGATAGCTTTGGTAAGATTCAGATCCTTCCTGGTATCAGACGAACAGTCGTTATTGTACTTGGCTTCTGCCCGAGTGACGTCGTCCTCAGCCTCGCGAATGGCTTGAAAGATGTCACCATAAGCTTGCTTGCTTTAAGCCGCCAGCGCTTTCCTCGTAGCCTGAAGCTTATTGGCCACCCGGTTGAGAGGATCGGTAGAGTCCGTACTGTTCCAAGCTTCCGTGACTACCCCCAAAAATTGTGGGTGCTCGCTCCAGAAATTCAGGAAGCGGAAGCTTTTCCTGGACTGGTTGGAAGTGCTAGCAATTTCGACCAGCAGGTCGAATTCGGTGGCGTTAAGGTGAGAAAGATTGGAGGTAGTTTCCATACCCACACAGTTAGCGTTCGATAATGTCCTGTCGAGACAGAAGAATTGGCGACGATCGCCAACCTGCATATTGCACCAGGTGAATGTATTACCAGTGAACAGGAAGGAGGAGAGATGGGAGTTGAAAAGGAAGTTATTGATGTCTTGCATGGCGGGGAGAGGGGGGCAGCCTCCAATTTTTTCTTCTCTGCAGGTGATGGCGTTAAAGTCTCCAATACAAAGCCATGGGGTATTGTGGTTATGATTGTTGATGTTTAGGAGATCATTTCAGAGGTGTCTGCGGTCCACTATGTCGCAGCTGCCGTGAACCACGGAGAGGATGGCGCGGTTGGGGATCAAAGGGTGTTGAATCCAGCAAGAAAGGGCTTGACTGGAATCATGGATGACTCCTATTTGGACGGCCTTGGAGCAGAGGATCCAAATGTCATATCTGCTAGCTATGGTCGTGTGAAAGCCTAACTGCAATTGGATGAATTTGAGTCTCTTGTATGGGATTTTGGGTTCCAGGATAATCAAGATGTCGATCATGTGAGTTTTCTTAAGGCTGGTAATTCTTCTCATAGTAGGTTTGTTCGCCAGACCTTGGACATTCCAGGAAAGAATGTTCAACATTAATGGGCATTTGGGTGGGGTTGGTTGGACCGCTTAGCAGCAGACCTAGTATGCATGGACGGGGACTTGGCGATCCCTATCTTATCCGGTTTTATGGGTGCGATGGATGTATCCCCCGCTCTCTTGGAGGATGAGCTGGAGTCCTCAGAGCATTTTTGGATCCTGGGAGCGATGGATGTTATCCCTGCTCTCTCGGAGGGTGAGTTGGAGTCTTCGGCGGTATCGCGGGGTACGACCGTTTCTACAGCTGAATCGAGATCGGCTTGTTCTGGTGGGATGAGGAGGGAGTCGTTGGGGGAATCCATCTGGTCGCCTTCCGCTTGGAGAGGGAATCCTGCGGCGAGGACCTAGAGGCCTCTAGAAGCCTGTTCTGGGCCTAGAGTAGCCAAGGCGGCAATGGCGGGGTTACCGTACAATAAATGATGGTCGGTGGTGCTCGGGGAAGTTGGGAGGGTCTCCACTGCAACCTCTAGGAGGGGCTCCTTAGCTGCCTCAGGGGAAGGGCATTCGGATTCTCCAAATCCGATCCGGAGGCTCTGACGAAGTCATTAGGAAGCGCCATCTCCAGGAAGGATTCAATAGCTTCTGGCCGCGAGGGCGTTGAACTGATTGGACAGAGGAAGGGCGGGTGGATGGTAGGGGACCACGGCTTTATCCACTGAGTTGTCTCTACTGGATTCTTCTTCACTGGAGTTGAATCTGGTATGGGAGTTCGGTAGAGGGAGCAGGGGAGATTGGACAGTATTTGGATGCCGGTTCCCTTTAGGATTTGGTTTTGTCCGTTCAGATTTCTTCCTCAGCTCGGGATGGAGGCGGAGGCAATGCTTGGATAAGTGACCGCATAAGTTGCAGTGAGTGCAGAAGATTATGTGCTTGTCATAGATAATTTGCTGGGTGTGAGTTTGGACCCCGAGTTTGATGAGTATGTGGTTGGGGGCTCTGAGGTGGGGTCGAGCTCCACACATATCTTGGCGTAGTGGGCTTTGGTCAAGTTGCTGGTTTTCGCAGCGGTGACCACGTAGGTCCCGAAGGAGTTGGCTATACGTCGCAAGGCCACTGGAACGAAATAGATGAGGGGAAGATTGGGTTGGATGACCCAGGCGGCCACTGTCGGAGAGTCTTCCCGGGTGTTGAAGTTAGCTGACCACTTGATTATCTTCATCTGGTGGGAGTCGACTCTCCCGGTGCCTTTGGACCACACTGTCTTGTGGTCTAGGTCGGAAGAAAGGTGTAACAGAATATGCTTCGGGTCGAGGGGACAGCGAGGCCGAAGCAGCTGTGCCTGGCGCAGACTCCAAAGGGACGGAAGAGACCCGGACAGGCAAGTGGGTGATAGGTCCACCGCACCTGCTCGGGACAGCGAGCGCTGCTCCCAACGGCTGCGCGAGGTCCGAAGCGAGCACGGAGCTCGAGAGGGAATTCAAAAAAAGGGGAAAAAAGGAAAATGGGTGGGGTGGGGTGGTGGGCGGCGGGGCGGTGGGGGATTTGAGGAGCGAGGAAGGGGGGCCGACACCGGGGGTACGACAACTGGAGGGCGGACCAGAGGAGGCGGGCCCGGGTGGAGGGGACCAGGAGGGAGGAGGGGGAGGTGGTGGAAAGAGGGTGAAAAGGCGGATGAAGGAGGTGGCGGGGGGTGAAATGGGAGGCGGCTAGGGGAAGCTGGGCGGCCCCCGGAAGCGAAGAGCGCAAGGCGGAGAACGGAGCCGGAATTGAGGGGAGGTCCGAAAAAGCCTGGAGATCGGGAGGGAAAGCCATTGGGAGGAGGGGAGGGGGTTCAGCTGGACGCCGGCGAAGCCCCGCGGCGGCGGCACGGCCTTGCTAGGCGGGGAACGGAGCCCCGAGAACGAGCATACATGGATGGGGGGACGGGAGAGCAGCATCCTCCAAAATTTTATGTATATTGTGTATATATATATATATATATATATATATATATATATATATATATATATATATATAACATATGAATTAACCTTAAGTCCGGTCCAGTAGGATGCAACCGTCGCTGGCCGGTTTTTGTGTTTTCTATTCAGTAAGGGCGAGTCGCGCTCTTTTGTATAGGCTACGGCATTTTGCGCCTGATACATCAATAAAGTTTATTTCGTTTAAAAAAATAATATTGATAGCATATGAATATAGGTCTATATATGTATGTGGTTCAGATTTCTGAATTTAAAGTTTAGTTTTGGTTAGGTTCTGATTTTGATTCTGTGGTTAGACTATATTTACATTCATTGTATATAATTTATATGATATACACACACACACACACACACACACACACACACATATATATATATATAAATATATAAATATATATATATATATATATATTATTGTTGGGGTTTTGGTTTCCTGTGAGTTGAGTTGGGACTGTTTTGTGGCAGCCCTCGACAACACAGCACAAGCACAGCACACACCCACCCTCTCTTTTTTCCTTCTCTTTCTTTATTTATAGTTTTATATATATACTCTCCTTATATCCATAAGTAGACAATTGTATATATATATATATATATATATATATATATATATATATATATATATATATATATATATATATATATATATATAAAATATATATTTTTTTATATATATATATATATATAATATATATATATATATATATATATATATATATATATATATATATATATATATATATATATATATATATATATATATATATATATATATATATATATATATATATATTTGAATAAATGAATGATATATATTTTGAATGAATGAATGTGTGTGTGTGTGTATATATATATATATATATATATATATATATATATATATATATATATATATATATATATATATATATATATATATATATATAAAATATATATATATATATATATATATATATATATATATATATATATATATATATATTGTATATATATTTGTGATTTTGCTATTAGATATAGCCTATGGATTAGTGAGTCAGTTTAGGAATGACCCAATAGGCCTAACTTGGCCAAGTTGACTAGCAAGTTGACAAAAGTCAACTTTGGGTCAAACTTGATCCAAATTGACTCAAACGGACTTGAAATGGTTAGATAACTTAAGTTTGAAATAAACTTAGACTAATTGACTAGTTGACTTAGGTTTGACCTAGTTTGACCAGAATGGTTGACCGAAGTTGACAAAGGGTTGACTTTGACCTAGTTTGACTAGAATGGTTGACCAAGAGTTGACTTTGACCTAAAAGGACCTAGAGATTACTTTTATTTCATATTAGACACTTTGTAACCCTTGGTTACTTTAAATAGGACTCAGTTACTCCGGTTCGGACTCTTATTCTCATCAGACAGTCGGGATATCAGGTGAGTACATTATCTGACCGTTTCATACTTGTTAGGAATTATATTCTTGTTATAGACTAATTTACTTGATGCTGACATGATGTTATCACGGATTAGTACTATATGGATCTTTACATGAGATGTTATCTCCCTCGGGTGCATCAGATACATCATGTCATGTGCTTTTCACTAACATCATGTATTTCATGGACTCTTATTATTCATGTACACTCATGTGCTCTCATGTACTCTCATGATCTCATGAACTTCATGTATAAACTTTCATGTACAATAACATAACCTGTCTAGATCCTTGTATATTGATTGGGGTACGGGAGAGTAAAAATAGTCATGTGAACAATTTCAAAGTAGTGTAATCATGTACAAATCAAGTCGTTCACATGTCTATCTTGTACTCTAAATCACATAGTCAGTTACAGTTCTTTATTATCATATATAGATAGCTTTTATTTATCAGTTTCTCTCTTTCTTTTCATGCTTATTCTTACAACGTTTCACGTATCTTATTCTATCGCATGCTTTATATTTCATGTCATGATATGAACTGCGTGAGATGTATTGTGCTCATTCCTGTCCTGATTGGACCTGTTGATAAAATTTTACAGGTAACTTGGAGGATCACAGCTAGCCTAGAGGACACTAGTAGAGCTTAGGGTAGATGTCTAGAGTTTGTTTATCTTATTTCTTGTTTTGTCTTAGAGTTGTACTTCAGATATTGAAATTTTATGGTTGTTAATACAATTGACTTATTTCACTTCTAGTTGCATCCTTTTTGTGGATTTGTTATCTATTTTATCGTGCTGATTATCTACCTCTAGTTTTGTGATTGAGATTGTATCCTCCTGAGATTGTCCTCCGTTTGGAGATTATATCATATAGTTTTAGTTGTGATTGTGACCTAGAACAGCGTTCTACTGCCGACACTACGGCGTAGGCTGGACGTATCCACTTCTCGTGCCCTTACACTGGGTGCGAATTGTCATATATTTTAGTGGTGGCCCATGCAGGTCGAGATTCGTATTTGTGCGATATCATAGTAGCGCAACAACTTAGTTGTACTACTACGAACCTGCTATAGAGTATAGAAGTAAGGTGTTAGAATGAGAGGATACTCAATCACTGTTAGAATTTCTTGAGAGATTCCTGGAACGACCCTTGAGAATCTTATTTTAACTTCGATTTAAAATCTTTTCCCCTTGTTTGATTCACGCATTACTCCTTGTTATTGAATTTGATTTTGATGGATTCATTGTTGAATTTTGAATCTTGATATTAGTTGTTGACTTTGAGTTTGTATATATATATATATATATATATATATATATATATATTTGGAATTTAGGGTATAACCTGATAACATACTTGATAAGGACAGTGAGAAAGGTAAATGTCTACTTTATTTGTGGAGTTATAATTTATTGCAGTCATACTGGCTAGCATGACAAGGACGTAGAGTCTGATTTAGATATACTTATCCTAGTTATGGAATCTAGATTTTCTTGCAGCCATACCGGGTGGCGTGATAAGAATTCTAGATAACATGATTACAGGGTGTATACCTTAGTTACAGACCATATCGTTTATTGCAGCTATGCTTACTGACGTGGCAGAATTCTGACAACATGATTTCAGGAAGACGTGTATGGTATCAGATTATATTTTAAGTTGGTTTATTTCTTTTAAACATATGAGCAAGAACAGATTTTATCATTATTTTCTTCTTGTTATTATTTCCTTGTATTACCATTTTTTCTTATCTTAATTAACTCTGTCCTAATTACATCAATCACCTATCTCGTATCTAATTCTGTCATCTATACTTTGAAATATTTGAATCTTCACATCTTTTTACCTTGAAAAGGTCGAGGAAGTAACGTAAATCATCTAACTCGGAAAGGACTTGATCTGTTATCTTATGATAATCTTGGTAGGAATATAATATGATGGACCTTGATATAGAATTTTGAGATAGAGATGTGGTAAGAATTGGAAATGAAATCAAGAGATCAATATTATCATTTAGAAACGATCACACATAGAGAAATATTTTGGATATGAATAATTCATAGATATATTTCCTAACTGATGAGGATATTTGAGGTCAACTTATATTTGAGAACTTGGATATTTTTGGTTATTGATTCTTGAGACAAGACTATGATGTTAAATTTAGGGATTAGTAATGGAGAAGAGATTTAACTGTATGCGATGATGATACGAAATTGAACCAAATATTGTAAGAAAATGGCTAGGAACAGAGAGAACAAAGGAATTTTAAGTTATAGAAATATAGAGATTTTCTAAAAATTTAAATTTAAGAAGAATAGTATTTGAAGGTGTACGTTGAAAGAAATATGAAGGTTGATTTTATAATGGAGAATAAGTTTTGTAAGGCCTAGTGGTTTAGATTGAATAACACGAGCAGAGTAATTTGAACAAGTTCAAGGATTTCATAAAACTTTATTTATAGGTTTCGGATCCAATTTAGGATAAGGAGGAAGAATTTGGAATTATGATGATTAAGTGGTTAGTATTGATTCCTAATAAGAAGGGTATGCTTCATGAGAAATCTTTTGGAATTTAGGAATTAAGCCTATGTGGTCATGATAATGTCCAATCTTCATGACGAAAGGGTATAAATTTTTGGTGGTAGTCGTATAAAGGTTGATTTTCATATTTGGACTTATGAGATAAAGATATGATTGGCAAATGATGATTATATAAACTTGATGGTATCATAGAGAGATGATTAACTTGACTTCCCTATGAAACCTTGTCTTTTGTTTTCCCTATCAAAAGGAGAAATTTGACTTATTCCATATCTTTGAATCATCCTTTAAAAGTTTTCAATATCATTGAATCCTAACTCCCTTGATCATGATCCAATCGACTGTGGTCATCTTTTCTTATCATATTTATATCCTGGGTCGTACTCATTGAATTAAATTTAATTATGGCCTAGATCTCCATCCTTTGATGCTCGTGCTCAGACTTCGATGACCTTGTTCCCCATCTTGCTCAAATCTTGATTTACCCAGAGATTGATCAACTTAGATCGTGTCGAGACTAAATTTTCTTTTATATATATCGAGATTGGATTTCAATGCTATTGATAGTCGTGCTTTAAACTTTCGATTTTGATCATCTTTAGAATTGTAACCCTTTATAGTTAATTCCTAGTTATTTTTTTTGAAAATTACCAGTTTTCATATAGGATGGTAGACTGCCTTACAACCTTGATGATTTATTATTTTTCTATCTTTTCCAGTATGGCACCCATGACAAGGGTCTGTCCCCAGTGCATAGCTGCACTTCCGGATGAGACCGAGATTGTGTTTCCCCCTTCCATTGCTCAGGAGGTGTTAGCAACCTCACCGGAGAGTTTTCCTCCATCTCCTATCCTTCAGGAGAGGGCTGCAGTTCAACCTGAGACTGACGACCTCCCTTTGTCTCCTTGAGTGGTACCCCCATCCATTCCTGATGGGGCTCAGATTTATAAAATTCTTCAGGATGTGTGGGAGGTACAGAGACTTCAGGCTGAGCTTATGAGAGAGCAGAGTCTCAGTATCCAACTGTTGTGGGATTACATGCATTCGAGGGGAGAGCCTAGCCCCAAGAGGGCGATGAGCAGTATATACCCAGAGCCTCAGGAGTACCCAGGCTTCCAGCCTAGACCAGCCTATCCAGTTCAGGTTCATGTCCAGCAGAGGCCAGTTGAGCGAGTGTCTACAGATGCCTTCTTGTAACTCCTCTTTCCAAAAAAATTTTGATATATTTTTTAATTTTTTTATTTGATTAGTTATATTTAATTTTTCTATGATCATAGGAGTTGTGACTAAGCCACAGGTGATTTATGATCATTTTGTGTCACATGATCTCTAGATAGGGTTTATAAGCATGCTATAGCTATATTATATTTTCCTATAATTTTTAGACATTTTAGATATTTATTTATTAAAGATATATTTATTTTATTGACTTTCATGAATTACTATAAGGACATTTGGGACTATTTTGAGACAAGTTATTTTTATTTAGGTTCTAGGAGGTTAGAAATATTTTCTAGAATATTTTAGAATTTTTAGGAATTTTTATATAATAAAACCTATAGAAATTATACTTTATAGGCTTTGGGAATTTACTGTGAGGTTACATGATGATATTTTGTGTTAAAATATTTTATTTAGATTCTAGACACTTAGAAATATTTTCTAGAATTTTCTAGAATTTTTTCGAATTTTTCTGCAATTTATTTTGATTTATTTGGACTTCAAATAATTTTTAAATAATTTTCTGAATTAAAATAATTAATTATCCAGAAATTCACTCAGAGGGGCCCAACTGTCGGCGCACAGGCTGAACCGCCTCTCTCTCTCTCTCTCCTATATATATATATATATATTATATTCGAAACCCTAATTAAATTTCAGCCGCCTTTTTGAGAGAGTTCTAGTAGAGATCTCGACTTCCTGAGACGATTGCCGTCAACTCCGACGTGATTTTAGCGTGCCATTTTTTTTATTGGATTTGTCTCGAGGTAAACTTTCTGAATATATAATTTATTTCATATATATTATTCCTAAATTTTTGGAAAATTCGTAGAGTGTCGGTTGTCCGAAACTTGACACGTTTCGGTGTTTTCGAGATTCCGGGAGAACCAGAAATCGTAATCATGAACCGTTTGAAGTTTCGGAAAGCTAACACAGAGCTCTACGACATATATTTTTTACAAAAATTAATTCGTTAATATAGTATTTTAGTTATTCTGTTGAACTCAGAATTGATCGGTTGATCACCGTTTTGGTCACGATTAGCCATAATGGCAATATCTTTTGACCAAAGCGTGATTTTGTGGCACGGTTGATTCCAACGCACTCATGGTGCTGAAATCTACCAAGTTTCACTTTCAAAATCTAGAGTTCACAACATTTGACTAGATAGTCAATGGTACGTCTCGATTTGGGTGCCACAGTTTTCAAAATTGGGAAACACGACTTTGATGGCCAAACTTGCATGTTTAGATTATATTCAGATTATTATTAGGTTAAATAGGTTTTTAAATGAATTATTCTAGAATTAATTATTATTAGATTAGTAACCCAACTAGCCACTATTCCATGAATTTAGAACTAGAACATTAGAATTGATTTATAGTTTTCGTGCACGGTTCATGGTGCGATATGTGTTATAGGTTGACAGCTCCTAGATCGGCATCCTCTCATCCTCGACTTGTGAATACGGTTTATGCAAGGACCACAGGCAAGATACCTTGCCTTCCTCTACAATTTAATTTCATGTATATAGTTTTCATATTGTTATTGTATTATCACTAGATACTCTATTTGCTATAGATCTTATATGTCATCATTAGTTTTCCAGTTGACTTGATTTATTTATTTTTGTATACCGTGTTCACCTGTTTATTATCTTGCTAGACTTGATGGTGTAGCATACCAGCTTGTTCACACTATAGTCCATGCTAGAGTAGTCCTTACCTGTGTCTTGACTGAGTTGTACCTTGTCGTTACTTGTACCTCGATTGGTCCGTGTCATAGAACGAATACGTGTAATTGAACTGCTAAATCCTTGTTATTATTTCCTTGGCACCAGAGAGTCCACTCGGGATGAGGGTGTTTGCCTTGATCTGTTTACATCCATGAGTTCACACTCGGGACGAGGATGTCGATTATTTGCACCATAGAGTCCACACTCGGGACGAGGGTGTTGACTTGTACTTGCATCAGAGAGTCCACACTCGAGACGAGGATGTAGTACTTGCATCAGAGAGTCCACACTCGGGACGAGGATGTAGTACTTGCATCAGAGAGTCCACACTCGGGACGAGGGTGCCTTGCTGTGAACTAACCAGAGAGTCCACACTCGGGACGAGGGTTAGTAATTAGAACTAACCAGAGAGTCCACACTCGAGACGAAGGTTAGTGATTAGTTCAAACCTATGAGTCCACTCGGGGCGAGGGTTTGGTATTCCATTTATCTCGTGTTCGCTTGTTCATCTAACAGTTCAGTTACGTGTAGTTGTTCTTGTATTCCAGTTCATAGTCACCTGTCAGTAGCCACTTGTCGTTAGTTACTTGTTAACAGTTTGGTCGTAGTCTCTTGCCATGTTAGTGTTGTTCCTTGTTTACATCCTATTTATATTTTCATGCATGATTAAACTGCTAGATAGACATATTTTTATGTATCTTGCTATGTCCCCTGAGGACCTGATGATCTCTTCAGGTTTAGCGACTGCATGGAGTTAGTTAGCATAGCGGGATGGTAGATGATTGTGATGCATGGTTCAAGTATTTGTCAGTAATATTACATTGTTATCCTTTCGTGCTTTCCTTTCATTATCATGAGATATGCTATTTATTGATTCCGTTTGTAGACTCTTGATTATATTCTTTGGAGTCTTATCGGACGTTATGCTAGTAGGCTGCAGACCATGACCCATAGTGTTCATTCATGTTTCGTACACTTATTATGGATTGAGATATAGAATGTTTTGCCATGATTTGGCAGTTTACCATAGCCGTGATAGCGTTTACGTATTCGGGTCGGGCTGGAGTCCGCTTGATGCGTAGCTGGCTTGCTCACGAGCTCGCATTCGAAAAGCGGGTGCGGATCGTAACAAGTTTTTTTGGTGGCCCATGCATGTCAGAGCATATCGTACCGGTTACGTAACTGTACTGGTACGAGCTTGCGACTATGACTAAACCTTAAGAATCTCAATCCACATTGCTTTGAAAATTCTTCTAGAAATTCTCCACGTCTTTGAAAACTCCATATTTGCTCTCGATTATACTTCCTTGCTTTCCGTACTATTGATTTTCGTCCCCTTTTATTTCGATGTGATGAACGATTGTGCTGTCTAGGATTTATCAGATGTTCTTAAGTTATAATGTAATATTGTTTGACTATTGAATAGTTGGTTATTTATAGATATGACGGATTATAGATACCATACACCCTAGATATCTGTTGGTAGAATTGTTAGCAACTAGTTAGAAGATTATAAGATTTTAGTGACCGTATTTTGAGGAGTAGTGTGACCAAAGGTGGGTAGAAGTCTTCAAGTATTCGGAGTTATAAAATGACTAAAGAAGGTTATAAAATATTTTGAGAAATTAAATTTAAGGAGATTAAGTTAATAGTAGACTTTGATTTTTAAGGAATAGTTATGAATTAGAATTTCGAGGACGAAATTATTTTTAAGGTGGATAGATTTGTAACTCCTCTTCCCAAAATTTGTGATATATATATATTTTATTTGATTAGTTTACATTTAATTTTTCCATGATCATAGGAGTTGTGACTAAGCCACAGGTGATTTATGACCATCTTGTGTCACATGATCTCTAGATAGGGTTTATAAGCATGCTATAGCTATATTATATTTTTCTATGATTTTTAGACATTTTTAGATATTTATTTATTAAAGATATATTTATTTTATTAACTTTCATGAATTACTATAAGGTCATTTGAGACTATTTTGAGACAATTTATTTTTATTTTGGTTCTAGGAGGTTAGAAATATTTTCTAGAATATTTTAGAATTTTTCTGGATTTTTTTAGAATTTTTGGGAATTTTTATATAATTAAAACCTATAAAAATTATATTTTATAGGCTTTGGGAATTTACTGTGAGGTTACAAGATGATATTTTGTGTTAAAATATTTATTTAGATTGTAGACACTTAGGAATATTTTCTAGAACTTTCTAGAATGTTTTCGGATTTTTCTACAATTTATTTTGATTTATTTGGACTTAAAATAATTTTTAAATGATTTTCTGAATTAAAATAATTAATTACCCAGAATTCACCCAGGGGGGCCCACCTGTCGGCGCCCAGGCTGAACCGCCTCTCTCTCTCCTATATATATTATTATATTTGAAACCCTAATTAAATTTCAGCCGCCTTTTTGAGAGAGAGTTCTTGTAGAGATCTCGACTTCCCGAGACGATTGCCGTCAACTCCGACGTGATTTTAGCGTGCCGTTTTTTTATTGGATTCGTCTCGAGGTAAAATTTTTGAATATATAATTTATTTTCGTATATATTATTCCTAAATTTCTGAAAAATTCGTAGAGTGTCGGTTGTCCGAAACTTGACACGTTTTTGTGTTTTCGAGATTCCAAGAGAACCAGAAATCGAAATCATGAACCGTTTGAAGTTTCGAAAATCTAACACCGAGCTCTACGACATATATTTTTTCCAGAAATTAATTCATTCATCTAGAATTTTAGTTATTCTGTTGAACTCAGAATTGATCTGTTGATCATGATTAGCCATAACGACGGTATCTTTTGATCAAAGCATGATTTTGTGGCACGGTTGATTCCAGCACACTCGTGACGCTGAATTCTACCAATGTGCACTTTCAAAATCTAGAGTTCACAGCATTTGACTAGATAGTCAACGGCACGTCTCGATTTGCATGCCATGGTTTCCAAAATTGGGAAACACGACTTTGATGGCCAAACTTGCATGTTTAGATTATATTCAGATTATTATTCGGTTAAATTAGGTTTTTAAGTAAATTATTCCAGAATTAATTATTATTAGATTAGTAACCCAACTAGCCACTATTCTATGAATTTAGAACTAGAACATTAGAATTGATTTATAGTTTTCGTGCACGGTTCATGGTGCGATATGTGTTATAGGTTGACAGCTCCTAGATCGGCATCCTCTCATCCTCGACTTGTGAATACGATTTGTGCAAGGACCACAGGCAAGATACCTTGCCTTCCTCTACAGTTTAATTTCATGTATATAGTTTTCATGTTGTTATTGTATTATCACTAGATACTCTATTTGCTATAGATCTTATATGTTATCATTGGTTTTCCAGTTGACTTGATTTTTTTTTTTGCATACCATGTTCACCTGTTTATTATCATGTTTGACTTAATGGTGTAGTATACCAGCTTGTTCACACTATAGTCCATGCTAGAGCAGTCCTTACCTGTGTCTTGACTGAGTTGTACCTTGTCGTTACTTGTACCTCGACTGGTTCGTGTCATAGAACGAATATGTGTAATTGAACTGCTAAATCCTTATTATTATTTCCTTGGCACCAGAGAGTCCACTCGGGACGAGGGTGTTTGCCTTGATCTGTTTACATCCGTGAGTCCACACTCGGGACGAGGATGTTGATTATTTGTACCAGAGAGTCCTCACTCGGGACGAGGGTGTTGACTTGTACTTGCATCAAAGAGTCCACACTCAGGACGAGAATGTAGTACTTGCATCAGAGAGTCCACACTCGGGACGAGGATGTAGTACTTGCATCAGAGAGTCCACACTCGGGACGAGGGTGCCTTACCGTGAACTAACCAGAGAGTCCACACTCGGGATGAGGGTTAGTGATTAGAACTAACTAGAGAGTCCACACTCGGGACGAGGGTTAGTGATTAGTTCAAACCTGCGAGTCCACTCGGGGCGAGGGTTTGGTATTCCATTGATCTCGTGTTCGCTTGTTCATCCAGCAGTTCAGTTACGTGTAGTTGTTCTTGTATTCCAGTTCATAGTCACATGTCAGTAGCCACTTGTCGTTAGTCACTTGTTAGCAGTTTGGTCGTAGTCTCTTGCCATGTTAGTGTCGTTCCTTGTTTATATCCTGTTTATATTATCATGCATGATTAAACTGCTAGATAGGCATGTTTTTATGTATCTTGCTATGTCCCCTGAGGACCTAATGATCTCTTCAGGTTTAGCGACTGCATGGAGTTAGTTAGCAGAGCGGGATGGTAGATGATTGTGATGCATAGTTCAGGTTTTTATCAGTGATATTACATTATTATCCTTTTGTAATTTCCTTTCATTATCATGAGATATTCTATTTATTGATTTTGTTTGTAGACTCTTGATTATATTCTTTAGAGTCTTATCAGACATTATGCTAGTGGGCTGCAGACCACGACCCATAGTGTTTATTTATATTTCGTACACTTATTGTGGATTGAGATATAGAATATTTTGCCATGATTTGGCAGTTTACCATAGCCGTGACAGCGTTTACGTATTCGAGTCGGGCTGGAGTCCGCTTGATGCGTAGCTGGCTTGCTCACGAGCTCGCGTTCGAAAAACGGGTGTGGGTCGTGACACTTTTGTAGGAAGCCTTGGCACGTATGGAAGGACTGTAGGAAGAGACTAGGATTGTGCATGTTCTGTGGGTCAGCTGGACACAGGATGCTACATTGTCCTACTGTACCTGTCCCTAGTCGAGGCCTATCTCCAGGAGAGAGTTCCAGCCACCAGACCTAGTAGAGGTGAGTTCTTGACCTATATCTTAGCATGTCTTTGATGATTACTGCACCCAACCATATTATTTGAATTTTGATACCTTATGACTGCTTTTGATCTAGTATGACTATAATGGCTATATGAGACCTCAGACTGATATTACTTGCCATAACCCTGTATGATATCTTTCCAACTGCATGATTTAGATAAGTTTTCTTAAGACTATGATTGTTGGGGGTTTGACCTAGAAGAAATACGACCACTTTAATTTCGAGGACGAAATTATTTTAAGGAGGGTAGATTTGTAACCACCACTTTTCTAAAATAAGGATATTTTAATAATTATGTGATTTTTTATTTTTGGATTATTTTATAATATTTTAATTGGTGTTGTGTTAGCAGTCGATTTAATCTTAGCTAACCTTGATTAGAGACTAACCATGATTTTAGAAACCTAATTATTATTTTAGAATTGAATTATAGGTTCTAACCTAATTAGGAAACAATGTAAGTTATTTTTAGGCTATTTAAATATATAGCTTTTGGCTTTTTGCTAATGGGCTTCTATTGGACCTTAGTTAATTGTGGCCCATACCTAAACCCTAAACCTAACCCTAGCTATGCTGGCCGGCCAAAAACAGTAGCCCCCCTATATATGTGTTATACTATTGTAGCCGTCAAGCTTTACAAACCCTAGAAATCCCTTTTCCTTCCAATAGCCTCTTTTCCTCAATTCTCATCTAAATCCATCCAAATGAAGTGCGTTGCGATACTTGGGAGGAGAGGAACTTGCTGGAGACTTGCTAGCAAGAAATCGGAGGCTTTGGATCGAAGGAAATCGGCGTCGATGTTTGGAGGCTCGTTTCATTGAGATATTGACTCTCAACAGGTAAACCCCTCTAAACACTTGTAAATTCTAATTTTTCATCATAGATGCATCCATCTAGGTACCTCGGACATGTACATGTATTTTGGTAGGTTTTTGTATCCGTTTGATAGGCGTATCGTACACGTGTCGGTGTATTGGAACACGTGTTCGACGAAATGCCTCTTAGAATCGAAAGTTCTTATTTTTTCAATTCTGTTTTCACGAAGTTGTTGTTGTTTATATTTGAAACAACTTTCGTGAAGACGGATCTTGATTTGACACGTTTTCGGTGTCCAAATTGGACACGAACACGTGTGCACGAGGCCCGTGTACAGCACCGTGCATGACCTGCTGTTCGAGTGTCATAACTCGACGCATAGGACACGGTTTTGCATGAAATTTGATGGACACGTGGGGGCAACCTCTTTCCACGTGCTCCTAAAATTTTATGAAGTTTCAAACGAGCGCGGAGAAATCGAGGCCGCACGGTTCAGCCCACAGTGCACGCGCGATAGAAATCGCTACTGACACGGCCATCGTTCGCGGATACTGCACGACGAAAACACAATCCAGGAGCATGTACACGAAGCCCTAGACCTAGGCTAATCAGGGACTCGACCATGGGGCATGACGTGGCTCGTGTCGCGAGCTACGGACGTCGACACGCGCCCATGAGGTCGCACGCGCACGTACGTACAGTCCCTGCAGTCTGAGTGTCATAACTCGATGGATACGACAGGGTTTAGCGTGAAAATTTGTGGACACGTAGGGGCAAACTCTGCCCACGTGCTCGTGAAATTTTATGAGATTTCGTTAAGTATTGGCAAAGTTATCGCGTCTGCACTGATTCGGCTGATAAGGTACACGCGCGTACGTGCCCGTGCGATACGCACTGACTGGATACGATACGGACACGGGTTCGACCCTATGAGTACCCGAGCATGTCACACACGTATAAACCTTCATGTTTGCCAAGTTTTGCGAGTTTAGTTGTGTATTTTGCGTTTTGGGTGTCGAGTTGGTTTTCGGGTTTCGGTTGGGTTATTTTTAATTGAGTTTTAGTTTTGAAATCGGATTTGAGATTTTAAACCCAAATTTCTGAGTTAATGTTGGTTTTAGTTTAGTTTTTTTGAGTTCAATGTTGTACTTAGACCTATGTTTACCTTCATTTATATATAATCTATGTGTTATATGTATTTTCCCTTTGTATATATATAACATATGAATATAGGTCTATATATGTATTTGGTTCAGATTTCTGAATTTAAAGTTTAGTTTTGGTTACGTTCTGATTTCGATTTCGTGGTTAGACTATATTTACATTCATTGTATATAATTTATATGATATATATATATATATATATATATATATATATATATATATATATATATATATATATATATATATATATATATATATGTGCGTTCGGCGAGAGACGCCGTTCTGGGTTACGGTCGTCCGCACCATCCCATTGCACCCTTTTGGCAATCCTGCATTCCAAAGAAGTGGTCCTTCCTGATGTGGAGAGTCATCAAACTCAAACTGCCCACCGACGACATCCTCAACACCATCAGAATCAGCTTAGCCTCAACCTGCACGTGCTGCTCTGAACGTCAGAGTGAGACTATTGACCACATCTTTTGTTAGGGTAACCTAGCTGACAGTATCTGGAGGACACTCAACCAGCTCTTCAGTATGGGATCGAGTGGGGGACGCTTCCACGACCTCGCGGTCCATTGGGGTTCAGCCTCCATGGCCAACCAGATCTCGCAGCGGCCGCCACTTGGGCTATTTGGAAGAATCGCAATAAGGCGAGATACGAAGGCCACCAATACACTGCTGACCAGCTCATCAAAAAAGTCTCCGCCAATGCCGCAAAAGGAGCATAGGGTGCTCCCACAGTACGAGTTCATTATGGTCGAAAACTTGATCTCTGGCCCCAGGCCTTTTGGGGCTTGGTCGGTCGAGGGTCTTGGAATGGTCTCTGCCTATAGGCGTCTTTCCTTCGCTGCTCGGCCTAGCAGCCATTTGAGGGCAGCTTTTTATGTTTGCTCCTCGTTTCTAGTTCGCGCGAGGCCCATTTACTTGTATAGGCTTCGGCATTTTGCGCCTGATACATCAATAAAAGTCTCTTCTTCAAAAAAAAAAATATATATATATATATAATATTATATATATTATATATATATATAATATAATATATATATATATATATATATATATATAGAGGATGAGGGAGGTGCGGTGCTACCCTATGGAGGGTGTCTATTGTCACCCCCACATGCATCATCATGCACCCATGTGCATGATGATAGCATGGGGGGTGACAAGTAGACACCCCCCGTGAGGTGGCACCCTACCCCTTATTCTCTCTCTCTCTCTTCTCTCTCTCTCTATATATATATATATATATATATATATATATATATATATATATATATATATATATTATATATATTTATTCTCTCCTCTCTTCTATTATATATATATATATATATATATATAAATATATATATATATATATATAATATATATATATATATTATATATATATTTTATTCTCTCTCTCTCTCTCTCTCTCTTCTCTCTCTCTCCTATATATATATATATAATCTATATAATATTATATATATTTGTGATTTTGCTACTAGATATAGCATATGGATTAGTGAGTCAGTTTAGGATTGACCAATGGGCCTAACTTGGCCAAGTTGACTAGCAAGTTGTCCAAGTTGACAAAAGACATATATATATATATATATATATATATATATATATATATATATATATATATATATATATATATATATATATTCATTTAATACATAATACATAATACATTATATATATATATATATATATATATATATATATATATATATATATATATATATATATATATATATATATATATATATATATATTTGTGATTTTGCTACTAGATATAGCATATGGATTAGTGAGTCAGTTTAGGATTGACCCAATGGGCCTAACTTGGCGAAGTTGACTAGCAAGTTGTCCAAGTTGACAAAAGACAACTTTGGGTCAAACTTGATCAAAATTGACTCAAACGGACTTGAAATTGTTAGATAACTTAAGTTTGAGCTAAACTTAGACTAATTGACTAGTTGACTTAGATTTGACCTAGTTTGACCAGAATGGTTGACCAGAGTTGACCAAAGGTTGACTTTGACCTAGTTTGACTAGAATGGTTGACCAAGAGTTGACTTTGACCAAGAAGAACCTAGAGATTACTTTTATTTCATATTAGACACTTTGTAACATGTGGTTACTTTAAATAGGACTCAGATACTCTGGTTCGGACTTTTATTCTCATCAGACAGTCAGGATATCAGGCGAGTACATTATCTGACCGTTTCATACTTGTTAGGAATTATATTCTTGTTATAGACTAATTTACTGGATGCTGACACGATATTATTATGGATTAGTACTATATGGATTTTTACATGAGATGTTATCCCCCTCGGGTTGCATCAGATACATCATGTCATGTACTTTTCACGAACATTATGTATTTCATGGACTCTTATTATTCATGTACACTCATGTGCTCTCATGTACTCTCATGATCTTATGAGCTTTATATATAAACTTTCATGTACAATAACATAACCTGTCAAGATCATTGTGTATTGTTAGGGTACGGGGGAGTAGAAATAGTCATGTAAACAATTCTAAAGTAGTGTAATCATGTATAAACTCTGTAGTGTAATCATGTACAAATCAAGCCGTTCACATGTCTATCTTGTACTCTAAATCACATAGTCAGTTACAGTTCTCTATATAGATAGCTTTTATTTATCAGTTTCTCTCTTTCTTTTCATGCTTATTTCTTACAGCGCTTCACGTATTTTATTCTATCACATGCTTTATATTTCCTGTCATGATATGAACTGCGTGAGATGTATTGTACTCATTCCTGTCCTGATTGGACCTGTTGATAAAATTTTACAAGTAACTTGGAGAATCACAGCTAGCCTAGAGGACACTATAAAAGCTTGGAGTAGATGTCTAGAGTTTGTTTATCTTATTTCTTATTCTGTCTTAGAGTTGTATTTCAGATTTTGAAATTTTGTGGTTGTTGATACAATTGACTTATTTCACTTCTTGTTGTATCCTTTTTGTGGATTTGTTATCTATTTTATCGTGCTGATTATCTACCTCTAGTTTTGTGATTAAGATTGTATCCTCCTGAGATTGTCCTCCGTTTGGAGACTATATCATATAGTGTTAGTTGTGATTATGACCTAGAACAGCGTTCTACCGTCGATACTGCGGCGTAGGCTGGACGTATCCACTTCTCTTGCCCTTACACTGGGTGCGGATCGTGACATCTATCACTGGAGCTAAACTAGCAAGAAATAGCAACTTCGACCAAGCAATAGCTCCATAGTGGTACGATACTTGAGGATTAGGCCTCGTTGCAGTTACAGTCAGGTACCACCTGAAATCAATAAAACAAATTAAGACAACCGAAAGTTAGTACAAAATGAAAATAACAAAAACATCAAAAGAGATGTTAATATCTACCTGAAGGTTCTCGCTTGTTGCATCAACCAATGCAGCTGGCCACGAGGAGGCACAATTAGACCTGACAAGGAGGAATCAAAGTTGCTATAGTGCAAGACCGTGGTCGCCATAAGGACCTATTTAGTGAACCGTGAGGAGACGAAAATGTAGTAGTCGTTAGGGTCCTGATCGAGGGTGACGAGAGCCGCATAGGATTGATTGACATGGACATCGATCAATGGAGTGGTAGGTGTTATGAAGGACGTGAGATCCTTCGATTTTGACTACCTTGAGTCCTAGATCCTGAAGTTGAATGAGGTGGATAGACCAATTCGTGACACAGAAGAGGTAAGTTGAGTTGATGCATATAGTTCCTTTTTCTTCAATGTTCCTATTCTGAACCTTCTTTCATCTTCTGAATTATCAAAATACGATTTGTGGTCTTACGCTCGTCATTTCTGGAGAAACTATCTACTCCTGTAAAATGTCATAAATCAGTAGTAGCTTAATAAACGAATAAAGTTCACAAATTTAGTACCAAAAGTCTAAATAAAGAAGATATTTGATGTTCAAACACTCAAACAATAATGGAATATAGTCTGATGCACAAAACACAATAGAATCCACAATTCTTCCTACATCAACTGATGAATGTAGGATTTTACAGCAATGTTGCATATACCTTTAATTCTCCACTATGCAAGTTTTAGAACACAATCGTTCTAAAACAAAATATAGTGAACTTTCCTATCTCATCAAAATAACTGAATTTTGTAAAACAATAAAATCGAGTAGGTATTTGAAAATTTGCAGATTATGTGGAAAAACAATAAAGTTGTAGTTATTTGAACATCGGTAGGTGGCCTATATATATCTGAACATTAAAGTCGAGATCCATTTTTAGGTATAATATAGACCATATATCATGTACAAATTTTGATACATCTTCAACAAAACTCTTGTAGAAGATGTACCATTTTCAGCCAAATGACAAAGAGCAAGCTCAATGTGTCGTCTTGTTGAACTTGAATATGCTGTGGAATTGGAAATTAACCAACTGAGTGCATCATCCTCTATAAGAAGTGACTTTCCTGTTTTGTGACCTTTAGTTTAGGAAAATACAACATATATTAGTTCATTTAATACAATGTATATATACACTAACCAGGACTACTTTTCATTGCTACATTTGTATGTTGCACGGATATGCATCTAACATATGATAAGATCGGATGCAGACAAATAATATGGCATGAGAAAAATCTAGTTATGCCTGCCACTATAAATGTAAAAAAATACAGGCCAAACGTCTTAAACAATAAATCCTCTTTTATATAAACCAATAATCATCCAAACATCCAATTCATTCATTGAAATTAAAAAATGGGACATACTTAAGTACCATAAATCACAATGAGTCTATGAACCGGTTTTAAAATTAGGGGGCATATAAGATTCCATAAAATCAGAGTTCTATAGTGTTAAACAAAAGCAGCTTCATTCAAGTCTACGTTCATCACAGTTGGAACATGACATCCACCTTAAACATTAAAGGAATGAAGGAGAAACATTTGGTGAATAGGCATGCAATTCAAGAGTGAGTGTCCACTCCGGAAACAAGTTAGTCTTTATCATGCTAAGGAACAAGATCATGCTAAAATGGTGTTTTCAATTTTTAAAAATTTATAGCATCCAAATTTGGATCTTTATGTAAAAAATATTGGTTACTTCCAATGGATTTCCTTAAAATATAACTGTAATATTATATCCAATGTAGTTACATGATGATAGTCGATTTTCGATCCGTCTTCACGAAAGTTGTTACAAATAATATTAGCAAGGGATTCGTGAAAACAAATCGAAAAATAACACTTTTCAGTTCTAAGTGGCATTTCGTCGAACACGTGTTCTATAGGACCGACACGTGTCCGATACGGCTATCAAACGAACTCACAATCCTACCAAACTTCATGCACAGGTCTGGCATACCTATATGGATGCTAAAATATAGAAATTTCATAAGGAAAATGGTAGAACGAGGTTTACCTTTTGAGAGTGGGAATCTCAATGAAAGTGAATCCTCGAGCGCTTCGACGATCGGTTTCTCCCAAGCAAACGCCTCCAACTCCTTGCTAGCAGTGCTCCAGCAAGTTCTCCTCCTCCCCACGGTCGCAACGCAATTCGTTTGGCACGAATCGGATGCCGGATGAGAAAGTTAGGGTTTTGAAGGAAAAGGGAAACTAAGGTTTTGATCTAGTGGAGGCTATGAGATTTCTTCACAAATGATGGGGGACTGCTGCCATGCTTGGCCGGCCATGAGTAGGGGGGTATTAGGGTTAGGGTTAAGTCATGGGCCAAGCACTCCTAAGTTGCTACAAAGGCCCAATGACAAAAATCTTAAAAAGGCTCATAAAAATGACTTAAAAATCATTAAATAATTCTAGAAAAATAGGTAAAAATTCTAAATTAAATCTAATAAGCCAATAATAAAATTAATCACATTATTAGGCTTCTAGACCGGGTTGACTAAGGTTATACCATCTAGGTCCTATCGATGCACCAATCCAAAACACACAACAATCAATTTAATTAACATTTAAATAAATTTAAAATAATGCACAAGGACTAAAATACCTCTAATTAGAAAAAGTGAGTGTAACAGGTAATTAGTTTCTAATGTCATGGTTAGTCTCTAATCATGGTTAGCTAAGGTTAAACCGACTACTAACACAACACCAATTAAAATATTATAAATGAATCCAAATATAAAATAAATCACATAATTACCAAAATACCCTTAGTTTAGAAAGTGGTGGTTACAGCAGCAGCAGTAGTTGCACTAGCCAGCAGCAGCAGTTACACAAGCAGTAGCAACAACAACAACAACAGTTGCTTTAACAGCAGCCACAACAGCAGTTGACTAGCAACAATAATAGTTGCACTAGCAGCAGTAGTAGCAGCTAGGCAGCTGCATAAGCAACACTAGCAGCAGCAGTAACAGCTTACTAGCAGCAGCAGAAGTAGTAACATGCTACATAAGCAGCAGCAACGGGTGCATTAGCAGCAACAACAGAAGCTACTAGCAGCAGCAGTGTATCAGGGGGGCTCAGGTATCAGTGTTTGAGGGAATGGGTGTGCACTGATACAAATATCAGTGATGTGTTATTCGAATACTAATGGGTAAGATATTGATGCAAGGTCAAGATCAAGGTAATATGGAGGTGAAGGTAATATGTTAAGTAATCCATGCGTATAGAGTATGTACCTATGTGAATATATGATGATGTCAAGATACGAAGGAATAACCAAGGATCACCTCAAGAAAGGTAAGTAGAGTGTATGTGAGGGTAAGATAGATTGATATCCTAGGATGTATTAAGGTATTCATAATACCAAGATACCAAAGTAATAGAACTAGTATGAGCTAATACTAGGATACTAAGGTAAGGCTATGATAATAGAAATTTGTTAGGATACCAAGGTAATACATGTGATATTGAATTCATAGCTAAGATAATGGGTAAATAGACTAAGGTATTAAGAGATAATATTATATATGAGTCTATATATATAGTGTTATGATATCAAATATCTCTATACCTTCAAGGTATGGACCTAGAAACCTAGGTATAACCTAATGATGACTAGTTTGATCCTAGAAACAAGGTATTGACCTAGTTTGACTTCCAGGACCTAATTTTAACCTAGGAATATTATTTCAACTTAGTTAATAATAATTATCATTCCAAACACTGTAAACCCCCCAAAATTTCACTACAATTTTTTTAAATTAATTTTGGTATTGATTTTTTATTTTCGTATTTGTACGTCGCGTGTAAGTACGTATATGCGAGGTAGTATTTTTTTTATACACAAAGGTGTTATTAATTTTTTTCTTCATATAGGAAAATAGTTTTATTTTCAAAATAAGTATAAGGTAAATATTTCCATTTGCGTAAAAATATTAAAACACGTCGTGTCGATAATTATCAAAACTTTATTTACTTCTTTATTATAAAAGGCTAATTTATATTATTGGTTATTTCGAAAACTAAGTTCCATGTAAGTATTCTATTTGCATGCGAGACACATGAAATTAAATTCATGTCTACTTTGATTTCAAAAAATATTTGTAACTACTTTATTTATTTATAAAAGGTATTTCAAATGTTTAAAGATTTATTTTGATTTTCAAAATTTATTTATTATCATTATTTTATTATTCGAAAAAGATATTTTAAAACTTCGTTTGAATTAAATGTTTAATTGATATGGCAATTTAAATTGAACTTATCTTATTATTTTTAAGCTAAAAATGGTATTTATTTAGAGTTAAATTCGATTTGAATTTGATTGAAATGGTTTTAGATCGATCTAAATTAAAAGATGGAATTATCCATCGGGGTTTAAACTACTACTAGTTCTTATCCAACTAGTAGCACCACCTCCTATATAAGATAAGGCTCTTTGCTATCTTTTTCTCATAAATTTTACAACCCAAATTTCTCCACCACCACAACCAAATGTGCATCGTGTCCGTGTTCTCCTTCCCATCCACTATTTTTTTCTATTACAAATATAAACATATTTTTGTGTCCGACAATCCCGGACCTCGACACCTCCCGTGTTGTACAGGACACAATCCTAACCTATCCCTAATCTCCTATCAGCCGTCGGCCGACCCCGACCCACTGTCCAATCCACCACCCGACGCTGGCCCCCCTTTCCTAGCACCGCCGCACCACAGCCCCAGTCCGCCACCAATAGAATCCCATCTCTTCCGGCCAACCAATGCCACCAACACCTCCGCCATCGTCCTGGCCAGAGGCCACCCCCGTCTCCACCATAGCCCCACACTCCTCCGTTGCCATCACCGCCAAAGTCCCTACAACACCACCAACCCTGTCATCACCAAAAAATCCGCCACCAATGGTGCCTCCCCCAAAACCCACATCCAGAACCACCACATTCATCCACCACCACCGCAACTCCGACCACACACCCGCCGTGGCCAAACCGGCAGGCAATCAAAAACCTCCGACAAAAAAAAACCTAACTCACCACTCCGGCCACGCGCCCGCGGTGCGCTTCCCGCCGCCAGGTCGCTGCCATGTCGACCGCCCCGAACCATGAGCGCCGAGACCCCTCGGCTTTCCCCTTACTCCGCAAAGTGCCACCCCGATCTGCCTCCGCCGCCTTGGGGGCTGGGCGACAATTCCTCCAGCAGTATTGACGCCCCGCGCTCGCCGTGAGTGCCATGCTCTGACCCAGCGACCGCCGCGAGTGTTCCTCCGTCGGCCACCCAGCTACGGAACGCCGCCGACCGCGCCGGCGAGGGCGCACCATCTAGGTGAGCCCTCTCGTTCCCTCTCTCCTCTCTCACACCCGATCAGCTCCTTCCCCCTCTCTTGCTCTCAACTCTTTCTCTCTCTCGCCCTTTCAAAAGGAACCCATTTCTAAATGAAAGAACACAACAGAGCTGCTGTGGGGGCTTATTTTGGTTTTTTTTTACTTTTTTATTTTGTTTACTTTTTTTTTGTTTGTTGTTGTTTGATTTTGATTTTTCTGTCTTTCCTTATTTTATTATTTTTCTGAAATAAATAAATAAATAAATTCCCACATATAATAAATGGTATATTAGTATATATTTTGATGTGTGCTATTCCTAGTATGATAATTGTCATTATTCTTAAATTTATCATTACTTTTTATAAACAATATATATATAACTATATATTTTGGGTGTTAATTTATTTGTATATTTTTACTAGGTATAAATTGTTAGAAGCCTTATTTTTATTTTATCTTCATTTTGGTTATTTTTACTACTAGTAATACCAGAGTAAATATTTTATATTCAATGATTCCTAGTCTTCTAATAATAGCTTTCTACCTAAAAGAGTTTATGTTTTTTTTTTTTATAAACTTAAGGTTTTTTTTGCCTAAAAACGATTTATATATTTTTGTTTCTATTTAAAAAACTATTTTTTAACTAACAAAACTATTTTCGGGTATTATGAATATTTACTAAAAAAAAGGTAGTATATGTATCTATCTCCAAAAATTCTCCTCAATTATCACCATTAATCACAATTGATTGTGCATTTCTATTTCTCATGAATTTCGGACTCACACACATCGACCCCGACTATTGGATAAATTCGGACTTTTCAGAACATCGCACCACACTAAGCGCAACACCAGGCAAGATACCTTGCCATATTTACTGCTTATATTATTTGCATTTTTCCTGTTTAGTTCTTATATGTATACTGTCATCTACTTCTAGTTTCTTCAGCTGCATCATTATTAGTGTTTATAGCTTCCTTACTGTGATTCCAGTTGATATGATGCATACTTGTTAGTCATAGTTCACTGCTTATCTTTTGCATATGAACCTAGAGTTAAGGGACTACCTCTAGTTTAGTACATTTCATAAACTTTGACACAGATGTGCGTGAGTTGTGAGGAGCATGTAAACTCTGAACTTGCGTGTTGGCTGATTACTGATACGTATGGGATGTGCGTTAGGTCTAACTGCCAATTAGATGCATGTTAGGAGACTTGGCAGTTAGTAGAGATACATGGTCGTGGATGCGACTTTGATAGGTACATTGGGTGGAGAGAACATATCCTTATCGTATGGGCCACTATTACACTTTCCTTTGTACCCGGAAGCTCCGCTGGAGATACGGGTAAGCTTACCCTCTCAGGTTGGCCACTGATGTTATTGGAACGTTAGGCGCTTGGTCACCGGTGCCCAAGTGGGGACTATACCAGATCCCATTTATAGCCAGAAGTGCCCATGCGACTAAAGGTTTGTTCTTAACTGCATGTACGCTGTAGAACGGTTAGGTGACCCTAGTTGATGTCATGTCACTTTACTTCTTCTTGTGACTTTGTGGCATATTTTTATATTCAGTTTATATGGCATGTTCTTCCTGTATCTTGTTATGTTCCTCTGAGGACCTGATGAATTTCCAAGTGTGCTTTTTGTGACTTTTTGCAGGTGCTCTAGCTAAGGCCATGATCTACCCTCTTTCTTAGAAGATGATTGCTCTTGGATCATCTTTTGCTTCGCTTGACAAATTCTTTCATTGTTATATATAATTCTCGTTTAAAATAGTTGGTAGTGGATTGTCTCCGCCCAACGAATTGTATAAATAACAATTTATAGGTTATTTATATCTTTCTTCTTAATTTGTGGATGAGATTAGTTGCTATAGTTTTACTGTATTTTACAGCTTATGTATATCTATTATACGGCTGGCATGTCTACGTTCCTAGTCTTACGTATTTTGGGACTGGAGCGTTACATTTTTTGTGGTGGCCCATGCAGGTTGAGTTTGCCGTTTCTGTTACGTTACTGTATCGAGCGGACCTGCATATAGGATTAGAATCTAAGAATCTCATCCACATACTTGACCTCCTCCATTGATTCCATTTCGAATTCTCGTTTGATTTCTTCGATTTGCATCCCGCTTGATTCCTTCTTACCGACAATTCTTATTTCTCGTGCCTAATAGCGGTTAGGAAGATGACTACACTAGTATATGTCCCATAGGTCAATTACATGGCTAGAAGAATTATCTTAGCAAATAGTATGTATTTTCGAGTTATAAAAGCATTATATACTTTGAGAATCGAGGAACTCTATTTTTCCTAAAAGTGTGATTACTAAATTCTAAGTTGGGTAGCAGCGATATTACCAACTTCGAAAGATAGATAGAATTTATTTTGAGGCTACTAGGTGGTATTCACAAGAGGTTCGTTAGAATCTCTAAACAATTGAGAAAACAAATTGATTTTGACTTTTGAAGATTTTAGAACATTTATGACTTATTGGGTTTATAGATATACCTATTTTGGATATATGGACTCGACTTAAGGAAAATTTTAAATTTCAAAATTGTGTCATATAATCTATGATTGATAAATGTATTTAGATTTTGAGTTTAAAGCTTCGATTATGGAAAAAAAATGTTGAAGAAAAAAATGTACGTATATTTGATTTGTGACGTGATAAAGATTTATTTCGAGATTGATTATAAAGTTTGAAAATTTGAAGTTATGATTTTGTTAGACGACCTCAACCGACTAGATAATGTAGAAGTTTAGTTTGGGTTTTTTTTAAATATTTGTCTTATGATTTATGATTGATAAGATTATTTAAATCTTGAGTTTAAAGTTTGGATTGATAATATTAAAATCTCTTTTGGGAAAAAGTTAATAGTAATGTGATAAAGGTTTATTTCGTGATTGATTAAAGGAATTGAAACTTTAAATTATGTTTATAGTTGACGACGTAAAATGATCAGAATTTTTGGTAGATTATTTTGAGAATCACATTGAGAATTTTATGGAAGCTCGAATTTAGGAATTTAGACTTATATTTATAGGCAACCAAGATAGGCACGAGGTCACCCTAATAAGATAGAGGTACTTCATATTTCACCCATGGCCATGATAGTGGTATATACACAAGTGTAGTTAGTCATCAACCAAACCATGTAACTATATCTTCATTTCGACTTACTCGACCTTCCCTTAAATCTAGATCTATTATCGTGACCTTCTAATCGTTTGAAACTTAAAAATAATTAGGATCGTTCCTTAATCGTACCCCTAAACTAGACGACTATCGTACTATCTTCTCTCTCTAGAATTCATGTCTTTCTAGTCTCTAATCATTTCATCTCGATTCTTAACCCTTATTCTTTTATTTTTCATGCATTATCTAGCGACCCTTATTCCTATATACCCAACCCTACCACGATCATTAAGCCTAACCATATTTTCCTCCCAATCGTTTTGCTTTCCCCTTTGAGAATTTTATTTTGGCCTTCCCGTGATTTATGTGAACCTGTTTCCTATATGATTCCCTTGCGAATATGAAATTGATCATGACACTCTTCGATTAATTTTTTTTTAATGGTATAGTTGGTTAAGATAATTACGCGATTACGAGGAATAAGATTGGGCATAAGTTAAAATATGTGATAAGTGTTCTTACATGAAATTTAGGAATGGGATATGGTGTTTCATATGAAAAAAAAAAAGATCGAAGGGGATTAGACAAGATAAGTCAATTATTGAGAAAATTTCATGTGATAATGAAGTGTGGATACTTATTAATTTTCGAGGTTAATGAGATATTGAAGAAAAAAAATTCTAAGCTTTGGTGTGTAAAAAAATAAAAAAAATAAATGATGATCCATGATGAATATGAATCTCATGATTAAGATAGACTTTGATTTGCTCCTACTAAATTGATTGAAGGTTCATTGAATTTCAAATTTCGAGAAATTATGAAAAACGAAACTTAGTTTAGAAGAAGAAGATAAGAAATTTAAAATTTGACTTCTATTATGAAATATTGGAGTCAAATTATATTTTAAGGAGTCTAAAAACTTCGGAGAAGTTAAAATTTATGGAATATAAACAGACGAGAAATAAAAGAGGAGTTAATTATAGAAGATCATTTGATGATTTTGTTAAACCGCAAGAATATGATGATATCAACACAAAGTTGAAATTTTGAATAATGAGAGTTGATGTTGAGGAAGTTATTACCTATTTTTGAGATTATACCTTCATGGGATCGATGTTATTGTTAATTAGACGATGGGTTGTCATACACATGATCATCTTCTGAATTAGATCCGTCAAATCTTTTTTTCTAGTTATTCAGATGACCTGTTGTCGTGGAAATGTCGTTTGCCTTCTCGTCCGATATTTTGATCGTATTTCTATTCGAAGAAACACTTCCTCCTTCTCAATCCTGCCTATCCTATTTATTCCTGAATTTCGAGGACGAATTTTTGTAAGTTGGGTAGGATGTAAACCCCCAAATTTTCACTACAATTTTTTTAAAAATTAATTTTGGTATTGATTTTTATTTTCGCATTTGTACGTCGCGTGCAAGTACGTATATGCGAAGTAGTATATTTTTTTTTATACACAAATGTGTTATTAAAAGATTTCTTCTTATAGGAAAATAGTTTATTTTTCAAAATAAGTATAAGGTAAATATTTCATTTGTTTAAAAATTTTAAAACGCGTCATGTCGATTGTCAAAACTTTATTTATTTTATATTATTGGTTATTTAGAAAACTAAGTTCTATGTAAATATTCTATTTGCATGCGAGGCACATGAAATTAAATTCATGTCTACTTTGATTTCCAAAAACTATTTGCAACTACTTTATTTATTTATAAAAGGTATTTTAAATGTTTAAAGATTTATTTTGATTTTCAAAATTTATTTATTATCATTATTTTATTATTCGAAAAAGATATTTTAAAACTTCGTTTGAATTAAATGTTTAATTGATATGGTGATTTAAATTGAACTTATCTTATTATTTTAAGCTAAAAATGGTATTTATTTAGAGTTAAATTCGATTGAATTCGATTGAAATGGTTTTAGATCGATTTAAATTAAAGATGGAATTATCCATCGGGGTTTAAACTAGGGCTGTGCACAATTAAGTCAAACCGACCAAATCGAACCAAGCCAAACCGAACCGATTGTTTTTAAACCGAACCGATGGTTTGGTTCGTTTGGTTTGGCTTCAATTTTTTCAAAACCGACCGGTTCGGTGCGGTTCACGGTTTGGTTATGCCAAAATCGTTAAAACCGAACCGAATCAAATCCTTGTTAAATAATTAGGGTTGGCCGGTTGTGTATGGGTTCATTGGGTTATATTATACCGGTTTGGTTCATTTATTCACATCACAACCATTTATCAAGTGAAGTTGAAAGAGCTCTCTCTCTAGTCTCAAAGAGGAGTGCTGGCGGCTCATATTCTTTTCTAATTGCTCCTGTGCACATGAAAATGACTTGAATGTATATGATTATTTTTATGTATAATTGGCATTTTTCTCCACTTGCAAAGCGCAAGTTGAATTGAAGCTGCTGACTTGTATTTACTGTTGCTAAGTACAAGTTGACTGGGTTTCACAAAAAAAACATACAGTCCATTTTTTTATGTGATCAAAACCGACCAAGTCGAACGATCCAAACCGAACAAAGTCGGTCGGTTTCAAACCGAACCGACCATTTGGTTGGTTTGGTTCGGTTTTGTTTATTTTAAACCGATTAACTTCGGTTCGACTTCGATTGGGACCAAATAGGTCGACCACCGACCGACGCACACCTCTAGTTTAAACTACTACTAGTTCTGACCCAACTAGTAGCACCACCTCCTATATAAGGAGAGGCTCTTTGCTATCTTTTCCCGTAAATTTTACAACCCAAATTTCTCCACCACAACCAAAAGGTAGATTGTGTCCGTGTTCTCCTTCCCATCCACTATTTTTTTTCTATTACAAATACAAACATATTTCTATGTCCGACAATCCCGGACCTCAGTGTCACGCAGGACACAATCCTAACCTACCTAATCTCCTATCCGCCGTCAGCCGACCCCGATCTAATTGATATGGTGATTTAAATTGAACTTATCTTATTATTTTAAGCTAAAAATGGTATTTATTTAGAGTTAAATTCGATTTGAATTGATGAAATAGTTTTAGATCGATTAAATTAAAAGATGGAATTATCCATCGAGATTTAAACTACTACTAGTCTTACCCAACTAGTAGCACACTCCTATATAAGGAGAGGCTCTTTGCTATCTTTTTTCCGTAAATTTTACAACCCAAATTTCTCCACTACCACAACCAAAAGGTACATCGTGTCCGTGTTCTCCTTCCCATCCACTATTTTTTTCTATTACAAATACAAACATATTTCTATGTCCGACAATCCCGGACCTCGACACCTTCCATGTCACGCAGGACACAATCCTAACCTATCCCTAATCTCCTATCAGCCGACCCCGATCTACTGTCCAATCCACACCGATGCTGGCCCGCCTTTTCTAGCACCACTGCACCACAGCCCCAGTCTGCCACCAATAGAATCCCATCTCTTTCGGCCAAGCAACGCCACCAACACATCCGCCATCGTTCTGGCCAGAGGCCGCCCCAATCTCCACCATAGCCCCATACTCTTCCACTGCTATCACCGCTACAGTCCCTACAACACCACCAACGCCGTCATCCCCAAAAAAATCTGCCACCAACGGTGCCTCCCCCAAAACCCACATCCAGCACCACCATTCATCCACCACCACCGCAACTCCGACCACACCCCGTCGTGGCCAAACCGGCCGGCATCAAAAACATCCGACAAAAAAAAACAACCTAACTCACCTCTCCGGCCAAGCGTACCGCGGTGCGCTCCCCGTTGGCAGGTCGCCGCCGTGTCGACCGCCCCGAACCACGTTCGCCAGAGCTTCGAGACCCCTTGATTTTCCACTTACTCCGCCAAGTGCCGCCCCGATCTGCCTCCGCTGCCTCGAGGGCTGGACGACAACTCCTCCAACAGTATCGACGCCCCGTGCCAGCCGTAAGCACCGTGCCCTGACCCCGTGACCGTCGCGAGTGTTCCTCCGTCGGCCACCCAGCCACAGAACACCGTCGACCGCGCCGGCTAATGCGTGCCGGCGACCGCGCGCCGCCTTCGATCCAGGTGAGCCCTCTCGCTCCCTCTCTCCTCTCTCACACCCGATCGGTTCCTTCCCCCTCTCTTGCTCTCAACTCTTTCTCTCTCTCACCATTTCTAAAGGAACCCATTTCTAAACGAAAGAAGACACTAGAGCTGCTATGGGATCTATTTTGTTTTTTACTTTTTGTTTTGTTTACTTTTTTGTTTGTTGTTGTTTGATTTTGATTTTTCTGTCTTTCCTTGTTTTATTCTTTTGCTAAAAAAAATTCCCATATATAATAAATGGTATATTGATATATTTTTGAGTGTGCTATTACTAGTATGATAATTATCATTATTATTAAATTTATCATTACTTTTTATAAATAGCATATATATGACTAGATATTTTGGGTGTTAATTTATTTGTATATTTTTAGTAGGTATAAATTTTTAGAAGCCTTAGTATTTTATTTTATCTTCATTTTGGTTATTTTTACTACTAGTAATACCGGAGTAAATATTTTTTATACAATGATTCCTAGTCTTCTAATAATAGCTTTCTACCTAAAAGAGTTTTTTTTATAAACTTAAGGTATTTTGCCTAAAAACGATTTTTATATATTTTGTTTCTATCTAAAAACTATTTTTTAACTAACAAAAATATTTTCGGTATTATGAATATTTACTAAAAAAAAGGTAGTATATGTATCTATCTCCAAAAATTCTTCTCGATTATTACCATTAATCACGCCTAATCGTGCGTTTCTATTTCTCGTGAATTTTGGACCCACATACATCGACCTCGGCTATTGGAAAATTCGGACTTTTCAGAACATGGCACCAGACCAGGCGCAACACCAGGCAAGATACCTTGTCATATTTACTATGATATTATTTGCATTTTTGCTATTTAGTTCTTATATGTTTACTGTCATCTACTTCTAGTTTCTCCAGCTGCATCATTTTAGTGTTTATAGCTTCCTTACTGTGATTCCAGTTGATATGATGCTTACCTGTTAGTCATAGTTCACTGCTTATCTTTTGCATATGAACCTAGTGTCACGACCCGCACCCGGGATAAGGGTACGAGTGCGTAACAGCGCCCAGCCTACGTCGCAGAAATAGGTAGAACGTTGTAGGTTTGCTAATCTAACAATAATATATATAACCTGTCATATCCGTACGGAGGATATAATATAGAAAACAGATAACTCAATCACAATCTAGCAGAAAGAGTTTAAGGCACGAATATAGATAGATATGAATCACATAGTGTAATATCCAGCTCAACAGAGAGAGAGGGGAGAGAGTCACAAATAATATAGTTATATATACAATCTCAAAATATATCACAAACATAAGTAGCAAGCTGGAGACATAGTCCAGTCAAAACCTACTCTAACTGAGCTATAGCTAAAGTCTCCTCAGTCGGGGCTAATCCCTGCTGAACCAGGGTCTCCAAGTCAATACCCACTACGTCATGTGGACCGTAGTAAGTACAGCAGTCCTCCTCACCGTCATCTGTATATTTTGTCAACATATCCAGTCAGGATGGAACGAGCACAATCTACTAACAATAGTTCACAAGATATGACAAATACTATGAGACTGTAAATAGAGAGTATATACAAGAGTAATAGAAATGTACATGTAAGTATCATGGCAAAGTAAGCTGTAAACTAGAGCTAGAACAAGGCAAGTAAAACTGATCATAGCATGTAAAAGAATCAAGAATCATCTATCTAGGTGTGTGAATACTAGCTTCGATATGTGGCCGGCTTGGGTCTGAACAAGGTCTAATGATCTAGTCAATCATACGTGGAGTGTAGGATTGGCATTCACAAGGTCTACAAGAATAAACAAGACGGATAATGACTACACATCTACACTAATACTCTCTGCCCCCGACTGGTAGAATGGATCCAAACAAGACACGTTACGACACGGGATTCTACGAGAAGGGAGCAAGTCTCCTCGAGAATCGGTGTCCATATACTGCACAAGAACTACAAGGGGCTTGCACAAGATATACCAAGATAACAATGAATAACATCTCATATCGGGATCCATGAATACCAATCCGTGTGACCAATGTGTCAAGAAAAGTATATCTACACTAAGTACATGAACTAAACAGTTATCGTAAATTGAAAAAGTTATCAGAGAATGTACTCACCTGAGATATGATGGAATATGTCAACTGAGTCCAATACAGTACCTCGAGGACCTAAAGATGGAATGTTGTATCAATATATAGTTCTAGAAGTAAAAGCTGAAGTACGTGTAGGCAACTCTAGAGGGGGGTGAATAGAGTACTTGTGTCAATAATGAACAATTAAAAAATTAACTATATTCAATCCCAACTAGCAAATGATTAATTAGAGTATAAGTGCGGAAATTAAATGAAGATCATAGAGCATACGCAGACACAACAGTTTTTAACCTGGTTTCCCTCGTGGAGGACTAGTCCAGGCCTGAGAACTCTAGTTCAGGATTGAAATATACTATTTGTGAAATAGCTTTACAATCACGTGCCTTTACTCAAAAAAGTACGCCAACTTCTTGAAAGATCGCTGAGGCAAAACTTAGAATTTTCCAAGTGACTTCTTCAAGACTCTTGCACACAAACTTCTAATTGACTCGCACCGAGCACCTTGTAGGCTTGGGAAGTTTTGTGGCTAGTAAATGAGAATAGTATAGCTCTTTAGGATGTATAGGCTATAGGAGTAGAAGAGAAGAGAAGATTATATGATTTGAAATGGGAGAAATGGGTGCCTATATATACTATGTTCTATGAGGCAGAGTTCGGCCAGAACTCTGTCCAAAATATTCAAAATTTGGCCGTTGGACAACTTGCAATGAGCAATCCCTAAAAACTAGCTCCTGGAAATCAGGGGACAGAGTTTGGTCCAAACTCTGTGTGGGGGCAGAGTTCGGCCCGAACTTTGCCTCATTGGAGACAAAATGCTCATGGACAAATGTAGGGCTTTTGCAGTTTGGCTTTTATTTGTGGAGCTTTTGGTTATCTAGTCTATGGTTGAGGTACTCAGTACGACTCAACGTACAATAGCCAGACTCAATAAAAGTGTAAAAATACAAACTTCCGATTACAAGTTCCAGCAGTATTCGTCGAGCAGTCGTCGATGATGATTGTCTGACTTGATATGTAATAGTTGTCTGATTTGTAGCTTGATGATGATTTATTTGTCGAGTTGGATCATGTCAAATATCGATTTATTAATTATCAAAATTAAGTTGACTGCGATCCAGTTGGGTCAACAATCTTTTCCATTTTGATAATTGACAAAATTGCGATATTTGCGTGATGCAACATTCATATCTGGACACATATAGCTCCCCCGTAGATGGATATTTCGGCTCCCCCGTAAATAGAGAAGTCCTGATACAAGTACTAGTCCAAATAATATAACACATAGCACAAGTATTTATCCAAAATGGTTAAGCAAATATCACATATTCTCCCCCTTTGGTATTTAACAAAATAAAATATAAGCTCCCCATAAAAAATAATCATGGAGAAAATATGCAATCACATAACCAAGGCTCAAATCCAAAGTAAGAGATAGCTAGCAAATAATCCAAACATAAGCTACAAAAGCATAAAGTAATACAAAGGAAAGAGTGCAACTACATAACAACTGAATGAAACTACAAAGTGCATAAACAAAATAAATCCTAAGCATCAGCAGCAGCATCATAAAAGGGACCACGGACGTTACGGAGCACGGGAAGGTCCAGCAGAATCAGATGGGCCGCTGGCAGAGCGACGAGGATCAACAAACGCTGCATCCGGATCCAAATACCTCATGACCCAAGTGTCGTCGATACGGTAACCTTCGCGAGAAGGGTATCGTACCATGGGGTAAGACACTGTAGGATGGGTAGCTAGGAAGTATTGGACGTCATACAGGGTGTTGCTGATGGCCGTCATCTGTAAGGTAGTATGAATCCATCTGAGTCCAGCGATCGTCCTCCAAGCGGAAATGATCTCTCAGCATAGTCTGAATAGACTCAAGGGTAGCAGGTGGCTCGGGCTCAGGTTGGCCAATAGCTGGAGGATCAGTGTCACGACCCGATACCCAAATGTTGGGCCGGGCCGAGCCATGTCCAGCCTACGCTTGGTTAAAGCGCAGTAAGCTGTTCTAGAATAAACAATAAATGATCTAAGCTACTAACAGTTCTAAAATCACATTTAAAGTTCATCACAACACAGCATCTATAAGCGAAGGTAACATGAGCACAGACTTAATAATACATAACCAAAGTATCTAACTGGAGACAGAGTCCAGTATCCAAATATAAGAACATACCAAAGTCTCAGTCCCAAAACACAAGAAAGATAACTAAGCAAGGTTCCCCGCTGGGGCCTCTACTGGAGCTAAGGCCAGGTCCTCAATGCAGTACCATAATATGTAACACAGCGTTTCCTTCTCGAAAAGTATACCTACAACGTTATCCTGTCAGGACGGGAGCAAGTACAACCTCTACAACTAAAGTACTGAACATATAATGAAAGAGATGTACAATAAGAAACATGGTGTGATAAGTCTATAAAACAGGAAATACTAGAAACATGACCTCATGGTACAACTGGGATCACAATATCATAGTAACACAGGGAACATGGCATATCTGGAATCATGGTATATCTCATAATCTATCATGGCAAGGATACATATGTCATAAAGACAGATGTATATGTAATGTTTAAAACTGTAGCAAGTACGTGATCGGTCAATAGATGTACAATGTACTGTGGTACATGTAATAAAATGTACATACGTACAAGTCAACAGGCATAGGTGTACATCCGTACAGAAATGCGGGATAATGGCCTGCGGCAAGGTATGCATATAAAATGCGACCGAGCTCGCTACTGTAGGGGGGTTATGATCACGTACACTACTATCAGTTTCCCCATAACCCATATTCTATCATGTGAGAGATACGAGAACAGTAAAACATGTGAGAGACACTGGGAGTAATGTAAGCATAGCCGGTACTGGGAACAGTATGAAACATGTGAATACTCCGAGTAGTATAAAAGCATAGTAAAATATGTACTGAGAACCAGTAAGGAACATGAGAAGATATGATAACTGTCCTAAGCATGGTAGGGACCAATTTAATGTAACATGTGAAGATTTAACTTGCAGTTATTCAGAAAGCAGTATTTTAACAGGGTTAATACATGTTCTAGCATTAAAAGACAGTAAATGAGTGTGTAGATGTACTTGCCTCGAGCAAAGCAAGAATACTAGTACGAAGATATAGATGTCCGGTATCCTGTCAATAATGATATACAACTCAGTTCTAAGCTATGTTCAATAATACAATAGTGGTGAGACACGACTCCTAACTGGACACTAAGCTAAGTGGAGACCTAGCATAAAAGTCTAATGTGGAGTGCCACTATACACAAACTAACTCTCTAAGGTCTTTACACTAGTGCGGGGTGAGGTCCAATACTATAACAACTCAAATCAACGCAAAACTTGCAAGTTGTAACTACTCAATAAATAAATCAAACGGTACACTAAGTTCCAACAATTTTAGAGATAGACAAAAGCTTAAATAATAAAATAAAGTACCAAAATAATCTTGTTAATTATAGAAATTTATACTAATTTTTCTGGGATTTATAAACCTTCATAAATATTTATTAAAAATCAGCAAACATAAATATATTGAAAATGAGTTATGTTTTCCCATTTTTATAAAATACCAAAAGTACTTATTAAATACTGGAAAAATTATAATAAATTAGCTAAATTAACATAATATTTAAATACCATTTTTCCAAGATTTTTACAGCAATTAAAAATATATAAAAATTCAAAACCAGAAAGTAACAATATCTAGAAAAATAATTAATATAAATTAAGGATAATATATAATCAAAATCTACAGATGTTGTCGGATGATAAAATAAATATCACCAACGTGTCCAGAACGGTCAAATCAGCTAGGATAGCCTACCCATAAGTCCAATTTGGACACAGGGGCAAAACGGTAATTTCAGGTCAAAATGATGTCCGCCGTTGGACACACTTTGCACCGAAAAGCGTGTCGGGATAGAAGTCTACAAAATCTAGCAAATTATATGTCAACGAGTCTAGAATGACGATACGAACTCAACGGTATATCCGGAATTGGATTCCGATGAGCCGATCTCAAAGTGACCCGTTGACTCGAAAAGTGGGACCCGCTTTGCACCGAAATGCGTGCCAGGGCCCACGTTCTCCAAATCAAACATACTTTATATGAAAACATGCCAGAACGACGCCACGAGTCTACTGGTGGTGTCAGAAATTGAATCCGGAGTCCGGGTTCAAAAATGGAATTTTACAAGTGCAAATTAAAGAATTCGGACGGCCAACTTTGGCGTCGAATTCGACCAACCGAACGTGCTTAAAATAAAATGAAATCTAAAGGAGACAGGAAGATGGTTATACCAGCTGTGCACCGGAACTGACGGTGCGCAAAACGGAGCTGCAACGGCGAAGTTACGAACCCGCGAAGTTGGCGTCGCAAAACTGTCCAAAAATAGTACAAAAAAACATCAACTTGGTGGCCGGTTTGATGTATCAAACGACGAAATTAACGGTTCAAACTTGACAGAGGTGAAGAGGGATATACCGAGATTGAGACGGAGCAAGGAGTTCGCCGATCCAACGGTCGGATCTCCCAGAAAATCGACGCAAAGTTGCTGTTTCGAGACACGATTCAGAGTTCCGTTCCCGCGCGCGTCACATCGGGAACCCGTGCGAAACGCACGAAACGCCTAGGCGGCGCATCCCAGAGGACGGTGGCCGCCACAGGGAGGTCGCCCAGGGTTCGCCAGCCATGGGGGGGTGCTCGCTGGCGGCGGCGACGACCGCGGCGGCGCGCGGCTGCCGGTGCGCGCGCGCGGCCGTGCATGCGCGCTGCAGCTGCGCCAGCGCTGCTGCGTGTGCGCACGTGGCATGGCCACGCCTGGCCGTGCCTGGCCGGCCGGAGTTGGCTCGGCATGGAGGAGGGGTGGTGCTCGGGGTGTTGGTGATGGTTATGGTGATGGTGTTGTTGATGATAATGGAGATGGTGGTGGTGATAATGAAGTGGACGAGGAAGGAGGAGGAGGAGATGGTGGTGTGGTGGTGGTGCTCGGCCATGGGTGGAGTAGGGGGTTCGGCCAATGGAGCTGGTGGTGATGATGGTGTTGTGTAAGGAGAGAGGGAGAGAGTGTTTTGTATGTGTGTGTGTGTGTTTGAATAAAGAGAGTGAGAGAGAGAGTGTTGAGATTTAAGAGAGAGAGAGAGGAGAGTGAGATTTGAGAGAGGGAGGAGAGAGAAAGAGGTCGGCTAGGGGGTGCTCCTACTGTGAGGTGGAGGTGAGGGGGGGGTTATGGAGAGGAGAGAGAGAGAGAGATGGATGTATTATTATATGAGTGTTGTGTTGTGTGTTAGAGAAGAGAGAGAGAGAAAATATGGATATTAGAGAGAGGGGGAGGGGAAGGTCGGCTGACCACATGGGGGGGGGAGGGAATAAGGTGGGGTGTGAGGTGTTATGGATGGTGAGGATTAAATGAGGGGAATCAAAGGCTAGGAATTATTTGTAGGAAAAATAGGTTATTCCTATAGATTAAAATCAATGGAATTTCCAATAATATTACAAATAGGTAGAATGAATATTTAGTATTTTTTTCAAGGGTAATGAGGCTGAGGGTGATGGTGATGGAGAGTAACATGGAGCTTGGATTGGGTTCGGTCAAACCGGGTCGAGTCAAAATGAACAGAGTGCAATAATTGAATTAAATACGTATTTATGAACACGGGTAAATAAACAACATGCGGGGACTCCAATAAATGGGACACAAGTTTCAGGCGGGAGTAGGCTTCGTATGGGCCACGTCCATACTTTGGGTCGACTAGGTTGGATCGATGTCGGGTCCCGAAATTAAATCGAAAATTAAATCGGGTTTCACGGCAGAAAATAAATCGGCCTAAATTGACCCGGAAGTTGTGCGAAGGAAATGGAGCACAAAATGGATTGTCTGAGTGGGACACGAAGGTCATAGGTGGAGAGCGTCTCGAGTAGATCATTCATGAGAAGTTGGTTCCGAGAAAATGACTGATCTGGTGCTCCTAAATTAAAAGCCACGGTGACGTGCAAACGAAGATCAAAAATAAAAGTGGGAATAATATTCAACGGTTAATTGGCCTAAGTTGACCCGAACTTGCGCGATACAAAAAGAGCACAAGGGAACGAGTTCAAGTGGGACACGATATCAAAACGAAGATAATCTTGCCTACTTCAAAACTCGTGAAGAGAGTTTACAGAGATTGGCATCCCTGACGCTCCAGAAGTCAAAGTTACGGAAAGGACATAAATGATGAAAACAATTAAATAAATAAAATATTTATCGATAATAATTCATTAAGAAAAATAAAAATAAACCCTGAATTTCAGGGGGCTTACAATCAGCATGAGCATCAGACACGGAGTGCTCAGACTCAGCAGGGGACTCAACAACTGCTAGAAGCCTCCGTGCCTTAGACAGATAGGCAGGGGCAGGAAGGAACTGACACTCATCAAGTGGAACATGGAACACACGAAAGATCAACGGCAAATACAGGGCGTAGACCATTGATTAGGGTCTCGTCCGTGCACGAATCATCCAGTCCATCATCGTGCACAAAAGTTGAAAGGGACATGAAAGTGGAGATGGTAAATAGCAGAAATCTCAAGATAAGATACTTTATCGGTCGATCCCGCTTTGGACAAGATCGTGGAGAAAATAATTCGATAAAGTTCATAAAAATACGAGTTAAGATATTTAGCCCTAGCTTGCGGGGACGAGTGTTAGGAGTACACAAGTCATCCTTGAAGCTCTTAAGTGACGATCCATCGGAAAATTAAAATGTCGGGCATCGATAAGTTTCTCCCAAGAATTGGGTTCTGGGATCTCAAGATATTCCGCAAGCTCAAAGTCATCAAAAGAAATGTCGATACCGGCGACACGAGAGTAGATCCGCGTGTCGTTAAAAGTTAGATGACAATACAACATTTGGATTGCATTCAAATAGACTATAGATGAGGTAGTAACTAACTCATCTAAACACAGATCATGGAACAATGAATCATAAGCCGAAGAGATAGTAAAATTAATCGGATGACCCGCATACACACTTCGTGAACGAAAATCGGCAAACCATTCATTGGAAGCCTCCAAAGATATAAAAATTTGTTCATTGTAGGTGTTGGGGTCTTGTGGTGGTGGTGGATTAAAAAGAGGATGGATTGGAGGAGCAAGGGAGGAGGAGGATGGAAAGATGATGCACCATCACTCCTTCTTCTCTTGCCTCTACCAAAGAGTCTTGGAGCCATGGAGAATTTTAAAGTTTGAAAAGAAAATAGAGAAGAATATGGAATTATACCTCACCCAAAGGAGAAAAGATGTAAGAGATCGTCCCAAAAGCTTTAGATCTTGAGTTTTGGGAAGAAAAGAGGCCTAAAAATGGAGTTTCTAGGGTTAGGGTTGAGAAATTTTTGTTTGGAGGAAGGTGGAAGAAGATCAAAGTGAGGAGAAAGGGTTTGCTTTCGGGTTTAAGAGGTTTGGGGGCAGTAAGTCGGGTTAAATCCTGACCGTTGGATCAAAAAAATGGTTGGCTGAGAATCAGAGAAGGTTCTGTGAACATAGACACAAAGTTTGGCCCGAACTCTGTGTGGGGCATAGTTCGGCCCGAACTCTGCCTCCATGTGCATAGAACACTGGAAATTTGAAAAATGGCTAAGTTTTGATGGAAAATGAATAGAATTTGAAAGTTTGAATTAAATAAGTCATAAACATAATTAAACCATATAATAAATAATGATTAAGACAGCGATCATTATGAAAACTGCCATAGGGTAGCTGTGGGCCGGATTCCAGCTAGCGGTAGTCCGAAGACTAGTGCACGTGTCGCTTAGGCTTTTACGCCTTGTTGTCAGAAGGACCCTTTCGGCTTGTACCCATAGCAAAGTCACCATAAAGATATATGTCATAATCGTTATTTACGCAGGCCAATTTATTTTATGACCGTTTCATCCAAAATTCCTAACTCATGACAAAGAAAGTTGAAGCTCTCTTCGGCCAGTGGTTTCGTAAGAAGTCTGCTAGCTGATGTTCAGTGTCTATGAATTCTAAATTAATCGTGCCTTGTTGTTAATGATCATGCAAAAAGTGATATCTAATCTCTATGGTGTGTAGCGTGAGTGACAAACTGGGTTCTTGGTCAGATTAATGGCATAGTGTTATCCCAAAAAATAGGTATGTGCTTGAAACATAAGTGTAGTCTTCAAGGATTTGCTTCATCCACAGAATCTGTGCACAAAACGACTAGCTGTGATGTATTCAGCTTCTGTTGGGATAGTGCGACAGAGTTCTGCTTCTTGCTAAACCATGAGACTAACGCCTTTTCTAGCAAATGATACGTGCCGCTGGTACTCTTACGGTCGACTTTGCATCCCGCAAAATCAGCATCGGAATATCCGATTAAGTCAAAGGAAGTGGTTTTGGGATACCATAAGCTACCGTAATAGTTCCTTTAAGGTATTAAAGATACGCTTAACTGCAGTCATGTGTGATTCTAGGATTGGCTTGGTATCTAGCACATAAGCAAACACTAATATAATGTCGGACGCGATGACAGCAGTTAAATATAATAAACTACCAATCATACATCGATACTTACGTGATCGACCTGTTTGCCGCTTTTATCAGGTTCCAGCGTGTGGAGTAGCCATAGGGGTGCTGATCAGTTTGATGTGTCAAGCTCAAACTTTTCAGTATTTCCTTACATATTTCGACGACTAATGAAGACGCCTTACGAGATTTATTTGATTTGCAGTCCAAGGAAGTAGTTGAGCTCCCCCATCATGCTCATCTTGAACTCATTCTGCAACACTTGGCAAATTCCTTGTATAGACCCTCATTAGTAGACCCAAAAAATAATTATCAACATATATTTGTACTAAAAGAATTGTGTCATCAAGAGATTTTATAAACAATGTAGTGTCGGCTTTCCCTTTTGAAAAACCTTTATCAAGTAAGAAGTACTAAGACGATCATACCAGCTCGAGGAGCTGTTTGAGGCCATAGAGAGCTTTTCTAAGTTTAAAAATGTGGTCGGAAAATTATGATTTCGAAACCAGTGGGTTGACAAAAACCTCTTTTGATAAAACTGTTTAAAAAGCACTTTCACATCCATTTGGAAAAGTTTAAAGTTTGAAAATTCGTAAATACGTAAAGCATCCGAATAGATTCAAGTCGGGCAACAGGAGCATACTTCTCATCATAGTCGATTCCCTCCTCTTGGTTGTATCCTTGGGCTACGAGACGAGCTTTGTTGCGAGTGAATGAACCGTCCTCGTTCACTTTGTTTCGAAAAACCCATTTAGTGCTAATTATTGAGTGGCCAGTAGGTTTAGGAACAAGTTCCCAAACTTTGGAGCATTCGTTGACAAAAGGATCACCCTAAGATGATCATCTCATGGCTATTGAGAACGAATCAAATCAGATGGTTCTATTTCTCAATCTTTCTGACTTGCTCCTACGGAACCAAGGTCGAAAGATTAAAAAAGTAAGTCATTCCCAACCACTGATGATCTTCTTTCAAATTGGTTAAGTTCTTCTTGCATTGCGAAAATTCAAAAATCATCATTAAAAGCTTCTAAAACACCTTTAGGTTCTATTTGAGAAATGAATGCAGTGCTAGCTATAGTGTCTCTTACAGAAGATCGAGTAGTTACCCCTTTGACATTTCACCTATTACCAAGTCCTTTGGATGAGAGGGAGTGAAGTGAAACTTCTTTGGTAATTCCTTCGGAGAGCTGGTTTCAGACGTTGCATTTATAGGTATAGAAGTTGATGGTTCATCATCGTCGTCGGGAATGACAGCTGTACTATTATCCTCATCAAATGTTACATTAGTAGACTCTTCAACAATCATGGAGCGTTTGTTGAACACTCTATATCCCTTACTCTTGGCCGCATAGCCATAAAAGAATACCTTCGTCAGCTTTGGCATCAAATTTGCCTAAGTTGTCTTTGGTATTCAAGATAAAGCAGCAAAAATCGAACACTCTAAAGTAAGAAACATTAGGAGTCCTACCAAACCAAAGCTCATAGGGTGTCTTCTTCGAAATAGGTCGAATCATCACCCTATTCAAAATATGGCACGCTGTGCTGACAGCTTCTGCCCAAAAGTATTTCGGAAGAGAGAATTGATTTATCATAACTCTAGCTATATCGCCAAAAGTTCTATTCTTTCGCTCCACAACACCATTTTGTTGAGGAGTGCTTGGACACGAAAATTCATGACTAAAACCATTTGAATCACAAAACTTTTCAAAATCAGAATTTTCAAATTCGCCACCATGATCACTTCGGATACGAGTAATCATGTAGCCTTTTTTGTTTTGGACTTTTTTAGCAAATACTTTAAAAATAGAAATTGTATCACTTTTGTTTGTAAGAAAGAAAACCCAAGTAAATCTTGAAAAATCATCTACAATAACAAAAGCGTAGAGTTTTCCGCCAAGACTGGCTACTCTACTAGGACCAAATAAGTCCATATGAAGTAATTGCAATGGTCGGATAGTATTTACAGTGTTTATAGATTTAAAGAAAGATTTGGTAGCCTTATTCTTTTCATATTCGACACATACCGTGTCTTTCTTGAATGTGATATCCGACAATCCTCTGACTAGCTTCTTGGTGGATAGTCTGGATATAGTATCCATGTTGGCATGACCAAGACGCTGATGCCATAGGAGCTTTTCGTCTTTATGAGCATAAAGGCATCTTCCTGCACGGTTAGTATCACTAGATAGATAGAAAATATAAATGTTATCTTCCCTTATTCCTTCAAGGCGATGTCTCCAGTTGATCTATCATAGATAAAGTATTTAGTTTTCCTGAAGTTAATATCATAACCATGATCAGTAAGATGACTAATGCTGAGCAAGTTATGCTTTAACTTGGTCACTAAATAGACATCATTAATGACGGGAGAAGAAGGATAACCAATTGTACCGTTACCTATAATATAGCCTTAAGGTTATTTTGAGGAAAACACATCCTTCCTTTTTTATCGATAGTGTTGCGAATAGTTTTGCATTTCCAGTCATATGTCGCGAGCACCCACTATCGGAGCACCCACTATCGAGAATTCATTTGCTTCTAGTTGAAGAGGGAAGGTCCACCTACACCACGAGTAGATGTGACCTTTGGTACCCAGATTTTTGTGGGTCCTGAAAGGTTAGACTTTGGTACCCATACATATATATTCTTATCAACTAATCTTCTAATTCTATATTATTGTAAAATGTGTCCATGTGGGCCACAATATGTACATCTAGCATGCATGTTTATGTTAGGAGCATGTTGATAGTGATGTCTATAAGTGGGGTAATGATAGCTACGTGCAGCAGTAAAGTGATTGTAGTGACTATGTATAGCAGCATGATGATGATAATGATTGAGTGCATCAGGATGATGATGGTGTTTACGTGTGTATGTTTTACGTCCTGCATGTGAATAGGTGTACATAAAAGCATGATTTTGTGTAGCATGTGGATGAGAGTTCTTGTGGTGACGTGCCTTTTTGTGTTGAGATGTCTCATGTTTGTGACTATGAGACTGAACTTGCGGTTGAATAACCTGCTTGCCAAGTTTAATCTCTAATTTTTTAGAGACAGCATTTAACTCATCATATTTAGCAGTAAGATCGTGTATTCTACCTGTAGCAATTTTGAACTTGTTTTTTCTCTTCAGCAAGTTCTTTGTTTAAAGCCGTAATATCAAGTGTTTGTTTCTCAATGATTGATTCGGCATCGTGTAAGCTTAACTTAAGCTTGGATACCTCTTCAGTATTTTTCGTGGGTGTAGTGTTTCTAACATTTTCTAGTAAACATGAAAGTCTATGGATCTCGGTTTCATAGTCCTTGATCTTATCCTTTGCATGTTTATATTTATTGAGTAGCTTTTTGTGATCTTCAAGTAGATCACTAAAAGCATCACCAAGTTCATCAAATGAGAAATTGTCAAAAGAATCTTTTACCTTATCTGAAGTCGCCATTAGATAGACGTTAGCCGTGTTTTGCGGAGAGTCCTCTTTCTCGTCTCAATCACTAGCCTCGCTTTCGTGCCAGATGCTAGTGTTGGCATACTTCCTTGTAGTTGGCTTCTTGTACGGCTTCTCATATCTGCTTCCTTTCTTTGCTAAGGGACAATTTTTCTTGACATGTCCCGTCTTCTTGCATCCGAAGAAGGTGGGTTCTTCCTCATTGTCTCTTTGTTCTCTCTTCTTTTTGTTGAAGCGTAGAAACTTTTTGAAGTTTCGAACTAAGAGAGCTTGATCGTCATCTTTGGAGTCGTCGTCATTAGTGTCATCTGAGTTGGTTCTTCGGTGATGAGCTCTCAGTGCAATCTCCTTCTCTTTTGGAGCTATTTCTTCGAAATCTTTTAGATCGAGCTCATGCGTCATCAGCTTGCCCATCAATGTTTCCAGTGATATTACCGTAAGATCATTGCCTTCGATGATCGCCGTGACTTTGGGGTTCCAGACCTTCGACAATCCTCATAGCACTTTGCGTATCTTCTCATGGTTGGAATAATCTTTTCCAAGGGAAGATAGCGGGTTGACAATGTCAAGAAATATGGTGAACATTTGGGTGATCGTCTCATTTGTCTTCATCTTGAAAGCCTCATACTCCTGTTTCAGACGACTGACTTTTGATTCTTTGACTTGTGTGGTCCCTTCATGAGTCACCTCCAAAAGCTTCTATACTTCGTGCAAGGTGGTGCATGTGGAGACCCTATTGAATTCAGTCCTATCTATGGCACAGAAGAGAGAATTAATAATGCTAGCGTCTAGACTTGCCTGATTTCTTCTCCTGATCAGTATACTTGTCGTGGGGCTTCTCGACGAGACTCCCCTCGACAGTTATTCTGGGAGATTTCTTGTAGCCATCAGTGACTACAGTCCATAGGTCAAAGTCTAGAGACTTAAGATAAAAACTTATTCTAGTCTTCCAATAAGTGTAGTTGGTTCCATCAAATAGGGGTGGCCTATTTGTGGATTGACCCTCACCATAGTTGATAGAGATGGGTTGTGTGGTTGCCATGGATCAACTCTAGGATGTAAATTCTGTATCAAGAGAACAGAGCTCTGATACTAATTGAAGTACGTGTAGGCAACTCTAGGGGGTGAATAGAGTACTTGTGTCAATAATGAACAATTAAAAAATTAACTATATTAAATCCCAACTAGCAAATGATTAATCAGAGTATAAGTGCGAAGAGTAAATAAAGATCAGAGAGCAGACGCAGACACATCAGTTTTTAACCTGGTTTCCCTCGTGGAGGACTAGTCTAGGCCTGAGAACTCTAGCTCAGGATTGAAATCCACTATTTGTGAAATAGCTTTACAATCACGTGCCTTTACTCAGAAGAGCACGCCACCTTCTTGAAAGATCGCCGAGGCGAAACTTAGAATTTTTCAAGTGACTTCTTCAAGACTCTTGCACACAAACTTCTAATTGACTCGCACCGAGCACCTTGTAGGCTTGGGAAGTTTTGTGGCTAGTAGATGAGAAGAGTATAGCTCTTTAGGATGTATAGGCTATAGGAGTAGAAGAGAAGAGAAGATTGGATGATTTAAAATGGAAGAAATGGGTGCCTATATATACTAGTTCTAGGAGGCAGAGTTCGGCCAGAACTCTGTCCAAAATATTCAAAATTTTGGCCGTTGGACAACTTGCAATGAGCAATCCCTAAAAATTAGCTCCTGAAAATCAGGGGACAGAGTTTGGCCTGAACTCTGTGTGGGGGCATGTAAAACCCCTAAATTTTCTACTATATTTTTATATTAAATTTAGTACTGATTTAAAATTTTTTATTGTATTGTACGTCGCGTAGTCGTATCGTACGTCGCGCACGAAATTTTTCTTGCTCGTCGAGTGCGAATATGTGCGAGCGTACATATTTTAGAAAAACATTTTTCTATTTTAAATATACCCTTTCAAAATATTATATATAATTATTATTCTCGCTGTAAAAGCCTTTTGTTTTTAGCAGTTATTAATCATAAATAATATTTTATGGTATACTAGAAAAAACATAATTATGAAAACATTATTTGTGCATACATATATAATTAGTAATTATTTATTAGTTTATTTGTAAGTAATAATGAATTTTCAAAATTAATATTATTAGTATTTTAGAAAATATATTTTGAAATTATTGTGGCATTTAAGTCTTGATTTGAATTTATGGATTTATTTAACTAGTTAAATATTTGCAATTTGATTTATCCCATTCGATTTTTAAACTAAAAATTTAATTAGATTTAAATTTGATTTGTATTTGGAATTGGATTGATTGAATTTAAATTAAATTAGGAATTATCTAAATTGGGTTTTAAATATCATAATCCTTATCTTATTGGGAATTCCCACATCCTATAAATAGGCAGGTACTCCTCAAACTTTTTATTAATTTCTCCACAATTCACATCCACAAATATTTTTCCAACCCGTGCATCGTGTCTGTGCCCCTATATTTTTCCCTTTCACTATTTTATTTTTACATGTACATTTCACCTTCTTCGTGTCCACATGTCTGACACGATTTCGACACAGCAAACCCAATACTATTCTAAACCCTAACCCTAGCCTTCTGTTGACAGCCCGTCCCCGGCCACCTGTCCTCGACCAACCCAACACCCTTCACCAATCACCACCGTCCCCCTCGAACTCCGGCGACCCGTCGCCCTGCCTCGACCACGACGCACCGACCCAGTCTGCCCCTCGCCCGCTTCCCTTCGTGCCGGAGCGCCGCGCGTCCGCCAACGCGGCCATCTGAGCGTCGTGCCGGAGCACAGCGCCTCCACCGAGAACCCCCATCCGCCGCCTGCACGAGCCGAAACTCCCCTCCGCCGTGTTTCCGCCGGCTAGCCCGACTCCGCTGGCCGTGTTTCGAACAGCGCCCGGTCGACTTTCCCCGCCAATTCCTCCGGCCGTCGGTGCTGCCCCTTGCGCCCCTCCCCGATCTCCCCGCTCCACTCCTCCGCCGACCAAACGCCGTTCCCCGCCGGCCGAGTCCGCCCGAGCCTCGAACCGTCCCCTTTTCCGCATCTCCGCGCGAGCCACCGCCTCTCGACCGACCGCCCTCCACTCCGACTCCCCAAACCCTCCTCTCGCCGGAAACCCACCGATCCGCCGCAGCGACCGCCCGCTCGCCGCCGACCCCTAGCCACCGGACCATCAAACCCCCTCCGACCCAAACCGCCACTTCCACTGAACCCCCGCCTACGCCTCCGCCTCCGACTTTCCGGCCGAGCACCCGTCCGCTGATCTCGATCGCCCCCTCTTCACTTTTGCTTTCCTCTCACACTCTTTCCTCCTTGTAAAAAAAAAGGAGCAGCAGTTGTTTTTTTTATTTTTTTTTGTTTGTTTGTTATTTCTATTTTATTTTCTTTTCTCTATTATGTTTTTATATTATTATTATGATTATTAATATTAATAATATTATTATTGATTACTATTACAATTTTTTTTTTGTTATATAGTATTATTATTACTAGATAATACTTAATATTATTGTTATTATTATTATTAAAATTATTATTTTCGTGGAAATTATTTATTTGTATTTTCTATTATAACAAATATGGTATGAGGCGTAGTCCTATATTAATTTCAAATTGGGTTTATAAGCTCTAAAAATATTATTGTGTATTGTTATGGCTTTTCTATAAATTATATTTGATAAAAAATTTGTTTTCATTATCATAAGTTGTTTTCCTAAATTTTAAGTATTTATTTATTTATAATATTTTGAATAAAAGTAAAACATAGTTTTTAATTATATTGGATTTTCAAATATAGTTTCTATTATCATAAATAGTTTCCTAAAATATTTATATAATTGTATATACAAAAATTTCTCGCTTATCAATCTTGTCCCTTGCTAGTCATATTTCTATCTTCTTGTAAATCTCAAACTTCCATATATCGTCCCTAAATAATTTGACTATTATGGACTCAATGACACGGCCCATACCATCAATTGAGATTATCTTGCGTACTCATGACCTTTACGACTTTTATGTGCCAACACTATCATACCGCGCATCAACTGCAACCAACTCAAGCTATTAGACTACTGGGGACTTTTCAGAACATTGCACCATGCCAGATGACATATCAGGCAAGACACCTTGCCATTTGCTATTTATTTATTTTAGCTCATATTTCATGCATTGTTTATTATTTTTCTTATGCAAAATAAACTGTGATACATGGCATAACCTGTTAGAACTTACTGTTCATTTTTCCTGCTATGTATTATTTTTCTTACACATTAAACCTAGATTTAAGGGACCACCTTTGTGTGTTGCATTCATGGCCTTGACACGTTGTAACACGAAGTTGTGTATCGCATGTAGAACACGGAAGTGCGTGATTGGCTGGCCACCAGTACGTACAAGTCGTGCGATAGGAATAACCGCTAATAGAGGTTGCATGCTAGTTGACTTAGCGGTTATAGAGGTTATTGTTGTGGATACAACATAGTAGGCATTGGGCGGGGAGGACAATTCCTTAGCGTATGGGCTTCGATGCACTTTGCCTCGTGACCCGGATTCTTCGCTGGAGATACAGGGTTGATGACCCATGATTACTGACGGCCACTGACGATTCTGCGGAACGTCATGCTCTTACTGATGGGGCCTCTGGTGCCCAAGGGGGGACTACGCCGATCCTATTCAGCCAGGGCCCATGCGTAGGAAGGATTGTTCTTAACTACATTTCACTTAGAACGGTTAGGCACCTTTATCCGTTAGGTACGAGTACTTTTGGTTTGGGTACTTGTATCTGACCGTGGCTTGGAACAATAACTTGTCGCGGATTAGTTTGTCACATCTTGTCCTTGTTTGGTTGTAGGTGTGACTTACTACTTCGATGAGAAGGTATTGAACCTTGTTGGGGTCCGGATACCATATTGGATTCATAGCATGGAAAGATACGTCACCGTGAATTAGTTTACCATCTCCTGTCCTTGTTTGGTTGGGGAGATGGTACGCTCGTTCAGTAGGTGCGTATTGGATCATGTTATAATTCGATTTACTTATTTATTTGAGCAATATTTATTCAGTTTATATGGCATGATATTATGTGTCTTGTTACGTCCCTTTGAGGACCTGGTTATCTCTCCAGGTGTGTGCTATTGTCTTTCGCAGGTGTTCTAGCTCTAGCCGTGTTCATCGCTATTTTTTCGAGGATGATTGCACTTGGATCGTCTTCGCTTCGCTCGCCAAAATCTTTCTTTTGTTATGTATTTCTTTCCATAGTTGGTAGTGGATTTGTCTCCGCCCAACTACATGTACCAAATGACAATTTCATAGTTGATTATATGAGATCTTCTATTCATTTATTTTGTGTGGATGAGATTAGTTATAGTTCTACTGCATTTTACAGCTTACGTATATTTATTATACGGCTGGCATGTCTATGTTCCTAGTCCTACGTATTTTGGGACTGGGGCGTTACAGGGCAGAGTTTGGCCCGAACTCTGCCTCCTTGGAGACAGAATACTCGTGGGCAAATGTAGGGTTTTGGCATTTTGGCTTTTTATTTGTGGAGCTTTTGGTCATCTAGTCTATGGTTGAGGTACTCAGTGCGACTCAACGTACAATAGCCTAGAATCAATAAAACTGTAAAAATACAGACTTCCGATTTCAAGTTCGAGCAGTATTCGTCGAGCAGTCATCGATGATGATTGTCTGACTTGATATGCAATAGTTGTCTGATTTGTAGCTTGATGACGATTTATGTGTCGAGTTGGATCATGTGAAATATCGATTTATTAATTATCAAGATTAGGTTGAATGCGATCCAGTTTAGGTCAACAAAAGCAAGTCAAACTAAGTCATATTAGGTCATACTAGGTCATACTAGGTCACATAAAGGCAAACTAGGTCAATCTAGGTCAAGGGTCGACCTACAGTTGACTTTTGGTCAACTGGTCAATCCCTAAACCAATCTAGGTCAACCCTGGTCAACTGGTCAACCCTGGTCAACCCCTAATATATTGTCAACATATCCAGTCAGGATGGAACGAGCACAATCTACTAACAACAGTTTACAAGATATGGCAAATGCTACGAAACTGTAAATAGAGAGTATATACAATAGTAATGGAAATGTACATGTAAGTATCATGGCAAGGTAAGCTATAAACTAGAGCTAGAACAGTCGGTGTCCATATACTGCACAAGAACTACAAGGGGCTTGCACAAGATATACCAAGATAACAAGAAATAACATCTCATGCCGGGTTCTATGAATACCAATCCGTGTGACCAATTTGTCAAAAACAAGTATATCTACACTAAGTACATGAATTATAGCAATTATCGTAAATTAGAAAAGTTATCAGAGAATGTACTTGCCTGAGATGTGATGGAATATGTCAACTGAGTCCAATAAAGTGCCTCGAGGACCTAAAGATGGAATGTTTTATCAATATATTGTTCTAGAAGTAAAAGCAAGTCAAACTAAGTCATATTAGGTCATACTCGGTCATACTAGGTCATACTAGGACGCATGAAATCAAACTAGGTCAATCTAGGTCAAGGGTCGACCTACTGTTGACTTTTGGTCAACTGGTCAACCCAGGTCAACCCCTAAACCCATCTAGGTCAAACTAGGTCAATAGTTGACTTACAGTTGACTTTTGGTCAACTGGTCAACTATGGTCAAGTCCTAGTCCATTCTAGGTCGGATGTTGACTTTGCGTTGACTTTCAGTCAAAATGGCCAACCGTGGTCAAACTAGACCACAAAGCCTATTTCTAATCTTTACCTACCAAGTTATCCTAATTCTAACCATATCTTCCCTTGTTATCCTCATTACCTTAGATATAAGTAATACCGCTTACCCTATGTAATAATACCTTAGCTAGTAGATAGCCACTAGCTTAGGCTAACTAGTTCCTAATAGACTCTTAGGCTAACATCTACCTAGGTATCTCTGTATCTTATCACAACTTACCTATACTTACCCTCTACTTAGGTAAATACCCATTACCTTACCTTGGTATCCCTATACCTTCAAGGTAAACCCCAAATCTTACCAAGGTATCCCACTCTAGATAGTAACTAGTATCCTAACCAAGATACCAACTTGGTATCGTACTCTAGACACTAGCACACATACTAACCATATCTAGGTTACTAACATACCTTACCTTATAACCAAACTCATTAACATACCTATCTAACATATAATCTAACTCACTCTCTAACCTTCAACAAGACACACACACACACACACACCCCTACATCAAGGGGGTGGTGGTGGCTGCCTAGAGTAGCCACCTTGCTGCTGATGCTGCTCTATTAAGCAACATAGCTGCTGCTGTTCTTGTCAGCAGCTAAGGCTGCTATTGGTCCTCTTTTGGCTGCTGCTGTGGGCAGTGTTTGGGGCTGCTGTGGGTAGTGTTTGGCAGCAGCACACTCCACCAATCTATACCCCACACACCCCTCTACAGACCCTCTCTAATACCCTTCCAAATACACCTCTAAACACAACCCAAAACACTCTAACAAATACAAACATAAACACAATTCACAACTCTAAACCACTCAACCCCACACTCATATCAACCACATCACCCACTCTACAACCATGCCAACCAACCAACCAACCAACCAACCAAGAGGATGGCTGTGAACCCCCCACTCTTTCACACACATAACAACCACCACCACCACACACACACATAAATATATACCAAATAGGCTCAAAACAGTCCACTATTCTTATATATACAAAATAACACATGGATACATATAAATATGATATGTAGGCCTAAAACACATGTCCAAATTTGTAGGTACCTAATGTAAACCATAGGGATCTATCCTAACCTGATTAAACTACCCTCTAATCAATATAAAACAGAAATTAGACATCAACATGTCCTCTTTGGCATTTTCACAAGCACTTGGTGTGTCCCTTTAGGAATCTCTCCATGGGACACACCTATATTCATGCAAACACCAAAAGAGGACTCTAGTGAGCCTCTAAAATATTCTAAATGGTGAATCTATCATATGGGGTGGGTTCCTATGGATCAAAACCACAAATATTATATAAAATGACAAGAGGGAGAGAAATCTACCTATTGGGAGTTGATTCCCAATGAAAACTCCAAAGGACACGGAGCCGACACAGACTCTTCTTCCAAATGGACACCCCTCCTTGCTTTGACTCCACAACACTTGTAGCTTCTTCTCCTTACAAGAATAAGAGAATTTGGTAGAGAAAAGACAAGTTTTGTTGGATGAATCTATGAAATTTGCTCTCAAGTTTGTGAGGAACCCTAAAAATGGAATAGAGGTATATGTGAAGATAAAAGAAGATGGGAAGGATCCCTAGTGTGGCCGGCCCTATTAGGCTAGGTTTAGCCATATTGAAATGACAAGGATGCCCCTCTCTAAGTCTCATTTGGCTAATTTAATGAATGGAAGGGGTCAAAAAGGTCAAGTTTAAGTCATTAATCTTACCATTCTAATCAAGTGGGATTTGACTAATTATACTAACATAAATAGTAGAATTTGTGGGCCATGACTAACTAATCTTGGGATCCCGACTATAGTCTAAACTACCCAGGTCACTAACTCAAGTCGAAATGAGACGAAACTCAAACCCGACAAATCCCTAAAATCATAATACATGAGAAATAAATATTCACAAATATTCTAATATTGAAAAATGATAATTTTACCCTTATTTTAAAAAACTGGTAGTGACAAGTCTACTCCTCTAAAAATAATTTTGTCCTCGAAATTGAAGGCGAAACTATCACAGCAAACAAAACAGAACAAGAAAAAACTTCTCCCTCAAGGCTCAAATAGATAAGGAAATCGCTTTCGCATGTCGTCCTCTCTCTCCCAGGTAGATTCACCTGGAGAGTGATGCCTCCATACGATTCGAACCAAAGGAATGACCTGGTTTCGGAACACCTTCTCCCTTCGGTCCAAGATCTCAACCGGCTGCTCTGGATAACTGAGAGTCGGTCCCACCTCGATCTCGGAGTGGTCCAAAACGTAACTAGAATCTGCCGCGTACCATCTCAGCTGTGACACATGGAACACGTTCTGCACTCCCTCTAGTGCAGGTGATAACTCCAGTCGGTATGCCACTGCACCGACCCTCTCCAACATACGGAAAGGTCCGATGAATCGCGGACTAAGCTTCCTGCCTCCACCAAAGCGAATCATGTCCCGTGTCGGAGAAATCTGTAGAAACACGGATCACCCACCTAGAACAAAACATAAATCTTAAAGCTTGATCTAAGACAATCATAATCAGACTCAAACAATAGAGAAATATACACTATACCTCAAACTCCAAAGGTCTCCGGTGGCTATCGGCCCAATGCCGCTGCCTGTCCTGTGCCACCCAAAGTTTATTTCTGATAACTCAGACCTTCTCCACTACATCCACGACCATCTCAGGGCCAAGAAAAGCCTCTCGTCGGCATCATCCCAAGACAAGGAAGTATGACACCTCCGTCCGTATAGAGCCTCAAATGGTGACATCTTTATACTGGCTTGGTAGTTGTTGTTGTAAGCAAACTCTACCAAGTGGAGATAGTCCTCCCAAGTGTAGGAACGAATTATAAAGCGCAATACTCTAGAGTGGGGGTGAATAGAGTAGGCAGTAGAAATTATCTAATTAAAAAAGTTAGTAGTAAGATCACAGATAATATATCACAAGTAAATGAAATGTAGAGATCAGAAAGCAAACGCAAACACAAGGATGTTTACTGGTTTCCCTCTTGTGAGGACTAGTCCAGTCGAAAGAACTCTAGCCTCCAGTTGAATCCACTATTGGAAAATACCATAAGTTTTCATCCGAAGTTCTTGGAATATCTATAATGCGAGCTTTGATCCGAAGTACTCGACCAACTTCAATTATGAAGTGTCTTTCTTCAATCAAGCCTCTGATTACAATCACTCTGAAGCTTCTAGACTATACCGCACTGGAAAATCGACTAGAGGATTGTAACTGGCTTGGGATTTGAAAATTAAAGCTTAAAACACTTTGGAAGAAGTAGTAGGATTATAGAGAAGAGATATGAAAGTGAATTTGTGTATTGAAATGATCGAAATCCTTCTCTATTTATAGTTTTTCTAAAGGCAGAATTCTGACAATATTAGGGAAGAACTCTATGAGAAAATCTCGGCAAGATCCGTAACTGCGGGAAGACCAAGTTCAAAATCCAACGGGCACAAACCGAACTCTGGGCGAAATCGGGCCGAACTCGGGCCGAATTTTGTTAGAGTTCTGTCAGGGTTTTTGCAAATTGGTTTTGGACTTTCTGAAAAGACCAAGCAGTTAGGAAGTAGTTTAGGCTTTTGTAAGTGGGCTTGTTTTCAAAATGAAAGGGTATTTTGAAAATGTTTCTTGGATAGCCTATTTACCAGTACGATGTAGTTTACATCGTATTTTTAGACTCAATAAATATGAAAAATACATTGATCAAATAGGAAAACTAATAGCTCTTTGATGATGCCTTTCTTCTAATATTTAAGCAAATATGAAGACACCTTTTTCCTTGACAGCGGTCGTCCAAAGAGGAACATATCTGGAAATCTGGATACCTTTCGGGGGCTTCGCCCCCGAACCCCTACGGGGGGTGCTGCCCCTTTGACCCATGTCCGCTGACCTGGCAGCGGAACCCCCGATGCGAGGCCCCGGATAGTTTATTGGACGGTTCGGAGAAATCTCCTTGTATAACGCCGTCTTTGGCCCATTAATAATTTTCCATTGCATATGTCCTGGTTTGATCATGCTTACTTCATGTCTGCAAATCAATGTTAGGCAAACAAAATAGTATGATGTACAGTAGAAACTTTATAAAATAATACACTTGGGACCACCAAAATTTATTAATTAAAAGAGTTATTAATTAATCGATAAATTAATAATTATTAATTTATATATTAATTAATATTTTATTAATTAAAAGAGTTGGGTTATCGCAATGCAATGGATGTCGAAGATGTTCTGACTCACCCAGAAGAAAATGTAGTTGCACAGTTGTTGACTGATGAAGAAATTATTGAAAGCGTTATTGAAATTAATAAAGATGATATCGATGAAGAAGATGATGAAAGTTCTACAATGGAGCCCCCTTCGCGAAACGAAGCTATTAAAGCGGCAATCACATTGAACAATTTTTTGTTGCGCTATGAGAAAACAACACCAGAAGTTCTTACCATGCTAAGGAAAATTAGAGACGAGATTCAAGGGAAAATTGATTTCAACAAAAAACAAAAGACAATTGAGTCATTTTTCAAGAAACCTTCATAAATCATTCATGTAATATGCTATATATAAGGAATTATTAATTTATATTTTATATGGGGTCTGAAGAAATTATCAAAAATGTATTATCTTATAATTTTAGCGAATTATTAATTTAGCACCCTATCCCCGAGTCGGGACCGGCCAAAAATATTATCTTAGAGAGTTTATTAAATAATCGAGTATTAATTTATAGAGTTTCTACTGTATTATGATATAAACATAGAAATATGATATAGAACATTAGGACAATGCTAAGTTTAAGTAGCAACATGATAGTGATTACATGAATATTAGTGATGTCATTATGGTAAACTTAATTGATTAGCCATATTCAAAAACATGATATAATCATTGGGCTAACACCAAGATCCCCCGAAGTCCAGAACACAGGTACAAAGAATATCCTCGAGAGTCTGAATAGTCCTCTCCGACTGTCTGTCTGTCTGGGGGTGGTATGCGGTACTGAACTTGAGCTGGGTGCCCAAGCTAAGATGCAAAGTTCTCCAGAAGTGGGAAGTGAATTGACTATCCCGATCCGAGACTATACTCACTGGAACCCCGTGCAATCGGACTATCTGCCGTACGTACATCTCTGCCAGCTTCTTCGTAGACAAACCCACTTTGAAAGGCTGTCACGCCCCAGAACCAGAATACTGGAGAGCGGAGGCGAACATAGCCAGCTACGTATAATGAAATAGAATCCACCTCACTATACGGTCACGACTGTCTAGATATATGAGGGTTTAACTACAAGCCATCAGTCTCTTATGGTCAATAACAAGCCTAAATATCTCAATCTCAAGCAAGCAAGTAAAGTTACAAGATGTAAGATCACCAAATATACAATAGTAAGGCATCCCAAATATTACATAATCAGTTGATCATGAAGCTAGTCGTTACCAAATGTGAGGACTAGCAAGAGTTTAGTCATACATGATCAACCCTAGGATCTGTCAATCATGTTACAGCCCATAGGCAGACAGTAATAAAGTATACAATACGAGCTAACAGGTGCTCACCGGCTAAACGCCTCAAAAGAATATTTTTACAATAGAGTGGGAGAGCCAAAATAAACCCACTCGTTGCCAGAATTCCGTCTAGTGGTCACCATCTGACTGGAAGGTCGGTAGATCCTCTAAAGCTGCTCCAGAATCTGGCCATACAAAACCAGCTGGATCAGACCACAGAAAGAGCAAGTGCCACAAAGGAGGCTTCACTTAGGAACTAAAACCAGCAATTAGCACAAGAATATAATTACATAATAAAAGACAGTAATTAAGAAAAAGCATGACAGGTGATATACGATGAGATAACCATGGGACTATTCAGATAACCAAGTTACAACCCGTAAACCAAACAAGGACCGGGGTTGTAACCCTTCGTCTGAACAGAACTTGGTTTCTCCTACCATTTATCGGCAAGATAATATAAGAAATCAGGACATGTAACAATCTTGTACATGATCAAGACAAGACTAGACAGATTAAACTCCATCCAACATTTCACGGCCAAGCAATAAGTACGGCTTGATACTTTAACTAACTAGGGTTCTCACAGGCCTACTTACTAGCAAGATGCAGCAAGATTCTTCCACAGCCACAAGCCCTGCAGACCATCCAGGCTATCCGGACGCAATTAGGGGTTGAATTCAGGTGGGTACATCGTCCAGGAAACGTATGTACCCTTAGGTGACTTAGAGGGTGCAACACATGACAGTGTGCTGGAAATGTGCCCTACTCGACGACAGGCTACAGATCCCAAGTGGGGCACCCAGATAACGGGATTGCCTGTAGCTGGGAAAATCTCTTTATGACTATTGGATTATTCTAGTTATTAGCCTTAGCCATTTAAAGTAGGTACCCCTGACCGTGGTACTCAGGGGTCCCATCCTAAACATGATACAAGACAAGACTGGTTCATTTGGTTTACTTGTCAATAGTGCGCCACGGCGGACCACTATCAAGAATTATCATGTCAGGTTTATCATGTCAAGTCTATCATGTCAAGTTTATTTGTCAGGAGTGCACCACGGCGGGTCACTGTCATGTCATGTCATGTCAAAAGTGCACTACAACGGGTCACCATCGTGTCAGGGAACATATTAAATTAATGGCACAAGCATACAAGTGGTGATTAAATATTAGCAGGGGCAAGGGCTGTGGGGGACTCTTGCGGCTCAGGAAAAATTTAGGCCAGCAAGTCACTATCAATCATTACACTAACAATTCGTGTTTAGGGAAGCAAATTTAGAATCACACATTATTTAATCATAATAATATAATTGTAAAGACAAATAAGACAAAATATAGTGGGACCCGAAATTAATACAAGTATGCCATGCGGCCAGCCAATAAATGCTGCCACTGTACAAGAATTAAATAATTGTATGCACTAAAGCAAATAAATTATTGAGCCTATGCGGCAAGCAAATGCATGCGGCCAGCTATTTCTAATGGCCCATGCGGCCAAAATATTGTTATGGCCTCATACGGCCAGAATATTAATCCCATGCGTGCATGCAGCACTTAAACCATACGGCCAGCCATGATGGCCTATGCGGCCATCCATGTGCTGATGGCCCATGCGGCCAGGAATTGGGTAGTGGCCATGCGGCCAGGAATTTTATAAGGCCATGCGGCCACAGTAACATATGCATGCGGCCACAAATGCAAGCAAGCCATGCATAAATGCTAATGCATGGAGGCAAGCTAAAGCATGCAATAGCATGCAAATGCATGCAACTTAAAAAAAACCATACGTGCAAGCATGCAAGCATATGCATGCATATGCGGCTCAAGCAAGTATTTTATGGCCTATGCGGCCAACCTCATTTCATGCAGCTAAGTAATATGGTTAAGGAATTGCATGCAAACTAATATATTAAGCATGCATTAATGCAAGCTAAAAATGGAAAGGCCATTAAATGAATGTGCTGATGCCATGCAAGCTAAAATGGAAAGGCCATTAAATGCATGTGCTGATGCAAGTTAAAATGGAAAGGCCATTAAATTAATTACTAATGCATGCAAGCTTTAAAGCATGCATTAAATATAAAAGCTTATGCGGCCACAATTGCTAAGGCCATACAGAGAATTGCATATGCGGCCAAGAATGATTCCATGCGGCCAACATTTGATTGGCCATATGCGGCTACAATTGCTAAATACATACAAAATAAAAAGGCCATGCAGCTAAGCAATTAATTAATGGGCCATGCGGCTCACACAAATAATTAGAGGGGGCATATGCGACTCATCCTGCAATTGAGCCATGCGGCCAATAAATAAACACTTGCACGTGGCCAACAAATATTTTAACGGCCATGCGGCTCAGGCAAGTTGCATGCAAATGCATGCAAGCTTGCAAGCTTGCAAGCAACTAATAAAAGGGTCATGCAATTAATTAATGCTCATGCGGCTCAAAGTTAAAATGCTCATGCGGCCAACAAATATTTGACGGCCATGCGGCCAAAAATATTTGCTCATGCAGCCAACAAATATTAAAAGTGCAATTATTGGCTTTCACAGAGAACATGTCCATAAAAAATATTATGGCCTCCATGCACCACCGAACAACAATAGGAACCCAAATCCAGACTCCCGTAGGTCAAATTTGGGTAAAATAGAATTCTCTGCAACATGGAACCATCAAATAGCAAAAATACGCAGGTTTGTTAGATCAAAACTCTTGAAAACCGAAAATACCACAAAGCTAGATCTACAAGAATTTAACCACGGAAATGAAAAATGCTAAGTACTAAAGTGGATTAAAAACACATGAGGAAGACAATGGAACAATAAAAATGGGGTTCCTCCATGAAGCAAGATGCACTTGCCTACAACTTCTCTCTCTCAGGTTGGTGGAGAAGTAATGGTGGGGAAGAGAAGAATAAATAAGGAGAGAGAAAAGAGTAGGGGTTAATAAATGGTGATGGTGGTGGTAGGTAGGTGGGTTGGTTCTCCAACAAAACCGAACCAAGCCAACAAGCCGAACCGAACCAAGATGAACCAAGCAAAGAAATGCCCAATTAAACCAAGCAAGGAGACATACAATACGAGTCAAAACACGTACACGTATACCGAAATACGTAATACGAACCACAGGCATTACAACTCTATCCACCTTAAAAGAATTCTGTCCTTGGAATTTAATCAAGAGGCTTAGATGCAAGGACAAGCTATACCAAGCAATCAATCAAACAATCAATCATGCAAGCAAGGAAGTTGAAGGCATGAGGAAGAGGTAAGACATCCTGCTAGGAACCTCTCTGCCGGTTTTGAATCTAGGCTTGGACCTGGGCATACTGCTGGGGTCTCTGCTGCTGGAAGGCTTGTGCCTGAGGCGGCAATGACCTCGGAGGCTGGTACTACTGTTGTACTGGTGCTGGTACTGGTCCCCTTACCGAGGGACTAGTCTGGGCCGATGATGAACTGGCCCTATTCGGACAGGACCCTATCTTGTGGTTCGGTGCTCCACAAGCCAAACACAATCCATGTGCTCTGCGACACTCCGAAACAACGTGTCCTGGCTTCCCACAATGAGTACAGCCCATTGTGGAAGACTGCTTCTGCTTCTGTTGCGAAGGGGATGTGACCGACGTCACTGAGGCCGCCTACCTCGGAGTTCCAATTGTCAAAGCCCTAGCTGCCGGGGCTGGTGCTGAAGACTGGGTCATCTGGTCGTGAGATCGCTTCCGACCTCCGGTCCTGTCCATGATCCTCTGGGAGGTATACCCGTGCCTCCTGGCTGCTCTCAATATCGTATCAAAAGTCTGATGCTCAAACTGATCCACTGTCAACAAAATCTCGAGATAGAGCCCCTGCTAGAACCGCTGGGCTCTGTCGAACTCGGTCGCCACCAGGGTGGAAGCAAACCGACTAAGCCTGGAAAACTCGGCTGCATACCCATCGATCGTCCTGTCCATCTGCTTCAAATTGGTGAACTTGGTCTGTAGATCGTACAGAGCCACAGCATCGAAGTACTTGGTCCAGAATCTCTCATGGAATACTATCCAGGCAATAGGCGCCACTAGTCCAACGGCCTGCGCCGCCCACCAGCTGCGGGCTAGATCCAATAACTGCAGGCGCACTACGGCCACCTTTTCATCTTCTGGGGTCTTTGCTGCCTCCAATATCACCTCTGTGTCCTGAAGCTACGCATCGGCAGCGATAGCATCTTCGCTGCCATCGAAGAATGGAGGGTTCAGGCGCTTGAAGCTGTTCGCTGTACTGTTCCCATGATGACCTCCTCTGGTCAAAGCATCTGTCACCGCCTGGTACAAGGCATCTCCTCGACGATCCTGGGAAGCTAATAATGATCTGATGAGACCCACCAAAGTACCATTATCAGGCTCTGCAGGCTGAACAGGCTGAATTGGTGGCTCTGGACCCTCAGTAGGTATAACTCTGGAAGCTACTCCTGAATGCTGGACTTGATCCCCAGGTTGCTGCTGGTCCGCGGGAGGTGCTTCGCCTTGCAGATCGGCAGGTCCAGGAACAATGCCGCTGAAGAAGACGACATAGGGAACAATAAGGAAGGACTAGGACAGATCAACGGTACAAGCATGTGATCAGGTCAAGAATTCAGGGATTCAGAGGATACGAATAGAGATCAAGGACGAGTACTAATTGAGATATTTATTCGGTAAACCCTCACATATCTTGATTTACAAGACCTGCATGGGCCACCACGTAAACCATATCACTCCCCAGAACCAGAATACTGGAGAGCGGGGGCGAACATAGCCAGCTACGTATAATGAAATGGAATCCACCTCACTATATGGTCACGGCTGTCTAGATATATGAGGGTTTAACTACAAGCCATCAGTCTTTTATGGTCAATAACAAGCCTAAATGTCTCAATCTCAAGCAAGCAAGTAAAGTTACGAGATATAAGATCACCAAATATACAATGGTAAGGCGTCCCAAACATTACATATTCAGTTGATCATGAAGCTAGTCGTTACCAAATGTGAGGACTAGCAAGAGTTTAGTCATACATGATCAACCCTAGGATCTGTCAATCATGTTACAGCCCGTAGGCAGACAGTAATAAAGTATACAATACGAGCTAATAGGTGCTCGCCGGCTAAACGCCTCAAAAGAATATTTTTACAATAGAGTGGGAGAGCCAAAATAAATCTACTCGTTGCCAGGATTCCGTCTAGTGGTCACCATCTGGCTGGAAGGTCGGTAGATCCTCTAAAGCTGCTCCGGAATCTGGCCATACAAAACCAGCTGGATCTGACCCCAGAAAGAGCAAGTGCCACAAAGGAGGCTTCACTTAGGAACTAAAACCAGCAATTAGCACAAGAATATAATTACATAATAAAAGACAGTAATTAAGGAAAAGCATGACAGGTGATATACGATGAGATAACCATGGGACTATTCAGATAAACAGGTTACAACCCGTAAACCAAATAAGGACCGGGGTTGTAACCCTTCGTCTGAACAGAACTTGGTTTCTCCCACCATTTATCGGCAAGATAATATAAGAAATCAGGACATGTAACAATCTTGTACAGGATCAAGACAAGACTAGACGGATTAAACTCCATCCAACATTTCACGGCCAAACAATAAGTACGGCTTGATACTTTAACTAACTAGGGTTCTCACAGGCCTAGTTACTAGCAAGATGCAGCGAGATTCTTCCACAGCCACAAGCCCTGCAGACTATCCAGGCTATCCGAACGTAATTAGGGGTTGAATTCAGGTGGGTACATCGTCCAGGAAATGTATGTACCCTTAGGTGACTTAGAGGGTGCAACACATGACAGTGTGCTGGAAATGTGCCCTACTCGACGACAGGCTACAGATCCCAAGTGGGACGCCCAGATAACGGGATTGCCTGTAGCTGGGGAAATCTCTTCATGACTACTGGATTATTCTAGTTATTAGCCTTAGCCATTTACAGTAGGTACCCCTGATCGTGGTACTCAGGGGTCCCATCCTAAACATGATGCAAGACGAGACTGGTTCATTTGTACAAGCACAATCGCCCACGGTGTCCAGGTCATTCATTTTATCAAGTCAGGTTAGCCGTCGCAATAGCATGTCAAGATATATCATGTCAGGTTTACTTGTCAAGAGTGCGCCACGGCGGGCCACTATCAAGAATTATCATGTCAGGTTTATCATGTCAAGTCTATCATGTCAAGTTTATTTGTCAGGAGTGCACCACGGCGGGTCACTATCATGTCATGTCATGTCAAAAGTGCACCACAACGGATCACCATCGTGTCAGGAAACATATTAAATTAATGGCACAAGCATACAAGTGGTGATTACATATTAGCAGGGGCAAGGGCTGTGGGGGACTCATGCGGCTCAGAAAAAATTTAGGCCAGCAAGTCACTATCAATCATTACACTAACAATTCGTGTTTAGGGAAGCAAATTTAGAATCACACATTATTTAATCATAATAATATAATTGTAAAGACAAATAAGACAAAAGATAGTGGGACCCGCAATTAATGCAAGTATGCCATGCGGCCAGCCAATAAATGTTGTCACTGTACAAGAATTAAATAATTGCATGCACTAAAGCAAATAAAGTATTGAGCCTATGCGGCAAGCAAATGCATGCGGCCAGCTATTTCTAATGGCCCATGCGGTCAAAATATTGTTATGGCCTCATGCGGCCAGAATATTAATCCCATGCGTGCATGCAGCACTTAAACCATGCGGCCTGCCATGATGGCCTATGCGGCCAGCCATGTGCTGATGGCCCATGCGGCCAGAAATTGGTTAGTGGCCATGCGGCCAGGAATTTTATAAGGCCATCCGGCCACAGTAACATATGCATGCGGCCCCAAATGCAAGCAAGCCATGCATAAATGCTAATGCATGGAGGCAAGCTAAAGCATGTAATAGCATGCAAATGCATGCAACTTAAAGAAGACCATACGTGCAAGCATGCAAGCATATGCATGCATATACGGCTCCAGCAAGTATTTTATGGCCTATGCGGCCAACTTCATTTCATGCGGCCAAGTAATATGGTTAAGGAATTGCATGCAAACTAATATATTAAGCATGCATTAATGCAAGCTAAAAATAGAAAGGCCATTAAATGCATGTGCTGATGCCATGCAAGCTAAAATGGAAAGGCCATTAAATGCATGTGCTGATGCAAGTTAAAATGGAAAGGCCATTAAATTAATTACTAATGCATGCAAGCTTTAAAGCATGCATTAAATATAAAAGCTTATGCGGCCACAATTGCTAAGGCCATACAGAGAATTGCATATGCGGCCAAGAATGATTCCATGCGGCCAACATTTGATTGGCCATATGCGGCTACAATTGCTAAATACATGCAAAATAAAAAGGCCATGCAGCTAAGCAATTAATTAATGGGCCATGCGGCTCACACAAATAATTGGAGGGGGCATATGCGGCTCATCCTGTAATTGAGCCATGCGGCCAATAAATAAACATTTGCACGTGGCCAGCAAATATTTTAACGGCCATACGGCTCAGGCAAGTTGCATACAAATGCATGCAAGCTTGCAAGCAACTAATAAAAGGGTCATGCAATTAATTAATGCTCATGCGGCTCAGAGTTAAAATGCTCATGCGGCCAACAAATATTTGACGGCCATGCGGCCAGAAATATTTGCTCATACAGCCAGCAAATATTAAAAGTGTAATTATTGGCTTTCACAGAGAACATGTCCATGAAAAATACCATGGCCTCCATGCTGCACTGAACAACAATAGGAACCCAAATCCAGACTCCCGTAGGTCAAATTTGGGTAAAATAGAATTCTCTGCAACATGGAACCATCAAATAACAAAAATACGCAGGTTTGTTAGATTAAAACTCCTGAAAATCGAAAGTACCACAAAGCAAGATCTATAAGAATTTAACCACGGAAATAAAAAATGCTAAGTTCTAAAGTGGGTTAGAAACACATGAGGAAGAGAATGGAACAATAACAATGGGGTTCCTCCATGAAGTAAGATGCACTTGCCTACAACTTCTCTCTCTCAGGTTGGTGGAGAAGTAATGGTGGAAAAGAAGAAGAATAAATGAGGAGAGTGAAAAGAGTGGGGGTTAATAAATGTTGATGGTGGTGGTAGGTACATGTCACGACCCGCTCCCGAATAATTGGATACGAGTCGGACACGTCCAGCCTTCGTCGATGGACACAACGAAGTAAGCTGTACAATACTAAGGAAAACTCCAAGTCACAATGTAATGTAAACAAACACAATTTTTATAACATTCCCAGAATGATCACCAATATCCATCAAGTCATTTTAGTACAAAATTAGCCGGAGACAAATACGGTCAAATAAAATATATAATGGTAAAATCATAAGAATACAATCTCTAGAAAATAAAGAAATAAAGCTGCAATATCCAGTGCAATCACATGCTCCATGTGGCCTCAAGCTCACCTGTAACGTATCCTGTCAGAAAAAGAGCAAAGTACAACCCTGATAAGACAAGATACAATGTAATCTGTAGTACAGAATACAAGGTGAAACCAGAATACCAGAAATGGAAGTAAACTATGGTACCAGAAATGAAATATAAAACTGCAGGTAATGGACGACAATCAATATGCTAGACAATGAACACGACTATCAATGTACAAGGCAATGAACACGACAATCAATATGCTAGTGTGACAATTTGAAATATTAAACTAATGTGTGATCGGCTAGTGAGCACAATCAATCATTGAGTCACTCAATTCTACAAGGTCCGGCTTCATCGTACGTGAAGTGTACGATTAGGCTATCCATAATACCTATGTTGGGTGTGGTCACACAAAAGCTAATATTTCCCCCAATCCCCATAATAAACAATGACTCACAAGCAATGAACAATGTACAGGACAATCGTGTGTATCTCGTGTCCGATATGAGAACATGGCACAGAAATGTAAGACAGAAATACAGAGTACAAGTCGAGTCAGTGTACTTTCCTCGCCTTGGAATCACGAGAGTAGTACTGCATGGTTGTAAATCACCTGGTAATATTTTGTACAAGTTATTAGGGTTTTAAAATAAAGGCATTAGCCAACTATATCACTAACTTAGCTAATGGAACATTCTAGCTAATAATATTTGGAAAATATTATAGTTTTAATCAATATAAATACTAATGAAAATATATACTATATGATTTTAGAAATTTTTAGAAACATTTTATTAGCAAAATAATATTAGTTAGATAAAATCCTTTTGAAATAATTTGCACAGTAATAATAATTAAAAATACGAATTTGTTTTAGTAAAATCTTATAAGTAAACATTTGTTAATATGCTTCAATATTTATAACAAGTAATACTTAGAAATTTTAGATATGCTAATCAAATAAATACTAGGAAAACATTTCATTTTTAGGAAATACTTATTTATTTTATAATTTTAATCACCATAAATGCTAATGAAAAATACATATTATATTTTATAAATTATTAGAACATTTTACTAGCAAGGTATAAAAAATAGAATCATTTAGACAGTAATTAATCAAGGAATAACATTTAATAAAAGTAGTTTAAGTCCAAATAGCAGGCCCAACCCAACTACTCACTTTCCTACTCAGCCCAAGCAACTGCCATTTATTCCCTTCACTGGCCTAAACTTTCTATTGCTTACAACTCAAGAGAATTAAACCCAACATCTAACTATCACTAAAAATTCTCACAAAATTCCCAAAGCCCAGCCCAAAATAATTTATTTGTAAAATTATTTCCAACTGTCGGGCCCATGCACTAATCCATAAACTGAGCCCAGTCACCTGACCTATACTATTGCAATTTCTAACAACTTGCTGTTGTTCTAACACCCCAACCTAACTTCGTTCAATTCTCAGCTACACCCATAGTGACTCTTCAATGTTTGAAGAGTCAAACCAACTGCCCCTTCGAAATTAGAGAGCAGCTGACCTCTCGGGTTCCAAGAAATCACATGGCCAGAACAACTCCCTCTCCACTCTTTATTGCTCACATGGATCAACTTCCTAATCTACTGTCAACACATATAACAAGAAAGGAAGAGCATAGAGAAAAAGAGCAGAGAAAACCTTACTCTCTCTCCACCATTACTCTCAAATCTAACTCTATTACAAACTATGTCACATCTAGCACCCACCTGCCATTACTAACCTTAGGTACAAATACACACACACGCAATATTCCCTCTCCATTAAATGCTTCTATTCAAAGCCTCCTTCCCATACACTACAACTCAGCCGAACACTTATTCTTCTTCCTCACTTCTTCTTTTCTCACAGCCGCACCTAAGTCCCCATCTCACCCTCCCATTTCGACTTCTTCTCCCCACTTCTTCTTCATCTACTCTATTCACACTACAGCCAAACCCACTCTATTCACACTACAGCCGAACCCACTCTTCACTCATCTTCTCCCTCTCTACCACAACTAAAGCCTAGATTACAAAAAATGAAGAAGGACAAGGAATGAACTGATCGGAACGAGAACGGTGGTGCTCACCTTGGTTTCGAATGACGTCGCGTCGGAAAGAGGCGTCGAGGAGCTTCCTCGACGGTGGCTCGGGGTCGAGATCCTGCGGCGTCGCTGACGAGCTCGACCGCTCGAACTTCGAGGAGTCGTCGACGGACGGCTGATCTGGTAGTCGATGACGAGAATTCCTCGGTTCTCGGAGGTACTCGGTCCACGAAGTGGTGGTCTCCGACAGCGAGGAGGCTCGATCCACGAAGCGGTGGCTGAGAGCTCTGGTGGCGGAGGTGCTCGGTCGTCTGGACGAACTGCGGTGATGCTCCGACACTGGTGGCGGAGATGGAGAGTCTCCGACGAGAACTGTGGCGGCGCACGGCGGTGTTCGGTGGCCGGAGTGGCCAGGAAGGAGAGAGAGAGTAGAGAGAGAAATTGTGATGTGTACTGATAGTGTGTCAGAATAATAATAAATATTATGTATTGTACAGTATTTATAATAAAATATGTAGTGGCACAGTAGTAATTAGAAGTAGATCTGGGGGTCTTTACAATGGCAGTATTGTAAATAAAAGTAGATCTGCGGTTTATTATTAAAAGTCAATAACAAATTTTTCAAATTCAAAATAGTTTCAACAGATTTTCAAATATTAATCCTAACAGATTTCAAATATAAAACTGATTTTCAAATATTTAAATATTTCATAGATTTTCAAAATACAAAACTGTTTTAACAGATTTTCAAATTCGGATATTCAAACATTTTTTAAACAGATTTTCACAATTACAAAATTACCAACTGTTAATAAAATCAGTTCTCCTTTAATACTTACTAATAATTAATTCTGAAAATAGTTAATAATATTATTTATCTTTCAAATAATATTATTAAGAAATCATTAAGATTATTATTATGAAATTAAATACTTACATATAGATATTCATTTAGCTACAAAAATTTATTTTTATTATAGCAAAACATTTACTCTCCAAATAAATTGATCAATAAATAACTATGAAATTAATTAGAAAATCAAGATAACAATCTTAATATTGGTAAATCAATTAGGAATAATCGAAATTAGGTTTTCATAAGAAAACAATATATTAAATCAAAAGAAAATTTAGAAAAATCTCAAAATTCACCAAATATGATTCAGGGAGTTACAGTAGGTGGGTTGGTTCTCCAACAAAATCGCATCAAGCCAACAAGCCGAACCAAACCAAGATGAACCAAGCAAAGAAATGCCCAATTAAACCAAGCAAGGAGACATGCAATACGAGTCAAAATACGTACACGTATACCGAAATACGTAATACGAACCACGGGCATTACAAAGGCAAAAGTGGGCCGATTTGGTTAATCGATCAACAATGACCCAAATCGCATCTTTCCCTCCTGGAGAACGCGGAAGTCCAGACACAAAGTCCATAGTGATATGCTCCCACTTCCACTTCGGAATGGGTAGTGGCTGTAGCAGACCACCTGGCCTCTGTCTCTCGGCTTTCACCTGCTGGCACACCAAGCACCTAGAGACAAACTGAGCCACCTCGCGCTTCATGCCATACCACCAAACGTGATGTCTCAAGTCTCTATACATCTTGTTGGCACCAGGATGCATAGAGTACTGAGAATGATGCACCACCTGAAGAACCTCCTCCCGAAGCTCTCCACTCGGCACGCACAGTCTGGCACCATGTCTCAACGACCCATCTTCTGTAATAGAGAAATCGTCGAGCAAACCTGCCAGCACCTGCTCCCTGATGCTCCTCAAGGCAACATCATCATACTGTGCTGATCTGAGTGCCCATGTCAACTGCTGGTACTATGGCAGGAACAGTCGTAGCAACCTCCAGGACAGTCCTCGAAACTGGTAGAGAAGCGCCTCGAAAAGATGCTACCGATGCTCCGATTGCGACAGAAGTGACTGGATCAGGTCTGCGAGATATAGCGAACCTCTCAGTATCTGCGGGCTCAGGATGCTATGATCTTGTCTGCACCATCCTGAAGACAGATTGAAAGAAGAAAATCAATATGGCACAAGAAAGATTATATCAAGGAGGACAGTTAGAATGTATGAATCAATATAAAAAAGGACAGTTAAAAATATTAGGAAGTAGAAGTTTTTCTGTTTTGTGATTGAGTAATCTTAGCATATAACCTATCCTAGATATATAGCATATACTCGTAACAGCACTCTAAGTCGAGCGCCACTACGACATCGCACTAATTGTGACTTCTAACCTACATGGGCCACCACTAAAAAATATGTCACGATCTGCACCCAGGATAAGGGTACGAGTACGTAACAGTGCCAAGTCTACGCCGCAGAAACGGCGTAGAACGTTGTAGGTCTGCTAATCTAATAATAGTATATATAACCTGTTATCTCCGTACAGAGGATATAATATGGAAAACAGATAACTCAATCATAATCTAGCAGGTAGAGGTTAAGGCACGAATATAGATACATATGAATCACAGAGTGCAATATCCAGCTCAACAGAGAGAGAGAGTCACAAATAATATAGTTATACAATCTCAAAATAATATCACAAACATACGTAGCAAGCTGGAGACATAGTCCAGTAAAAACCTAGTCTAACTGAGCTATAGCTAAAGTCTCCTTAGCCGGGGCTAATCCCTGCTGAACCAGGTTCTCCAAGTCAATACCCACTACGTCATATGGACCGTATTAAGTACAGCAGTCCTCCTCACCGTCATCTATAATTTTTTGTCAACATATCCAGTCAGGATGGAACGAGCACAATCTACTAACAACAGTTCACAAGATATAACAAATGCTACGAGACTGTAAATAGAGAGTATATATAAGAGTAATGGAAATGTACATGCAAGTATCATGGCAAGGTAAGCTATAAACTAGAGCTAGAACAAGGCAAGTAAAACTGATCATGGCATGTACAAGAATCAAGAATCATCTATCTAGGTGTGTGAATACTAGCTTCGATATGTGGCCGACTTGGGTCTAAACAAGGTCTAATGATCTAGCCAATCATACATGGAGTGTAGGATTGGCATTCACAAGGTCTACAAGAATAAATAAGGCGAATAATGACCACACATCTACACTAATACTCCCCGTCCCCGACTGGTAGAGTGGATCCAAACAAGACACGTTACGATACAGGATTCTACGAGAAGGAAGCAAGTCTTCTCGAGAATCGGTGTCCATATACTGTATAAGAACTACAAGGGGCTTGCACAAGATATACAAAGATAACAAGGAATAACATCTCATGTCGGGATCCATGAATACCAATCCGTGTGACCAATGTGTCAAGAACAAGTATATCTACACTAATACATGAACTATAACAGTTATCGTAAATTGAAAAAGTTATCAGAGAATGTACTCGCCTGAAATATGATGGAATATGTCAACTGAGTCCAATACAGTGCCTCGAGGACCTAAAGATGGAATATTGTATCAATATATAGGTCTAGAAGTAAAAGCAAGTCAAACTAAGTCATATTAGGTTATACTAGGTCATACTAGGTCACATAAAGTCAAACTAGGTCAATATAGGTCAAGGGTCGACCTACAGTTGACTTTTGGTCAACTGGTCAACCCCCATACACATCTAGGTCAAACTAGGTCAACAGTTGACTTACAGTTGACTTTTGATCAACTGGTCAACTCTGGTCAACTCCTAGTCCATTTTAGGTCAGGTGTTGACTTTGCGTCGACTTTCAGTCAAAATGGTCAACCGTGGTCAAACTAGACCACAAAGCCTATTTCTAATCTTTACCTACCACGTTATCCTAATTCTAACCATATCTACCCTTGTTATCCTCATTACCTTAGATATAAGGTAATACCGCTTACCCTATGTAATAATACCTTAGCTAGTAGATAACCACTAGCTTAGGCTAACTAGTTCCGAATAGACTCTTAGGCAAACATCTACCTAGGTATCTCCATATCTTACCACAACTTACCTATACTTACCCTCTACTTAGGTAAATACCCGTTACCTTACCTTGGTATCCCTATACCTTCAAGGTAAACCCCAAATCTTACCAAGGTATCCCACTCTAGATACTAACTAGTATCCTAACTAAGATACCAACTTGGTATCCTACTCTAGACACTAACACACACTGTCACGACCCGCACCCAGTGTAGGGGCACGAGAAGTGGGTACGTCCAGCCTACGCCGTAGTGTCGACGGTAGAACGCTGTCCTAGGTCACATACATCTAACAAATATAAGGTACCTGTACAGTGTATACACTCCAAACGGAGGACAATACAGAAATGTACAGCTCAATCACAACTAAGGTAGAAGTACGATAAGATAGATAATGAAAACCATCAAATGAAATACAAACAGGAGAAGAAGTCTAAGTGTCTATGATAACATCTCTACAAAAATCCAGAAATACAACAAGATCCCAATATAACATAAAAATATCCAAATGAGACAAGACATCAAAATAAGATAGAAGTCTAAGCTAACTAGCCTAAACAATAGGGGTGACATCCTCTACTGCTGATGGATCCTGCTGAAGGTCCAAGTCGCAGGTATCATCTATGGCAGCTCCATAATAGGTAGGGCAAAGGTCCTCGTCATCCTCTGTAATATTTTCAACAGGTTCGGTCAGGACAGAAACGAGCACATAATCTCAACAGTTCATATCAAGACAGGTATATAAAGCATACAATAGAGTAAAATACATGAAACGCTGAAAGAAAGTACATGTAGTAAAAGAGAGAGAACTGTAATATAAATAGCTACAATAAGTAGAGAACTATCAGTGACTAGTGATGTAGAGTACAAGATAGACATGTGAACGGCTTGATTTGCACATGATTACAATAAGAGTTTATACAATGACCATTGGGATTGTTCATATGACTGCTTCTACTCTCCCATACCCCAATCAATACACAAGGATCCAGACAAGTTATGTTATTGTACAATATTTTACATGGGGGCCCATAAATGGGAGCACATGAAGATATACATGAGGGCTCTGTGAGCATGAGAGTACATGAATCACAAGAGTGCACATGACTAATGAAAGCACAAGAGTACATGATGAAAGTGAAACGCACATGACATGATGTATCTGATGCTCCCGAGGGGGATTACATCTCAATATAAAGATCCGTATAGTACTAATCCGTGTTAACAACGTGATAGCATCAAGTAAAGTAATCTAGAGCAAGAATATAAATCCTAGCAAGTATGAAATGATCAGAGAATGTACTCACCTGATATCCTGAGTATCTGGTAAGTGTAGATGTCCAAACAGAGTAGATGAGTCCTATTTAGAGCAACACAGGTCACAACATGTCCAGAATGGTAATATTGAAGATTACAATGCATTATATATGATTTCTAGGTCATCTAGACCAAAGTCAACTCTTGGTCAACTCTGGTCAACTCTACAGTCAAACTAGGTCAACTATAGTCAACTGTGATCAACTATCTAGGATTTGGTCAACTAGTCTTGGTTAGTCAATTCTAGGTCTAAATAAACTAAGTCTATGCAAATCAAGTATCCAAGATAGCTACTAACTCATAGCCTAAGTCACTTGTTAAACCAAGCACAAAACTAGACCATAAGCTAACAAGGCACACAAACTTACTCATATAATGATTATATATTATTCACATTCACATATTCATATACATACATACATATATATATATATATATATATATATATATATATATATATATATATATATATATATATATATATATATATATAGAAGGAGAGGTAAAAGAGTAAGTGAGTGTGTGTGTGTCTGGCATGTGTGTGAAAGGTTATAGGTTAACTCAGTTTATAGAAATGCATGCATACATACTTACATTTCACACACGCATACATACGTATTCATCAAACATACATTGCAAACATGCCCACTTACATATCAAGTATATATATATATATATATATATATATATATATATATATATATATATATATATATATATATATATATATATATATATATATTTTATATCAAGTATATATATATATATCAAGTATATATATATATATATATATATATATATATATATATATATATATATACTTGATATATATATATATACTTGATATAAAATATATATATATATATATATATATATATATATATATATATATATATATATATATATATATATGAGTGACTTGTGTAGAGGAGGGGCTGTGACATGTGAAAGTGAAGAGTGAGAGGGTGTGACAGTGATTAGAGTGTGTGTGTAGTGGCATGGAGAAGGGGGGTTTAGGTTTGGCTGTGTGTGTGTGTGTGTGTTATAAGTGTCACAGGAAATAAGTGTGGTAGGGGGTGTGTGTGAGAGAGGTTTATGTGTGATAGGGATATATGTGTGTACAGTGACAGTAAGGGTAGGAGAGTGTATGTGTGTGTGGATGTATGTAACAGTGAGAGTTTGTATGCACATTTCAGTTTCAGGTTCACTCTTTACTTAGTTCTAAATAAACTCAGTTTTGCATATTTATTTCTCAGTTAACATTCAATACATATGCATCATGTAGATATCCACACTAAACTAGAAATTCCCAAACATACACAACCGTATTACATATGTTCAGTAAGTTAATTACTATGTAAATAATGTATATACATGATTAAATTCAGAAAAGAAACCCAAATCCCTGTTTAGCCCTATGTTCAGTAAAAAAAATAGTAAACATTGTATAAATGTCTATATATACAGAAATTTATCTCGATTTATGATGAAACAAGCTCTAACAGAATCAAACATGCTTCTCAGGCCTTCAAACAGATAAACCCAGTATAATTGAACAATTAACATATATATCAAGCATTTAAAATACTAAAAAAAAAAATCCCTAAATACCATCTCAGTATCAGAGTTCAAGCTCGAACCCTAAATTAGGAATCAATTTGAAAATAAACATCAAATTAAAGGCAGGTGATGTGTCGTGTACATACTCTCGTGTCACACGAGTCATCTCATGTCCAAACATTTGGACACGAGGTGTCCAAATAACAAGGAACACAGAACAGAAACCGTGGAGTGCAGTCTCGTGCACGCAGTACACGAACTCGTGGACACGACACACAACACGAGACACCTCGTGCACGTGTCCATGTGTTCGCCATGTATAGGGATTCGTGTCTAGGAGCCTGACACAGGACCATGACATGTCTAGGATGGACATAAGGTCCGTGCTCCCTCGACACGACACAAAACCAATACGCGTGTCCGTGCTCCCTCGACACGACACAAAATCGTGTCAAACTCGAGGGATGTGCTGACAGAGGTTGCCCCTACCTTTGTGCCAAGTGGCACGTGTCCACGTGGCATGTCGTGTCCGTAAACAGGGTCGGTTAGCAGGGCACTGTGCGCAGTCCCGTGCACAGGTTCGTGTCCAGATTTGGACACGAAATGGACACAAAATTGTGCTCAGTCCCTGGGGGATTCAAAACACACACATAGGGCTACACAATCATGAAATTAGTTTTGAAAATTACTGAAATAAATTCCTATGTGGCATTTCGTCAAACACCTAAACAATGACATTGATACGGGTCCGATACGGACACCAAACTAATTCTAATTCCTACCAAACTTCACCTACAGCTAGGGGACGCCTAGATGGATGCATCTATAGAATAAAATCAGGAATTTAGGGTGATTTGTAGAGATTACCTATAGGGATCCAATCTCCAAGAAAAAGCCCTAATTAGTGAAGTCTTCTTCCTCAAGCTATGTCCCAATGAGCTCTCCTCCTTGCAAGCTAGCCTCCTTCTCCTTCTACTCCAGATTTGGGATCAAGTGTAAAAGATTGGGATCAATTTGGTGGAGGAATGGGGAGATTTGACAATTTGGGGAAGGAATTAGGGTTTCCTACAAGGGGGTGTTCTAAAATAGGCAAGTAGCTATGAAGAGAGACTTTATAGGCTAAAATTAGGTTTAGTTTGGGCTGTTGTGGCTGTCCAAATTAAGACCTAGGGTTAGGGTTTCTCATGGTGGGCTTTGGGCCAAGATTAGTAACTAGCTAGTTCAACTCCTTAACCAAAAAGTCCAATGCACTAAACTCTCTCAATTCTCTCATGAACCCTAGTCACACTCAAGTCAACTAAGACCAACTTAAGTTAGATTAGGGTCCCACACCATGCTAACTAAGTCACCAAAGTCAAAGTCAAACTCTAGGCTAGTCTCTAAAGTCACAACTAGCAAAAGTCAAAAATAAAAACCATCAATCAAATAATTATCAAATAATTCCAAGAAACCAAAATGATAAAAATACCCCTAGGCCAAAAATGATAAATAATACATCCTAATCACTGGGTTAGGCTCTAGGTCAAGTAGTCTCTAGAGTTTCACTAGCAAAACACCAAAATCACAATCACCAATAAAAATAGTTTTAAAATAATTAAAAATTACCAAAAATCATATCATGATTTAAGTAACATTATTAAAAGATTAAAATAACAAAATTTCAAATTACCCTAACTTTAGAAAAATGGGTGTTACACACACACTAACCATATCTAGGATACTAACATACCTTATCTTATATCCTAACTCATTAACATACCTATCTAACATATAATCTAATATATATATACACCACTAACTCACTCTCTAACCTACAACAAGACACACACACACACCCCCCTACATCAAGGGGGTGGTGGTGGCTGCCTAGAACAGCCACCTTGCTGCTGCTGCTGCTCTATTAAGCAGCATAGCTGTTGTTGTTGTTGTTGTTCTCGTCAGCAGCTAAGGCGGCTGTTGCTCCCCTTTTGGCTGCTGCTGTGGGCAGTATTTAGGGCTGCTGTAGGCAGTGTTTGGCAGCCCCACACTCCACCAATCTTTACCCCACACACCTCGCTACAAACCCTCTCCAATACCCTTCCAAATATACCTCTAAACACAACTCAAAACACTCTAACAAATACAAACATAAACACAATTCACAACTCTAAACCACTCAATCCCACACTCATATCAACCACATCACCCACTCTACAACCACACCAACCAACCAAGAGGATGGCTTTGAACCCCCCACTCTCTCACACACATAACAACCACCACCACCACAGACACACATAAATATATACCAAATAGGTTCAAAACAATCCACTATTCATATAAATACAAAATAACACATGGATACATATAAATATGATATGTAGGCCTAAAACACGTGTCCAAATTTATAGGGTACCTAATGTAAACCATAGGATCTATCCTAACATGATTAAACTACCCTCTAATCAATCTAAAACTGAAATTAGACACCAACATGTCCTTTTTGGCATTTTCACAAGCACTTGGTGGGTCGCCTTAGGAATCTCTCCATGAGACACACCTATATTCATGCAAACACCAAAAGAGGACTCTAATGAGCCTCTAAAACATTCTAAATGGTGAATCTATCATGGGGGGTAGGTTTCTATGGATCAAATCATAAATATTATATAAAATGACAAGAGGGAGAGAAATCTACCTATTAGGAGTTGATTCCCAATAAAAACTCCAAAGGATACGGAGTCGACACGGACTCTTCTTCCAAATGGACACCCCTCCTTGCTTTGACTCCACAACACTTGTAGCTCCTTCTCCTTGCAAGAATGAGAGAGTTTGGTGGAGAAAAGAGAAGTTTTGGTGGATGAATCTATGAGATTTGTTCTCAAGTTTGGGAGGAACCCTAAAAATAGAATAGAGGCTATGTGTGAAGATGAAAGAAGATGGGAAGGATCCCTAGTGTGGCCGACCCTATTAGGCTAGGTTTAGCCATGTTGAAATGACAAGGATGCCCCTCTCTAAGTCTCCTTTGGCTAATTTAATAAATGAAAGAGGTTAGGGTCAAAAAGGTCAAGTTTAAGTCATTAATCTAACCATTCTAATCAAGTGGGATTTGACTAATTACACTAACATAAATAGTATGATTTGTGAGCTATGGCTAACTCCCGACTAGAGTCTAAACTACATGGGTCACTAACTCAAGTCGAAACGAGACGAAACTCAAACCCAACTAACAAATCCCCAAAAACACAATATATGATAAATAAATATTCACAAATATTCTAATATTGAAAAATGATAATTTTACCCTTATTTTGAAAAACTGGTAGTGACACCTAGAGTTAAGAGACTACCACTAGTTTAGTGTATTTCATAAAATTTGACACAGATATGCCACGAGATGTGTGAGTTATGAGTAGCATGTAGACTCCGGACTTGCGTATTGGCTGATCACGGATATGTATAGGACGTGCGTTCGGTCTAACTGCCGATTAGATGCATGTTAGGAGACTTGGCAGTTAGTAGAGATACATAGTCGTGAATGCGACTTAGTTAGGTGCATCAGGTGGAGAGAACATATCTTTATCGTATGGGCCACTATTACACTTTTCTTTGTAACCCGGAACCTCCGCTGGAGATACAGGTAAGCTTACCCTCTCAGGTTGGCTACTGATGTTATTAAAACATTATGCGCTTGGTCACTGATGCCCAAGTGGGGACTATATCAGATCCTATTTATAGCCAGAAGTGCCCATGCGACTAAAGGTTTGTTCTTAACTGCATGTACACTGTAGAACGATTAGGTGACCCTAGTTGATGTCATGTCACTTTACTTTTTCTTGTGACTTTGTGGCATATTTTTATATTCAGTTTATATGGAATGTTCTTCATGTATCTTGTTGCGTACCTTTGAGGACCTGGTGAATTCTCCAGGTGTGTTTTTTATGACTTTTTGTAGGTGCTATAGCCAAGACCATGATCTACTCTCTTCCTTAGAAGATGATTGCTCTTAGGTCGACTTTTGCTTTGCTCGACAAATTCTTTTATTGTTATGTATATTCTCGTTTAAATTTGTTGGTAGTGGATTTGTCTCCGCCCAACGACTTGTATAAATAACAATTTATAGTTGATTTATAATATCTTTCTTCTTCATTTGTGGATGAGATTAGTTGCCATAGTTTTACTGCACTTTATAACTTACGTATATCTATTATACGGCTGGCATGTCTACGTTCCTAGTCCTACGTATTTTGGGACTAAGGCGTTACAAATATCAATTGACATAGATATTTTATATTTAGGTCAATATGACTCCAGTTTGGACCTTGATCCTCGCACATTGCTCAGGACCACAGGCAAGTACATTGTTTGATAGTTTTCATACATTGATGATTGCTATGATGTTAGTATTGTAGTGTTAAACTTGATTCCTGACTCGATGGTTACACGAAGTAGTATCTTGATACATGTCATGAGGAGTAATGATTGGATCCATCGTATTAGCCAGGGGATGGGGAAGTATTCGTTGATTATGTGATCAAGTCCCATATACTTGTGCATAGCTCACTCTACACCTCACGTAGGGTGTAGCCTGACCTTATTACTTACTTGTGCATAGCTTCCCATATATGATTGACCTGAACCCTTACCAGTACTTGTGCATAGCCAATCATGTATGGTAGAGCTTGATCTTGCCCGAAGCCGATCATATAATAAACTAATATTTTAAGGCACATAGTAGTTGTTTATTTCTCTATTCTAGTTTGTACTTGCTAATACAGTTATTCTCTTGATTACATACAATTCATTATTGTCTATGATATGATTACCTGTTTACTTATTTCCCTTATTGTTCTAGCATTACTTTCTATCTTGTATTTTTATTACTTATTGTTCTTATAGCTTTTGTCAATTTAATGGAACTGCTGTCGGTTTATGTACTTTGCTCAAATCCTGACTGAATAACATTTTTCAGAGGATATCGAGGACTTTTATCCAACCTATTATGGACCGGGAGTAGATGATGGATACGTCCAGGAGCCTCAAGAGGATCCAGTTCCCATAGAGGAGACACTACTAGTACTGACTCAGCTAAAAGTTAGCTTATATAGTACTGGATTTGTTTTTAGCCTCCGAGACATTGAGTTGTTACTATTTTGAGGCTATATATTGATGTTGAGATAGCTAGACCCTTAGACTTATTGATGTTGGTTTGGGATGCATACTTCTATACTTCTCTTGGATTTTTATTTTATATCATTATCGTGCCATTTATATTCCTTATAGTATATTGTGACTGAGTATGGATATTATTATTATATTATCCTTCTTTTGGAGTTGTGATATCGTTGCCAGGTTATGATGTATATTCATGAGATATTTATAGTTAGTATTATTGACCTAGATAGCATTCTACGTCGTTGTTACGTCATAGGCTGGGTGTTGCCATGCACTTGTACTCTTATTCCGGGTGCGGGTTGTGACATGTTTTTGTGGTGGCCTAAGCAGGACAGAGGTCGCAACTAGCGCGATATCGTAATGGTACTCAGCCTTGGAGTGCTATTACGAGCCTATTGTTGGCTATAGGTTATAGGCTATAGTTGTGAGATACTCAATCACAACTAAGAAACTTCCAATCTATTTGATTGCCACTCCTAATTCTTTTGCATATTATTCTTCGAATTAACTGTCATTCTTTAATAAAATTTGTGCCATATTGACATTCTTTGTTTGATTTGTCTTCAGGATGCTGTCGAAGACTAAATCCTACCGTTTTGGACCTGCAGCATCTACTGAGAGGTCTGCTACCTCTCGACCCCGTACTCGGGCAGCATGATTGTTCCTCATACTTCTCCTGTCCATATGGGTATTTCAGCCGATTTTGGGGGTCCTCCTCCACTTTTTCGAAAAGCTGTTTCTATGGATTTGGAGGGTCTTCCTCTACCACCGCCAATATTGACTGATGCGATACAGATGTTTTCGTTGTTCCGGGAGATGATGGAAGCTCAGAGGACCCAGACTGAGGTACAGTAGCGACATGCCGAGGTGATGCGCCAGGGTATCGAGAGTACCCATCAGTTGGTATTAGCTGTAGTAGAGAGGGTGGCACTCGTCTAGCCATAGGTTGTTCCATATCAGCCTGTCCAGCAACAACCAAGGCTAGGTACTATAGTGGAGTTCAAGAGGATGTCATCTCAGGAGTTCAAGGGTACCGAGGAGATACTCTACGCTGATGATTGGTTAGAAGATATAGATAGGATTTTACGATTGGCCCAGATTCCTGAGAGCTTATAGATCGAGGCGGTCGACAGTCAGTTGTTCGATACTGCTCTCATTTGGTATCGCATTGAGCCCAGGCTTGCCGTAACAGGACTTACTTGGGAGGCTTTCAAAAAGCTTTTCAAGGAGAAGTTCTTTCCATACGTGGCCCTGGGAGCTTTGGAGAGCCAATTTTATGACTAATCCAGGGGCATATCGATTTATGAGTATGCCACTGAGTTCTGCTGCTTGAACCAGTTTGCGGAGTCCATGGTTTGAGACCCAAGAGATCGAGCCCGAAAGTTCAGGAAGGGTCTGATCATGGCGATCAAGTCACGTACTTCTGTGCGTCGTACGCTACCTTTGAGGACATCTTGATGGATGTACATATTGCTGAGGAGGACTTGGACCTCAGACCTAAGAGAGGCAACAATACGGGACCAGCCAAGCGTCCCAATATCCAGCAGAGGCTATTCCAACAACACCACCAGCAGCACCAGGTACCGGTTTGTGCTCTTGTCCAGCAGGTACAGAGACAACCACAGAGGCAGGTACAATAGGCCATTTATTGTATATTTTGTGGAAAGCCAGGACACACAAGAGAGGTCTACCGGAAGAGGTTGGGTGTGTGTCTTTTTGGTGGGTCACCCAATCACTAGTTGAGGGATTGTTTAGCTCGTCAAGCTCAAGGAGGACCAGCTAGAGCACCTCCAGTGAGTGCACCTACAACATATGTAGTACCACCGAGGGGACCTCTACTACAGACCCAATATCAGTAGTATTTTGCTCAGTAGAGGGGTGTACCACGGGATAGAGCGTTTGCTATGGCGGTCGAGGAGTTCAAGCCCATCGGAGACGTCATTGCAGGTTCTGTTCTTCTTTATTCTTTTCCTGCCTTAGCATTATTCGACTCTGGTGCTACATATAGCTTTGTATCTGTATCTTTTGCTCTTAGATATTATATTGTTACTGAACCTTTGGGTAGGACTTACAAGATCATGACCGGGGGAGTCATTATTCTGGTTAGTGATATTTGTAAGGGGTGGAGAGTTTTACTGGAGGGTCGAGATTTGAGTGCGTGCTTACTCATAATACCACTTTTGAGCGACGACATTATAGTCTGGATGGATTGGTTGAGTAGGCATCATGCTAGTATAGATTACAGAGGAGGTAGAGTTTTGTTCAGACCTCCAGGAGAGCCAGAGTTTGAGTTTGTCAGAGGAGCAGCTGAACAGAGTGATGGTATTATCTGTGGTGCTATGGTAGAAGAGAAGGAGTTGCCACATCCATTAATAACAGAATTTTTGGATATTTTTCCTGAGGTTGTCGGGATTGCCGTCGGATAGGGATATTGATTTCTCTATAGACTTGGTGCAAGAAGCAGAGCCTATTTCATAACATGTCTATATGATCAACAATAATAAGATGACTGAGTTGAAGAAGCAGGTAGAAGAGCTGTAGGATAAGGGGTTTATTAGATCCAGTTCTCCACCATGGGGTACCCCGGTATTGTTTGTACCTAAGAAATATGGATTGGTGCGAATGTGCATTGATTACAAGGCATTGAACAACCTCACTATTAAGAAAAATACCCATTGCCGAGGATTGACGATTTATTTGATCAGTTGAGTGGCACGAAGGTATTTTCCAAGATATATCTGAGGTCAGGCTACCACCAGATGAAAGTGTAGATGGAAGACATTTTGAAGGCTGCTTTATGGATTCGATATGACCAATACGATTTGGTATTATGCCGTTTGGGTTGACTAATGCCCCGACGGTGTTCCTAAACTTGATGAACAAGGTGTTCGACTAGTACCTTGACAAGTTTGTGGTGGTATTCATCGATGATATTCTGATCTACTCGATGATGCCAGAGAAGTACGGTGATCACCTGGGGATTGTGTTAGAGACCCTCAAGAAGGAGAAGCTGTGCGGAAAGCTGTCAAAGTGTAAGTTCTTCCTAGACAAGGTGGAGTTCTTGGGACACGTTGTGAAAGGAGAGGGGATCTCGGTAGACCCGAAGAAGATTGTTGTATTTGAGTCATGGTATAAATTGAGCATAGTTACAGAGATTCAGAGTTTCTTGGGTCTGGCAGGCTACTATCGAAAGTTCATGCAGGATCTTTCCAGAATTGCAGAGCCAATGACCAGACTCACCAGGAATGATGTGGAGTTTGTTTGGTCCGCGGAGTGTCAGGCTGCCTTTGATGAGATAAAGAAGAGTTTGACTAAAGCTTCTATTTTGATGTTGCCATCAGGGACAAGTGGATTCACTATTTATAGTGATGCTTCTGAGAAAAGTTTGGGTTGTGGTCTTCATCATAACATGAAGGTGATTGCCTATGCTTTTAGGCAATTATGTCCTTATGAAAAGAATTATCCGACCCATGATTTGGAGTTAGCAGCGGTCATTTTTGTCCTAAAGCTACATAAACACTATCTGTATAAAGAGCACGTAGAGATCTTTACAGACCACAAGAGCTTGAAGTACGTGTTTACTCAAAAAGAGCTAAACATGAGACAGAAAGGGTGGTTGGAGCTGATGAAGGAATTCGATATTTTCTTATAATATTACCCAGAAAAGGCCAATGTAGTCATCGATACCTTGAGCAGGTATCCGGTTGCTATGTACCTGACAATAGACCGACCCTAATTAGCATTCTAGAAAGCTGGGGTATCGAGGTAATAGTTCCTGGGATAAAGATGTAGATGTAGGGCTTGTAGATTCAGTCAAAGTTGATGGACATGATCAAGTCAACTTAGTATGAGAATATGGCTCTGAGGAGCATCATAGTACAGGTTTGGGCAGGACTAGGAGATGATTTTACCATTACTGAGGATGGGACGTTGAGATACGGCGCTAGATTTTGTGTGCCTAGCGGAGAGCTGCGAGAGGAGGTTCTGCAAGAAGTACATCGCTCTCAGTATTCTATGCATCCAAGTGCCAACAAGATGTAAAGAGATCTGAGAGAGCATGTGTGGTGGTATGGTATGAAGCAGGAAGTACCGCGCTTCGTATCTAGATGCTTAGTATACCAGCATGTGAAAATAGAGATGTAGAGGTCCGGTGGATTGTTTTAACCATTACGCATTACAGAGTGAAAGTGGGAGCACATTACTATGAATTTTGTGTCCGAACTTCCACGATCTCCAGGAGGGAAAGACGCAATTTGGATCATCGCTGATAGGTTTACCAAATCGGCCCCCTTCTTGCCATTCAAGGTAGGTTTGTCAACGAGAAGCTGGCAGAGATGTATGTGAGGCAGATCATCAGGTTGTATGGGATTCCTGTGAGCATAGTCTCGGATCGGGATAGTCATTTCACTTCTCACTTTTGGAGGAGTTTTTAGGCTATTTTGGACAATCAGCTCAAGTTTAGGATAGCATATAACCCTCAGATGGATGGATAGTCTGAAAGGACTATTCAGACGTTCAAGGATATATTTTACACTTATGTTCTAGATTTAGGGTATTCTTGGGAGGGCCATCTCCATCTAGTAGAGTTTGCTTATAACAACATCTACCATGCCAGTATAGACATGCTACCATTTGAGGCTCTATATGGTTGGAGGTGTCGTACTCCATTGTCTTCGGACAATGTTAGAGAGAGAGATTTGGTCCTGAAATAGTTGTGGATGTAGCGGAGAAGGTCAACCTGATTAGAGATATATTTCGGGTGGCATAGGATAGACATTAGCATTGGACCGATAGCCAACGGAGACCATTGGAGTTTGAGGTATAATTTTAGTCTCTTTTTTGTTGTGTTTGCTTGTGGTTTTTTGCTTTAGATTAAGTGTGGAGGCCTTATTTTGTGATAAGTTGGCGATCTGGTATTTCTAGGATTTCTTCGACATGGGGCACGGTTCGTATTGCTGGAGATAGAAAACTTAGTCCACGGTTCATCTGACCGTTCAGTATTCTTGCGAGGGTCGGTGCAGTGGCTTGCCAACTAGACTTACTGTCTGCACTAGAGGGAGTTCATAACGTGTTCCACATGTCATAGTTGAGATGGTACGTGGCGGATCCTAATCAAGTATTGGACCACTCAGAGATAGAGGTGGGCCCGACTCTCAGATATCCAGAGCAGCCAGTGGAGATTCTGGATCATCGAAAGAAGGTGCTGCAGAACCAGCTTATTCCTTTGGTTTGCGGCACATGGAGGTATCACTCCGGGAGAGTCGACAAGGGAGTGCGAGGATGAAATGTGCGAGCGATACCCTTATCTCTTCGAGCCTTGAGGTAATGTTCTTCTTGTTTTATTGTGTTCTTGTGCTAGTTTCGTCTTTAAGTTTCGAGAAAAAATTATTTTAATGAGGGTAGACTTGTCACTACCACATTGTTAGAAAAGGGTAATTTATCATTTTATACTATTCATATTGTGCATATTTATCAATTTATTTATGGGGTTAGTTATGTATTGGTTACTGGACTAGACTATTTATTAGACTTAATATTAGTAGACATGTTGGCATATTGGTCATGGTCAAACCTGATTTTAATAATTGATCAAACTCTGTCTCGATATAAGGGCTACTCAAGTTCATTTGGACTCTTGGACACTGCCAGAGAACTGCTACCCATTCTGTTCAAGATCGAAGCTGTGTTTGCCACTCGAGTCTGTATTTCCTTTATACAATGTAATTTTCACATTTTTTGAGTCTAGAAATACATTATCCACCGAGTCGTACTGGCAAATAGGCTACCCTAAAAATGTTTTCAAAATATCCCATGTTTTGAAAAATAGCCCCCTATTTACAAAAAGCTCCTAACTGCTTAAATCAATTTCAAAAATCCCAAAAATTATTTTTGCAAAAACCTAACAAAACCCTGACAGAACTCGGCCAGAGTTCGGTTAGTGAACGTTGCTTTTTGAACTTGGTCCTCTTGCGGTTACGGATCTTACCGAGATTTTGTCACAAAGTTCTGCCCGAATTTTGACAGAGTTCTACCTTTGGAAAAGCTATAAATAGAGAAGGATTTTGATCATTTTAACTCACTCATTCACTTTCATCTCTTCTCTCTAAAGCCTACTGCTCTCTTCCAAAGTGTTCTAAGCTTTAATTTTCAAATCCCAAGCCAGTTACAATTCTCTAATCGATTTGCCAGTACGGTACGGTCTAGAAGCTTCAGAGCAATTGTAATCAGAGGCTTGATTGAAGAAAGACACTTCACAACTGAAGTTGGTCGAGTACTTCGGATCAAAGCTCGCATTTGTAGAAGTTGCAAGGACTTCGTATAAAAACTTACGGTGTTTTCCAATAGTGGATTCAACTGGAAGCTAAAGTTCTTCCGACTGGAATAGTCCTCACAAGAGAAAAACTAGTATACATTGTCGTCTTTGCGTTTGCTTTCTGATCTCTACTTTTACATTTTTTTACTTGTGATATTTCTCTATGATCTTGCTGCTAACTTTTTAAATTAGCAATATTCCGATGCCTATACTATTCACCCCCTCTAGAGTCTTGCGCTTTATGATTCGTTCCTAGAATTGGTATCAGAGCGGGTTATACAAGTAAAGCAAGGTAATATTGCAGTTATATATATATTTATTCTTAACTGTTACATAGATCACAGCACAACACATGGCAACTGTGAAGTTCACAAGTGAAGGCCAAGCCACAAATAGACCTCCGCTGTTTGACGGTACAAATTACACCTTTTAGAAAACACGGATAAGTTTTTTCTTGAAATTTCTAGATTTTGACTTATGGTCTATAGTTATTGATTGTAATGACCGTAGTTCGTATTACGTATTTTGGTATACGTGTACGTATTTTGACTCGTATTGCATGTCTCCTTGCATAGTTTATTTGGCATTTTCATTTGCTTGGTTTGGTTCGGCTTGGCTTGGTTTGCTTTTGGGTTCATCATGAACCAAAGAAAAAACCCCTACCTACCACCACCATCATCATTTATATCCCACCAACCTTTTCTCTCTCCTCATTTATTCTTCTTCTTCCTCACTATTACTTTTCACCTACCTGAGAGAGAGAGGGAGAGCTTAGGTAAGTGCGTCTTGCTTCATGGAGGAACTCAACTTTTGTTGCTCCATTCTCTTTCTCACAACATTCTGAGACACTTTAGTCTTAGTATTTTTAATTTCCATGGCTCATTTCATGTAGATCTAAGTTTATTTCATTTTTAGATTTCTTGGATTTTAATCTACTTAACCTTGTTATTTTCAAGTTTTGATAGTTCCATGTTGTAGACAATTTCATTCTGTCCCAGATTGACCTATGGAAGTTCGGATTCTGACCCTGGATGAAGGATTTATGGAGCTTGGAACATGGTCTTCCTGGTTCTTCTTTTCGGAATTGGAGAAGAAGAACAGTGCTTGACCGCATGCCTATTTTATGCGGCAAGTTTCTCCCAGCCGTATGTGCTTCCAGCCGCATGCGCCTTTAATCCTGCCGCATGTTTTCCCAGCCGCATGAACTTTTCTCTCCTAGCCACATAAGGCGTCCTCTTCCAGCCGTATGGGACTTAGCCGCATGGCCTTGCGTGGACCAGCTGCATGACTTTGATTGGCCTGAGCTGCTTGAACTTCAGATCCTCAGCCGCATGAACTTCCTTGTCGCATGAACTTCCTCAGCTGCATGAAACCGATTCCTTTCAGCCGCATGGACTCCTTTCCCTTCTAGCCGTATAAGACCCCTTCCTTCCCCGAGCCGCATGAGACTCGATTCTCCAAGCTTCATGAGACTCGGTACCCAGAGCCGCATGAACCTTTCCTTCCCCTGCCGTATGCTCTCTAGCCGCATGCACCGCTTCCCTCCAGCCACATGAGACCTATATCCTACGAGCCGCATGAGCTCACTTCCCTATGCCGTATGAGCATGTTGATTCCTGGCCGCATGAACCCATTTCCCTGAGCCGCATGACTCCTCCCCAGTCTTGCCCCTTTTACTATTTCAATTGTTGCATTATGCTCATGTATTATGACCCTCTGTGTAACCTGGGTCCCTTGATAGAATGCTTGTACCATGTAACCTTGCACATGTACCATGAACACGATAGTGATCCGTAGTGGTGCACTCTTGACAAGTAACTTGACATGATAGTGGCCCGTCGTGGCGCACTCTTGAATAGTAAACCTGACATGATATCCCTTGATATGCTGTTGCGACGGCTAACATGACATAACAAGAATAAATGGCCTGGACACCATGGACGGTTGTGTTTGTACAAATGAACCAGTATTGTCTTGCATCATGTCTAGGACAGGGCCCCTGAGTACCACGGTCAGGGGTACCTACTGAATTCAATTAAGGCTAATAAATAGAATAATCCAGTAGTCATGAAGAGATTTCCCAACTACAGGCAATCCCGTTATCCGGGCGCTCAAGTGGACTTGTAGCCTGCCGATGAGTAGGGCACATTTCCAGCACACTGCCATGTGTTGCACCCTCTATGAACAAGATATTCGACCTGGATAACCTGGATGGTCTGCAGGGCTTGTGGCTGTTGGAATAATCTCATTGCATTTTGCTAGTAACTAGGCCTGTGATAACCCTAGTTAGTTAAAGTATCAAGCCGTACTTATTGCTTGGCCGTAAATGTTGGATGGAGTCTAATCAGTCTAGTCTTGTCCTGATCCTGCACAAGATTGATACATGACCAGATTGCTTGTATTTACTTTGTCGATAAATGGTGGGAAACCAAGTTCCGTTCAGATGAAGGGTTACAATCCCAGTCCTTGTTTGGTTTACGGGTTGTAACCTGGTTATCTGAATAGTCTCGTGGTTATCTCATCGTATATCATCATGATTCCCATATTTCCAGTTCTTATTATTTATTTTTTTATTCTTGTGCTAATTGCTGGTTTTAGTTCTTAAGTGAAGCCTCCTTTGTGGCACTTGCTCTTTCTGGGATCTGACCCAGCTAGTTTTGTATGGCCAGATTTCGGAGCAGCTCCAGAGGATCCACCGACCTTCCAGCCAGATGGTGACCACTAGACGGAATCCTGGCAACAAGTAGGTTTATTTTGGCTCTCTCATTCTGTTGTAAAAATATTCTTTTGAGGCGTTACGTGTTTTTATTTACTGTCTGCCTACGAGCTGTAACATGATTGACAAATCCTAGGGTTGATCATGTATTTCAGAAACTCTTGCTAGTTCTCACATTTTGTAATGACTAGCTTCATGATCATCTAAATATGTAATGTATGAGACGCCTTACTATTGTATATTTGGTGCTCTAACATCTTGTAACTGTTATTACTTGCTTGAGATTGAGATAATAGGCTTGTTCAGGACCATAAAAGACTGATGGCTTGTAGTTAAACCCTCATATATCTAGACAGCCGTGACCGTATAATGAGATGGATCCCATTTTATTATATGTAGCTGGCTATGTATGCCCCCGCTCTCCAGTGTTCTGGTTCTGGGGCGTTACATTGATGGCTACAAAAAGCCTCTCCGTATTCTTGTTGAAGATGTTTTGGTTGAAAAACCCCATGATAAATATACTGAGGATGAAAAGAAAAAGGGCAGTCTTGATGCACGTGCTATTAACGCTTTATTTTGTGCTCTGGACGTAACTAAATTTAACAGGGTGTCTACATGCACAACATCAAATAAAGTGTGAAAACTTCTCGAAGTAACCCACGAAGGAACAACACAAGTCAAGGAGTCAGATCAGCAGACTTACTCAGGAGTATGAGGCGTTCAAGATGAAGCCAAACGAATCTGTCACCCAGATGTTTACAAGATTCCTAGATATTGTAAATCCTCTGTCATCATTAGGCAAGGAGTACAGTAACCATAAGAAGATTCGTAAACTGCTGTGAGCTCTTACAAAGAACTGGATTCCAAAGGCTACAGCAATCATTGAAGGGAATGACCTTACAACCATGTCTATTGAAACACTCATGGGTAAGCTACTCACTCACGAGTTGGAACTTCAAGACTTTGAAGATGCTACACCAAAGGAGAAGTCAGAGAAGTCGATCGCTTTCAAAGCTCAACATAGAAGAACTGTCGAAGATAATTTCGACGACAGTGACTCTGACACTGAGGATCAAGCACTTATACTTCCGGTATAAAAGGCAAGGTTGATACTATACTGTTTATAAAATCCTTTAATGGCAGCCTTCTTTTAATTCAAATTTATGTAGATGATATCATTTTTGGATCTACTAATGAATCTCTCGTCAAGAATTTTCAAAGTGTATGCATAATGAGTTTGAGATGAGCATGATGGGAGAACTAAAATTCTTTCTCGGACTGCAAATCAAACAAACCAACAATATGACGTTCATTAATCAAGCCAAGTACACAAAAGACTTATTAAAGAAGTTCGATCTGGATGCAGTCAAACCACTTGGCACTCCGATGGCAACTTCAACTAAGCTTGATATTGATGAACAAGGCAAACCTGTCGACATACGTAAGTATCGATGTATGATTGGTAGTTTACTTTATTTAACTGCTAGTCGACCTGATATAATGTTTAGTGTTTTCTTGTGTGCACGTTTTTAGGCTAACCCTAAGGAATCACATCTGTGTGCGGTTAAGCGTATCTTCCGATACCTTAAAGGTACTTCTTCTGTTGGCTTATGGTATCCCAAAACCATATTGTTTGACCTAACCGATTATTTGGATGCTAATTTTGATAGATGCTAAGTAGATAGAAAAAATACCAGCGGCACATGTCATTTCCTAGGCAAAGCTCTAGTCTCTTGGTTTAGGAAGAAATAAAATTTTGTCGCATTATCAAAGACTGAGGCTGAGTATATCGTCGCAGGACGTTGTTGTGCACAAATGTTGTGGATGAAGCAAACCTTAGAAGACTTTGGCTTAATATACACACACATACCCCTTTTTTTTACAATACTAGTACTATCAATTTGACTAAGAATCCTGTATGTCACTCTCACACTAAGTATATTGAGATTCGACATCATTTTCTTAGAGATCATCAACAAAATAGAGATATAAACCTTGTATACATAGACACAGAGAATCAATTAGCTGATATCTTTACAAAACCTTCAGCGGAAGATCACTTCAATTATTTACGTTGAGAATTAAGAATTTTAGATATCAATAATATTAATTAATTTTGTTTTATAAATTATTTTTCAATACTCAAAAACTGTTTTTGAGACAAGCCTACAAAGGGTATGTCTGTCACCACGACTACGGTCGAAGCGAAGCAGTATTTAATTGTTCTCCGGTGAACTTTCGTTAGCTAGGACAGTACCCCTACAACTAATCTGAAACAGTCGCTGTGTAAAAAAATTTAATTTATAAAATAATATTAATTATATTAATTGAAATTTAAAATTACTGAATTTGGTATTAAATAATTGAAAGGGGATGATGAAAAGAATGTGGCCTGTAATTTTTTTTTAAAATTCATCAAAAGAATCCTAGGCGAACTCGGTTCGAGTTCGGCCAGAGTTCTGTCGGTGGTATATACTTTTAAGTCAGAACCCGAGGCCCCTTCTCTTCATCTCTTCCAAACTCCTTTTTCAAACAGCAGCTGTCGCTCGAGCCCTCTCCAAACCCTAGAAACTCTCCAACCCATTGCTTCCATTCTACTTAGAGATTTTAATCCAAAATTTGGATTCGTACGGAGAATCTCGATCTCTACCATATACTCAATTCTCGGAAGGTATAACATTCTCCTTCTATCTCTTTCAATTCATTAGTTTTAATTCAATTTTGGGAGAAAATGCCTAAGGGATTCACTCCATCCAAGAGGAATAAGACAAATGCCAGTGATGAGATCGTCTTCGAATCCACCAGAGGATTCCTACTTTTCCCTGGTCCAATCGGCCGACGGTGCATTCAATGAGTTTTTCTTTGAAACTCATGATCACTCATTGTTATAGTACGCTGACTTTGCCATGTGTAACATATGCACTAGAGCCCAGATTAAGTGGACTATATTTTCTGACCACCGTCCATTGTTTGAGGCATTAGGGTTACACCGACTTGTTACCCTCAAATACCCTATAGCTACTAATGCCCTTAGACTATTCTACTGTAACTTTGTTTTAGATACTTTTTCTGTTAGAACTCGTGTCGGCGGTATCAACATCGAGTTCAATGATACCATCTTAGCAGAAATCCTTGGTGTTCCTTACGAAGGTGCCCCGCTTGATGATATCACTGAGTTCAATTTCCCTGATGGCACGACTCTTATCAGTTTTAAGAACGTCCATTTTGCACCTGCTCGTGTTCGTTCTGGAAAGTTTAAGGCTGCAAACTTAAACTTATTTATCTATGATTTGCATCGCATCATCTATTCCACTATTCTTCCTAAATCGACTTCAAAACATGATGTTACAAATCTTGAACTGTCTTTCCTCTATCATATCATCAAGGGAATTCTATTTTCGGTTCCCAAGACTATCATTCAGATGATGGGACGTTGTCGCGGAAGAGATTGAAATCTCTCTTATACGATGTTCATCCCACGCATCTTTCAACGTTTTGATGTTGATCTTTCCACTTGTGCTCTGGACCCTGAGCCCATGTATCTCCAGCTGTCACGTCGCAGTGCAGTCGCTCCTGCTGCACCTCCTACTGATCCTGCTTCACCTCCTCAGGCTTATCCTATGTCTTTTGAGGGTATTCATCACCATCTCTCTGATCTGCAGACGTTCATCACGGACACATCCAGGGAACGTGAGTTTCGTAATGTGAGTCAGTTACAGGCACTTGCCAACTCTTTTGCCGATCTCTATTTCGCCCAGACTGGACATTCTGCCAGTTCTCTTCCCAGAGATCCAGCTGTCTCCGGCTACCTCTATGAGGATGAGGCGGTACACACTCTCTTTCAGCCTGGTAACGCATATGACTGGTAACGTGGTTCTGGTGCACTCCACACCATTCTGGAGCTGACACTTCTGGAGCTGGTCCATCCGGACATGGTGGCCGTGCTGGCACTGATGATGTTGATGATGGTTCAGAGGATTTATGATCTAGAAGCATTGTATTTTGTCTAGATGTCACTTTTTAAGATTTTGTTATATTTATGTTTACTTGGAAATGCTCCGACATTCCAAGATATCATTAGTACTCTATCTTTTAGTTTATTTTACACTGAGATTGTGATTGACTGAGCTGATGTATGGTGAACATCTTTTTATGCTTTTCTTAGCATATTTTATTTCAGTTTAGCTTCATATTCTTGTTATAGCACTATCTCTTTATGCTTCAATATAAACTGCTGTGAAATGCTTATTTTTCTATATTTGTATTTCTTCACTGATTGTTCCTTATGCATAAATTGTGGGGGAGCTTTCTCTTTTTATAATTATTTTGCTAAGTGACAACGGGGGAGAAATATGATCTAACATCTTATGCAAGATACAGGAACATTTTTTTCATAATGTAGTACAATTTTGATATTTTTCAAATCTTATTGATCAAGATGTTATATCGGTCAAGGTTTGTCAATTATCAAAATGGGAGAGATTGTTGGCCCATTGGTCATGGTCAAATATGATTTTAATAATTGATCAAACACTGTCTCGATATAAGGGCTACTCAAGTTCATTTGGACTCTTGGACACTGCCAGAGAACTGCTACTCATTCTGTTCAAGATCGAAACTGTGTTTGCCACTCGAGTCTGTATTCCCTTTATGCAATGTAATTTTCATATTTCTTGAGTCTAGGAATACATTGTACACCGACTCGTACTGGCAAATAGGCTATCCTAAAAATATTTTCAAAATATCCCATGTTTTAAAAAACAGCCCCCTATTTACAAAAAGCTCCTAACTGCTTAAAACAATTTCAAAAATCCCAAAATCCTGATAGAACTCGGCCCGAGTTCGGCCAGAGTTCGGTTAGTGAACGTTGTTTTTTGAACTTGGTCCTCCTGTAGTTACGAATCTTGCCGAGATTTTTTCATAGAGTTATGTCCGAATTTTGTCCGAATTCTGACAGAGTTCTGCTTTTGGAAAAGCTATAAATAGAGACGGATTTCGATAATTTCAACTCACTCATTCACTTTCATCTCCTCTTTCTAAAGCCTACTGCTTTCTTCTAAAGTGTTCTAAGCTTTAATTTTCAAATCCTAAGCCAGTTATAATCCTCTGGTCGATTTGCCAGTGCGGTATGGTCTAGAAGCTTCAGAGCGATTGTAATCAGAGGCTTGATTGAAGAAAGATACTTCACAACTGAAGTTGGCCGAGTACTTCGTATCAAAGCTCGCGTTTGTAGAAGTTGCAGGACTTCGTATGAAAACTTGCGATATTTTTTAATAGTGGATTCAGCTGGAAGCTAGAGTTCTTCCGATTGGAATAGTCCTCACAAGAGGGAAACCAGTATACATTGTCGCCTTTGCGTTTGCTTTCTGATCTCTGCTTTTACATTTATTACTTGTGATATTTCTCTGCGATCTTGCTGCTAACTTTTTAAATTAGCAATATTTCGCTACCTACTCTATTCACCCCCCCTCTAGAGTCTTGTGCTTTATGATTCGTTCCTACAAGACCTAGTTGGACTTGATATGACACTTGAACGCAACATTTTAGACTGGTCACATTTAGGCTCATTAAGTTATTTCCTTCATTAAGTAGAAATTAGTTTAATCCCATCATTAGTAATAGAAGCTTTTCACTCATTAAACACCCTCTATGACAATCCAATGGGAGCATTCTCGTCATTGTACATTGTTTATGGAGGGGGTAGAGTGGTCATCCCCCCTATGGATAGGAGAAGTTTCTCTTTCCTCTTCATTTGTGCCCATTTTTTCCAATTTGGTGTTCTTTCCCAAATTGACTCATTCCTCCACCAATTTCTAATCAAATCACTCTCAATCCCTTCTATATTCATCATCTATAGAGCCTAGAAGCTTGGGTTGCAAGGAGCACTTGGAGAGGAAGGATTTGGCTAAAAGCTTGTGTCCTAATTGTGTCCATTAGGCTTTGCACTGGAATTCCATCTTCCAATAGGCATAGATCTCAATTGCTCTTTTATTTAGACTCTAATGGTTGCATTTGATCATTAGGAACCCATCCATGCACTAGGACTACCTATAGGAAGGAGAATTAGCTTCTAAAGACCCCTATTGTGAATGTTACATTGAGTTTTGTGCCCATTTTGGGAAAAATCTGAGATTGGTACACTAACTGTTGTCAATTGGACTAAATTGACATTAGATTGGTTGTGTGTGGCTAGATACATGTCCACAATTGGATACGAGTAGGACGTATCATGATACGCCTATGGTATGATTTTGTAGGTTTTTTCTTTGACACTTGTGATACACATGTCATTTATCTCACAGTACATTGTAATAGCTATTATTTACACTAAATAGACTCCAATTAATATCTTAGTTGTGTTCATATGATTTTGATAGTGTTTGGCAAGGTTTGATATATATGTATATCTTGAGTGTATCACAAGAGTATTATTGACTTGTGCATAGCTCCTCATATATGACTGGCCTGATCCCTTACCAGTACTTGTGCATAATTAATGGTAGATCCCGATCTTGCCCCAAGCTGATCACATAATAAACTAATATTTCAAGGCACTTTGTAGTTGTTCATTTCTCTATTCTAGTTTATACCTGCTGATACAGTCATTCTCTTATTTACTTATAATTCATTATTACCTGTGATATGATTACTTGTTTACTTGTTTTTCTTATTGTTCTAGCATTACTTTCCATCTTGTATTTTTATTACTTACTGTTCTTATAGGTTTTGTCAATTTAATTGAACTGCTGTCGGTTTATGTACTTCGCTCCAATCCTGACTGGATAACATTTTTTAGAGGATATCAAGGACTTTTGTCCCACTTATTATAGACCGGAAGTATATGATGGATACATCCAGGAACTCAAGAGGAGCTAGTTTCCTTAGAGGAGACACCACTAGTAGTGACTTAGCTAGCAGTTAACTTATATAGTACTGGATTTTTTTCCAGCCTCTGAGACATTGAGTTGTTATTATTTTGAGGCTGTATTAATGTTGAGATAGCTAGACTCTTAGACTTATTGATATTGATTTGGGATGTATACTTCTAGACATCTAGACATCTCTTGGATTCTTATTTCGTATCATTATCGGGCCATTTGTCTCCCTTATAGTCTACTGTGATTGAGTATGATTATTATTATTATATTATCCTCCTTTTGGAGTTGAGATATCATTAACAGGTTATGATGTATATTCATGAAATGTTGATAGTTAGTATTGTTGATCTAGACAACGTTCTACGTCATTGTTACGTTGTAGGCTGGGCATTGCCACTCACTTGTACCCTTATTCTGGGTGCCAGCCGTGACACGTTTGATCATGTTTCCAAATTTGGGGCTTGGTTAATTTACTCGTATACCATTGTCTATGTAGCAGAGCTTTGGTAATTATCTGGACTCGTTCGCCCATTGGTATCACTACACAGTGCCATGTGATTGCCAGTTTGGCTTGGCCTGGTATTAGGAATGTCACAACTGAATTATTACTTAGGAAGCTATATTTGTTACCTTTCTGCATTTTATATTTTCTTTTACTGTTGCTTTGGCATGTATATTATGTACCTTATTAGGCCCCCCTAAGGATCTGGTGATCTCTCTAGGTAGTCGTTTGTGCAGAGAAAGTTTGTTGATCTGGGTGGTGTTGTTATTGTTCGATTCAGGTAATTATCTAATTGGTATCTTTATTTTATTCCTCTGACATTATATTTATTTCCAATACTTATTCTGTTGATATGGCCTAGTTTTATAACCTATATTTTTGACACAAGCTTGTTCAGACAACTATAATAGAGTATGATCTACTTTATTATATATTATCTATTCTTGTTTGCTAGTATGATCTAGCGTGTTAATGCCCGATCAATATAGTGCACTTGGTCCTTCGATAGATTTATCTTCAATAGATTAAGATATATAATTTTCATAGTGATATAGAAATATGACTACCTGACATAGACATCGTATAAGTATTCGAGCTGGGCTGCAGTCCACTTGATATGTAGATGACATGTTTACATATTCTAGTACTACGTATTTTGGGACTGGGTGTGACACGTTTTTTTGGTGGCCCATGCAGCTCGATTTAGTCGTTTCGGTTACTTTACCGTACCGAGCGGTTTGCCTTGTGAATAGGATTAGACTCTTAGGATTCTTAATCCACAATTGTCTTGAGAATTCTTTTAGAATTCATCCTTGAATTCGTATTTGCACACAACTATTTTTCCTTCGCTTTCTCGTGTCATTGCCTCTCGTCCCTTCCTATTTCTTAGTGACGAATGATCGTACTTTATAGAATTTATCAGTATTCATTAGGTAATTTTGTAAATTAGTTTTCTTATTAAATTTGGGTTGCTTGATATATATGAGGGTATTAGGGATGCCAAATGACATAGGTATATAGTGGTATTAAAAATTTGTAATTAGTGGGCAAAGATTATGAAATTTTATGGCAACATGTATTTGATAGGGTAGTGTGATCAAAGGGGGTAGACGTTCTCAAGGCACAATATGATTCATGGGTAGTAAATTAATAATTGAAATGATTGATAAAGTTACTATAAATTTGCAAACTTGAGAGAGAGGGAGTAGTTTGGGTTCATTTTAATCTTTGAGAAGGTTTTTATAAAATCTTGTCTTTATGGAAAATGTTAAGGTATGTAGAAGTTATGTTGAAAGTCAAATTAGAAAGAGAATTTTATATATTAAAGGTATAGAACTTAAATGGTGATTGAGAAAGGCAATAAAATAAAATAAAGTTGAGATATTTTAGTGCATTTGACTTCATGAATTTTCAAAAGAATATTTATGGTTATTTGGGGATAGAGATTTGACTTAGGAAGAAAAGTGTCTGGAAGATTAAATTTAATTTTTTTAATATATATAGATTTGATTTAAGAATTTACAATTAGTGGATTGGTTAAAATTTGAGCTTGAGGACGACTCATCAATTTAAATTTTGAGGCTAGAAAATTGAATTTAAATTTTGAAGGCTATAGAATTTGAAATTTTAAAATTTGAAAGATTGTTGAGTTGTATAAGTTTGAAGAGATTGGGGTAAGAAGGGACTTGCCTTTAAATTTATAATTTTTTTTAGGAATGGAATCAAATTTCGAGGATTAGAAATGCTTAAAGATTATTATTATTTGATTTTAAGGCTTGAACAAATATATAGGACAAGACCTTTGAGAAAATTAATCGGTAGATTCAAAAGTTAAAAAGGATTTAGGATATAGTGGTTAAGGGACTAGAAATTAAGTTCTTACTTGATGGTTATTTTGTGGATTAATTCGTACCTGTCAATCGTGCTACCCCATTGAAACTTAACCCCGTTCATTTCTTTACTGTTTGTTATCATCCAATCCTTAATTACGAGGACAAAATCATTTTAAGGTGGGTAGATTGTATGCCCTCTATTTTTAAAGATTTTTTTCCTTTTTTTGTTTATTAAATATGATTAATTTTTATTAAGCTATATTTTTATTTTTAATTATGGCTGTAAATACAATTTACCATAGCATTGACTTTTGAAGCAGAATAATATTCAATTCATCCAAACCAATTTCATATTCGTCTTCTAGACAAGACCAACTTCGTTTAGGCATATCATGTCCCAGGGGTTTTTCCCTCCGATATTTATGGCACACATGTCCAATTGCACATGACACTTGACACTAGCTATTTAATATTCTAATTATGTTTATATATATTTTTTAGACTTGCTCATATGATTTGGTAGGATTCAGACAAGGTTTGGTATAGGTATCTTGGGCGTATCACAAGCGTATCGTAGACTAGTGCGATACGAGGGTGATGCACACCAAGTATTTGATTATTTGCTTGTGTGTGTGTGTGTGTGTGCCATATAGATACACATGTGTATCTGTCTTTACGACATGTGTGTGTGTGTATGTGGGTACACACATGTAGTTGTGTGTTTGTCACATATCGACATGTGTGTGTGTGTGTGTGTGTGTATATATATATATGTGTGTGTGAGTGTGTTAGATAGGAAATCATATGTGATAGTGTGTGTGTGTGTGTGTGTGTGTGTGTGTGTGTGTGTGTGTGTGTGTGTGTTAATGTAATATTGAGTTAGAGTCATGTGTATGTGTAAAGGGGATGGATAGGTGATAGGTAATTAAACAGCTTGATAGAGATATTGGTAAATAACTTGATAGATATATTGATGGTTAGCTTGATAGATGGATTGATAGAACATAAAGAGGGGGCATATCAGAACAGTAGCAGTGGTACCACTGCTTGCTTGGGTATTAGCAAAACAGTGGCAGCAATTAAGGGCAGTTGTGCATATATATAAGCAACAGCAGCTGTAGGGGGCAGGGGTATTAAGTGGTGTGTGTGGATTAGTGAAGTAGGGGGGTCTGCTAATGCACAACAGCAATTGCTACTAGGCTACTCTGCCATACATAGCAGCATTTGTGAACTGCAATAGGCCAGTAGGTAGTGACTGTAGCAGTAGGACAGTAGAAGCATTGGAGCATTAATGGGCAGCAGGCTATGGAAGGCATAAGAGCATTAACAGGCATCATGAGCAGTAGCACTAGTAACCTGTGTAGGGGAGTCTAGAATTGAGAAGTAGAAGTCAGTAATAGGCGTTAGCTAATAAGAGGGAAAATGTGTAAAGGGTTTCCTATGTGTGCATATGAATACAAGAGGGAAGTAGTAGCCTGCAGTAGGCTTGCTATAAGGTTGTATACAACAGTGAAAAGGAAGTGAGTAGGCAATTGAGGGAGAGAGGTATTTGAAGCAACGACAGTATGTGCAAGACATGCACAGTGAACAACAAGGGCAAGGTGAGCAAGGGTTTTGTCAGCTTGTAGGCAGCAGTGGGGGTGCAAGAGGAGTGTGTGTATGTTGAGTGTGTGTATTATCCTAGAGTATAGGCAAGATGATGGATATGTTAGATTGGATTTGACATGTAATATGTGGGTATGTGATAAGGTTTTGGGTTACCTAGGGATATGTATTTGGGTATTACCCATATGTAGAGGCATAGGATAATAGGTAAAGTATTTGATTTTACCCTTTTGATAGGGTATTGGGTAAGGTAATTGGTTTACCTTGTGTTAAGGTATAAGGGTAATACATAATATATTGGGTAAATAGGTTAGGATATTGCATCATAGAGCCTATGGGTATACTATATAGGTATATACATAGGGTATGGCCTAGTATAGACTAGAATACCTTGGTATGGCAAGGTATTGTCACGACCCGCACCCAGTTAAGGGGCACGAGCACGTGGGTACGTTCAGCCTACGCTGCAATTGTTGAACCCTAGAGGGGGGTAAATAGGGTAATAAAATAATTACCAACAATTAAAAGCAATTTAAAGGATAACAAAGGAGAGAAGGGATTCAAACACTCGATGTATTCTCCCAAGGGGCACTCTAGTTCCGAAACTCTCTCCGGCTTTAATCTACTATTTGAGTAAATAGTTACACACGAGTTTGGATCCAAAGAACTCGTCAACTTCAACACGAGTTTGGATCCGAAGAGCTCGTCCACTTCTTGCACATTAGTTTTCTTCCGAAGGCTCGTCAACTTCTTACACACGAGTTTTCTTCCGAAGGCTCGTCAACTTCAACAAAAGAAAAGAAGGCTTTTGATCTTCTAGAACACTTTGAAGATTGAATGTTACAACTCTTAAATACTCTAGCACTTAAGGTTGGGTGACAAATTAAAGCTTTGGGTATAGTAGGAATGGTGAGGCTCTTTGGTAGTTGAGAAAATTTAAGGCTCAAGTGGATGCCTTTAAAGTGAAGACACAACCACCTTAAATAGAACACCAAGAGAGCTAGTCATTTAATGCTCCAAACATACAGCGGACGAAATTCCGTCGATACAGACAGGAATTCCGTTGGTTTACCGTTCTGAATAGTAACGATAATAAATCTAGCCGTTGGAGCATTTAATGCTAAGATCTGTCTATTAAAAAAAAAAAAAAAAGCAGATGGAATTCCGGCGGTACCAATCGGTGTACCGTCGGTATACCGATTATCGTCACAGAACTAATTTTGTGCTTTGATATTGGTGTATCGTCGGTATATATCGGTGTACCGATTATCTTCACAGAACCTTTTCTGTGCCTGATAACGGTGTACCGTCGGTATATATCGGTATGTCGTCGGTATACCGATTATCTTCACAAAACTATTTCTGTGCTTAGAAATTGGTGTACTGTCGGTACGATATAATTTTCTGTCGGTATTTCGATTATCTTGACAGAATATTTTCTGTGTAATAAAACGGTATACCATCGGTACCTATCAATATACCGTCGGTATTCCATTGACATAAGACTAGTGATTTTTGAAAGAAATTTTGTAAGGGCTTTTGGTTTGTCATCCACCTTAAGCGTTTCTTAGTTTGTCCTAGATCTTGTACAGACTCTAGGACCTTGAATCTTTGAGTGCAGGCTTTGAGGTGGCTTCTCTTCAGTCTTGCTTTAAGTCAATCTGTGAGTCTTCCGCACGGCTTAATGAGTAGCTTTGATGTCATCTATCTTTTTGTAGCAGCCTTTGGGAAGCTTGACGGTATATCTGTTTATTGAATAGATAGAGAAACTAAAACACAAAGATGCAGTTAATGTTATCAAAATTAATGTGCCAACAATCTCCCCTATTTTGATAATTGACAAAAGAAGGTAGTATCGTATTTTAGAGAGTATCTCCCCCATAGCTAGGCTACTCCCCCTCTACACGTTTCTCCCCCTTTGTCACCTAATCAAAGATGGTGGAACTCATAGTAGATAAAAATAATTAAAAAAGGTCATATATTAGAACAAAAGGATAAACAAAGCCATGCATATATTAGATAGGAAGTTGAGAGTACATGGTTGTTCTAAGACTGATACTAGACTAATAATAAGATAACTATCCTTACCGGAATAACACTGAAACTGTCATCAAATAAAGGTCCCCGAAGGACCGCACAGGACAAACATAAGACAAACAACCAAACACAAACAAACCCTAGTCCCAGAAGGACCTCAAAAGATAAACATACTAAGACACTGACACCATTCCTTATTTAGACCATCACTATGAGAGACCGGAGTTCACTGATCTGCCGGATCATCACCATCATCACCCGGGGTCACCTGGAAAGCCCCAAAAGGGTCAATGCCGTCGGGATACATAAATTCGTAGGCATTTGGATCAGAGAATTGCGAAGCATGAAAGCTGCGATCCTGAAGGTCGGGATCAAGAAAAGCATTACGGTCTTGAAGAGTACGCTGGATGAAGTAGCACTGGTTATGTATGCGACTCTGGATGAGGTTGTCGAGGCCTCTGGTGTTGTTCCGCATCTGCTCCTCAGCCTGAGCCATGCGCATATCAAAATGATGCTGAGTGAGAGGCATATAACGGACAAAAGAAGGAGGGTCAGAAGGAGCATCAGCAGCGGTTTGAGAACTGGATGGGCGGGCTAAGCGAGATGATTGGCCGGTAGCTGAGTAGCGTGACATAACCAAGTAGGAAGGAGCACCATCCGTGCAACAAAGGCTAAGGTACACACCTTTGGCTTCCAGGATGAGAGTGATGAACATGCCAAAATTTAGGGCACGCCGTCCCGCAGAGTGAATAGAGGAGAAGGCCTTCAGCAGAGTTTTGGCGAAAGACCAGGTCTTCTTAGCATATAGATAATACTTGCAAACAAGGGCATCGCAAGTGATGGCGTCATAGTTGTCGAACTTGGGAATCAAGGTGTAGCAGATGATACGATGCAGTTCGTAGTAGAATGGCTCCAGTTGCTTGGAAAGTACTGGAATGGGAGAAGCGTCAGGCCCTTTTCCAATAATGCCACAAAATTCTTCAAAAGAGACATTAGAGGTAGGATTAAGGCCGACGAGAGCAGGAAGAGCATCCCTTCGATTAGGAATTTCGAGAATCTCAGCAAGATCACGGGCGGTGAGACGAAAGTGACGATCGTTAACGAGAGTCTCGATAGCATTATTGGCCAGGTCGGGGACGAGGTTGCTGTAGAAGAGGCAAACGGCAGCAGGATATACTGGAACTCGATGGCTGAGAAGTTTTGATAGTCCCACAAACTGGAACAAAGGCAGATGATCAGAGAAGATATTCCAGTTGATTGGGTTTTCGTCGAACACGGGGTGGTATTCAAAGGATTGGAACCAAGCATTGACAGCGACACTGGATTTGAAGACTTTGCGATCATAGGCACCATTAGGTAGTGGCACGGGCATAAAGGGATTGGAAGACGAAGACGAGCGAGGTCGTTTGGTATGGGACATGGTGAAGATAGGATTTGGAAGTGAGAGAGAAGAAGTGGATGAGAGATAAAATAGAGTTGAAGAGTTGTGTATGTTAGAAGTGGAGGGAAGAGGAAGAGAAGAGAATTGAATAGATGGTTTTGGAAAGTTGTAATGAATCATTAATAGAGAGGTTTAAATGAGGAGAGATAAATGAAGGGATGTGATTGGATGTATGGGGGGTGAAAGGATGGAATGAAATAAATGAAGAGGATTTGAAAAGTTGGGAAAGAGAATAAAGGAGATTTGGAGGGGCCCTTTGTAGGAAAAGTTACGTCTGTTGGTAGTGTCCGCCGAAAACGGCATGCTGTCGGAATTCTGAAACATTCTGTCGGTATTTCGATTTTGTAAGCAGAATTAAACTGAGAACAAATGTCGGTGTACCGACGGTGTTTCGTAGAAGTCCGTCGATTTTCTGATCGACCGAGAGACTAAGAGTCAAGGTTAAGAATGCCCAATTCTTGGCAAAGAAATACAAAGCGATCCTCGGGTAAAGGCTTTGTGAAGATGTCGGCAAGTTGATAAGTAGTGTCAATGAACTCAAGATGAATGTCACCCTTTTGTTGATGGTCATGAAAAACATGGTGTCAAATCTCAATGTGCTTGGTGCGTGAGTGACAAATCGGGTTTTTTGTGAGATTTATAGAACTAGTGTTGTCACATTTAATGGAGATAATAGTTGAAGAAATGCCATAGTTTGCAATTGTTTGGGTCATCCAAAGAATTTATGCACAACAACATCCAGCCGCAATGTATTCGGCTTTAGTGGTGGAAAGAGCGACAGAGTTTTGTTTCTTACTAAACCAAGATACCAAAGATTTTCCAAGGAATTGACATGTACCGCTAGTGCTTTTTCGGTCAATCTTGTATCCGTCAAAATTTGCATCCGAGTAGCCCACAAGCTCAAAGGATGGAGATTTCGGATACCAAAGTCCCATGTTTATGGTGCCTTTGAGATACCAAAAAATGCGCTTAACAGCACATAAGTGTGATTCATTAGGATTTGCTTGGTATCGTGCACAAAGACATACACTTAACATGATATCAAGACGACTAGCAGTTAAGTAAAGTAAGCTAATGATCATACCTCGATACTTACGAATGTCAACAAAAATACTATTTTTATCGTGATCAAGCTTTGTCGTTGTGGCCATAGGAGTTCTCATTGATTTGGATGAGGCTAGCTCAAAGCGTTTGAGGAGATCCTTTGTATATTTAGCTTGATTGATGAATGTGACATTTGGTCCTTGCTTGATTTGTAATCCAAGAAAGAATGATAATTCTCCCATCATACTCATTTCAAATTCATCCTGCATAACTTTGACAAATTCTACGCATAGTGTCTTGTTAGTGGAGCCAAAAATAATATCATCAACATAAATTTGCACTAACAGAAGTGTGGCATTAAGAGATTTAATAAAAAGTGTTGTGTCAACTTTGCCCTTCGAAAAATTATGAGAAATGAGAAAAGAGTTAAGACACTCATACCAAGAACGAGGAGCTTGCTTGAGGCCATAAAGGGCTTTGTGTAATTTAAAAACATGATCAGGAAATTAAAAATTCTCAAAACCAGGAGGTTGCTTGACATAAACCTCTTCTTTAATAAACCCATTTAAAAAGGCACTTTTGACATCCATTTGAAAAAGCTTAAAATCATTGAAACAAGCAAAAGCGTAAAGCATTCGAATGGATTCAAGACGAGCAACCGGCGCATAGGTTTCTTCGTAGTCAATGCCTTCCTCTTAGTTATAGTATTGAGCAACTAATCGAGCTTTGTTACGAGTGACAAAACCATCTTCATTAAGTTTTTTTTCGAAACACCCACTTTGTCCCAATACTGGGATAGTTGTGAGGCTTAGGAACAAGTTCCCAAACATTGTTTTGCTCAAATTGATTTAGCTCTTCTTGCATGGCAATCATCCAAAATTTATCATTGAAAGCATCATTAACATTTTTAGGCTCTATCTGGGAAATAAAAGCCACATTTGTACAATGATCCCGTGTAGCGAATCTAGTGATAACCCATGAGAAAGGGTCACCAATAATAAGCTCCTTTGGATGATGGGGGAAAATCCTTATTCTTTTGGAAGATCCTCTTGAGGAGGCTCTATTGGTAGAGACTCTTCGGGCGGAGTAGTCTCAACTTCATTGCTAGATGAGGGAGTAGTAGTATCTCCAAGAGAATAGTTTTTCTATCCAAAAGAGATGTCATCAACATCATTGGAGGAAGAGGATGTAGAAGTGTTAAGTTTGTCAAAAGAGACATTTATTGACTCTTCGACAACAAGACTTCTTTTATTGAAAATACGAAACCTTTATTGTGCATAGAATAACCAAGAAAGATACCTTCATAGATTTTTTTCTTCAAATTTGCCTAGGTTATCCTTGTTCAAAATAAAATATTTGCATCCATAAACTTTGAAATATTCAATTGAAGGAATTTTGTCAAACCAAAGCTCATATGGAGTTTTCTTAGAAATAGGTCGAATCAAGACCCTATTTATAATATAATATGCCGTGTTAACGGCTTCCGCCCAAAAGTATTGGGGAAGCTTGTATTAGTTTAACATGACCTTTCTATATCGCCAAGGGTTCTATTCTTTCTCTCCAAAACTCCATTTTGTTGCGGAGTCCTAGGACAAGCAAAATCATGACCCAAACCATTCTTTTCACAAAATCTTTTAAAATCGGCATTATCAAATTCTTTCCCATGATCACTTCTAATTTTGTTGATCATAATGCCTTTCTCATTTTGAACACGTTTACAAAATGCAGCAAATTCACGAAAGGTATCACTTTTACTAGCAAGAAAAATAACTCAAGTAAATCTCGAGAAATCATCAACTAAAACAAAAGCATACAGTTTTCTACCAAGACTAGCCACTCTACTGGGACCGAATAGATCCATATGAATGAGTTGAAGTGGTCTAGTAGTGCTTACCGAGTTGATGGATTTGAAGAAAGATTTAGTCATCTTACTTTTCTCATATTCTCCACATACCGCGTCTTTTTTGAAAGGAATGCTTGGGAGTCCTCTAACTAGCTTTTTGGTGGCAAGTCGGAAGATGGTATCCATGTTGGCGTGTCCAAGTCTCATATGCCAAAGCCAACTTTCATCATTCTTTGCTACTAGGCACCTGTCATTGTTAGTACTTTCAACAAGATAAAGAACATAGATATTGTTTTCTCTAATGCCTTCATACTCGGTAGATCCACTAGTGCTATCGGTGATGAAGCACTTGTGTTTGACAAATTTAATATTATAACCACTATCCGTAAGATGGCTAATGCTAAGAAGGTTATGCTTGAGATTAGTAACAAGACAAACATTTTTAATGTACGGATAAGGAGAGGAGTCGATATTACTATTTTTTATGATGTACCACTTCAGATTGTTGTCGAAGGATACGTGTCCTTCTTTCTTCATCGATAGCGTTGCAAATAGTAAAGCATCACCGGTCATGTGCCGTGAGCACCCGCTATCGAGAATCCATTTGATCCTAGCATTTGAAGGAGGGTTCACCTATAACACACGTTGAAGATGAAGACTATGGTACCCAAGAATGTTTGGGTCCTTGATTGTTAGTTTTAGGAACCCATTTAAACATTTTTATGTCAACATGTTTTCTCATTTGACAATAATAAGAGGTGTGTCCAAAGAGACCACAATAGTGGCACATCATAGGTGTTATAGGTCTAGAGGGGAGTGAGTGAGTATTATGTGTATGGAGAACTCTAGTATTATGAGGAGTTTTAACACGATTGTTTTTATGGTGATAGTAGAAAGCATGATGAGAAACATGATGAGAAGCATTTTTCTTTATAGAGGGTCCTTTTTGTGTAAGAATTTGGTTAGGATAGGACCTATGTGTTGTGTTATTGTGAGTGATATGCCTTTGTGCCTTAGTGTGAACTATATCCCTATCCACTTGTTTCTTGCCATTTGTAAGAAGGTCATTGTACTTGATAGAGGTGGCATATTCTCTTTGATTTGCAGCAAGAGTCTTGTGCATAGCAAATTCATATCCTTCTTTAAGGGATTGAATTTCGACGTCCTTTTTCTTGATGATGTCTTGTGATTCTTGGAGCTTTAGTCGTAGCGACTCTATCTCATCTGTGTCAAAAATAGGAGATTTTCCTTTTATATCTGGAATGATATTGGAAAGCCTTTCTATTTCTTGTTTGTGAGCATCAATCTCTTTGAGAAACTTTTTATACTTATTTTTTATGACCTTGTGTTCATCGTGTAATTCAAGAATGGCATTTTCTAATTCATTATAAGAAAGAGCATTCATGGAGAAGTCATCGAGTACCTCAGTTACCATGAGACAAACAATTGTGTTATGCTTGCATTCTTTGTCGTTGTCTGAGTCGCTAGAATCACTCTCACACTAGATGCTAGTGTTGGTGTACTTCCTGGAAGATGAGCTTCCTTTGTTGGACTTCTCGTATTTGCTTGATTCTTTTCTTGCCATGGGACAGTCTCTCTTGATGTACCTGGTTCTTCTGCAGTTGTAGCAAGAGGGTTCTTCATCGTTGTCCTGTCTTGTACGGTTTGCTTTGTTGAACTTGAGGAACTTTCGGAAGTGTTTGGCGGTGAGAGCTATTTCTTCATCATTCGACTCATCATCGTCGGAGCTATCTTTTGAAAAGGACTTCGTGGCCTTGAGAGCCAGAGACTTTTCTTTTTCCTTTGTCTTCTCCTTCTCTTTTTCTTGTACTAAAGATTTTTCTTGGTCTTTTATGTCTAGCTCGTGTGTCATAAGCTTTCCCATGAGGGTTTCAAGGTTCATTGTTGTTAGATCATTCCCCTCAATGATGGCGGTAGCTTTAGGATTCTACCCTTTTGTTAATCCACGGAGAATCTTTCTAATCTTTTCATGAGTGGGATATTCCTTGCCAAGAGAAGAGAGAGGGTTAATGATATCAAAGAATCGAGTGAACATAAAAGTAATAGACTCATCTTGTTTCATTTTAAAAGATTCATATTCTTGAGTGAGTCTACTAATCTTTGATTCCTTCACTTGAGATGTTCCCTCGTTAGTGATTTCCAAGAGTTTCCAAATTTTATTGTAGGTCTTGCAAGTCGAGATCCTATTGAATTCATTGCTATCAAGAGCACAGTAGAGAGCGTTCATTGCCTTAGCGTCCCGACTAGCAATCTTTTTACCGTTTTCGGTAAGTTTATCTCTAAGGATTTCGGAAACTACTTCCTCAATAACTAAGGAAGATGTAGGAATGCCATTAACAACACAATCCCATAGATCAAAATATAGGGATTTCAGATAAATGCTCATCCTAATTTTCTAATAGTTATAGTTGGTTCCATCAAATCGAGGAGGTCTATTTGTGGAGTGTCCCTCATCGTGGAATGAGTTGGTACTAGAGTTAGTGGCCATGGATCACTCTAAGGATGTAAATCTAAATCAAGAGACAAGGCTCTGATACCAATTGTAGAACCCTATGGGGGGTGAATAGGGTAATAAAATAATTACCAACAATTAAAAGCAATTTAAAGGATAATAAAAGAGAGAAGAGATTCAAACACTCGATGTATCCTGGTATCCTCCCAAGGGGCACTCCAGTCCCAGAACTCTCTCCGGCTTTAATCTACTATTTAAGTAAATAGTTACACACAAATTTGGATCCGAAGAACTCGTCAACTTCAACACGAGTTTGGATCCGAAGAGCTCGTCAACTTCTTACACATAAGTTTTCTTTCGAAGGCTCGTCAACTTCAACAAAAAAAAAGGCTTTTGATCTTCTAGAACACTTTGAAGATCGAATGTTACAACTCTTGAATACTCTAGCACTTTAGGTTGGATGACAAATTAAAGCTTTGGGTAGAGTAGTAATGGTGAGGCTCTTTGGTAGTTGAGGAAATTTAAGGCTAAAGTGGATGCCTTTAAAGTGAAAACACAACCACCTTAAATAGAACACAAAGAGAGCTAGTCATTTAATGCTCCAAACATACAATAGACAGAATTCTGTCGGTACAAACCAAAATTTTATCGGTGTACCATTCTGAACAGTAACGGTAATAAATCTAGCCGTTGGAGCATTTAATGCTAAGATCTGTCCATTCAAAAATAAAAAAGAAAGCAGACAAAATTCTAGCGGTACTAATCGGGGTACCGTCGGTATACTGATTATCTTTACAGAACTAATTTTGTGCTTTGATATCGGTGTACCGTCGGTATACATCGGTATGTCGTCGGTATACCGATTATCTTTACAGAACCTTTTTTGTGCTTGATAACGGTGTACCATTGGTATATATATCAGTATGCCGTCGGTATACTGATTATCTTCACAGAACTATTTCTGTGCTAAGAAATCAGTGTACCGTCGGTATGATACGATTTTTCGTCAGTATTTCGATTATCTTGACAGAACATTTTCTGTGCAGTAAATCGGTATACCGTCGGTACCTATCGGTATACCGTCGGTATTCCGTTGACATAAGACAAGTAATTTTCGAAAGAAATTTTGTAAGGGCTTTTGGTTTGTCATCCACCTTAAGCGTTTCTTAGTTTGTCCTAGACCTTGTACAGACTCTAGGACCTTGAATCTTTGAGTGTATGCTTTGAGTATGCTGGTGGCTTCTCTTCAGTCTTGCTTTAAGTCAATCCGTAAGTCTTCCGTGCGGCTTAATGAGTAGCTTTGATGTCATCTATCTTTTTGTAGCAGCCTTTGGAAAGCTTGACGGTATATCTGTTTGCTGAAAACATAGAGAAACTAAAGCACGAAGATATAGTTAATGTTATCAAAATCAATGTGCCAACAACAATGTCGACGGTAGAACGCATAGGACAACTACACTATCTAAGCAGAACACAGATATGATTCATAACTTGTCATCTCCGCACGAAGGAATAATATGGCAAATGAAATATATGTAACTCAATCACAAGTTCTAAAGGAAGATAAATTACGATGTTTAGATAGAAGATAAAGGAAATGGAACTAAAACAGCATAGTCACAATACAATTTAAGTCTTGAAGTGTAAGACGAACAAATACATATCCTGAAATAATAATGAAACTAAATCCCTCACTCGGAACAATCTGATACAACAAGAAATACTAAAGTTCTAAGTCACTACTAGGGCACTCTCTACTGAGCAGGATCCTCCTGAGACTCCTAGATGCATCCCTCGCATACCCCCTGCTCATAGTATATAGGACAACAGTCCTCTAAGCCATCTGAAAAATATATCTAGTCAGGATGGAGCAAAGTACAACCCAATAGCAGTTTCAATTAATTTGACAAGTACTATAAACAGTAAATATTAATATAATACTTGATGAGCAGTTTTATAAGGGACAATGTACAAATAGAGAAATAGGTAGATAAGGAACAATATATGTGATAAGGGAAACATATGTAAAAGTGTAAAGACAGGCAGATATGTAATAACGAGAAAACCTGTCATGCAAGTATACAACTAGCAAGTATAGAATAATCCAGGAAAGCTGTGTATAAAACCAGTGTTTTGAAATACCGAGTTGACATGTGAACGGCTAGGAGATAATATCTGGCAAACAACACAAGTCGTGTGTGGCTGCTATTATTCCAATAAGACCAAAGGATAGAAAAGGTATGTTCACATGTCTCCTATATATTTTCCTGCCCGACTAGTACACATGGATCTAGGTCCCAACACGAATCTCAATAGTCCAGAATACATATATTAGTCCAGTGATTCATTAGTCCAGTAAATGTCAATAGGAATGAAACCACGTATCTCAAGACAATGAATCCATACAATACCAATCCGTGTATCCATCGTGTCAGAAATTAAATAAACACTAATATAAACATGCATCATAGAAAATATCAAGTAATGGAAACTATCAAAGAATGTACTCGCCTGTGGTCCTGAGCAATGAATGTGAATCGAGGCCCAAAGTGATGACACACAAACCTATATATGAATATACATCGTTAATTGGTGTTTAAGTGTGTTAAACGTGGATATCTAGTGTGTGATATATAATCTAAGTCAATTCTAGGTCAAACTAGGCTTCCGGGGTCGAACTAGGTCATTACCTTGTCATAATAAGTACCCAATTACCTATACTCTTACCTATACCTATATATTTACCCATATTATATTTATATACTAGATAGGCATACATACCTAATATCCCTATATTATTGTATCAATCCTACATCATGACCACCTAGGTACCAAGATACCCTATGTAGCATACCATGGCCCCTAGTGTATTTGCCCTATCTTATGTGTAGATATATATTCCTATGATATGATATCTATATGATTTTTAATATTACTTTACTCATTCCTACCCCCTTGATATATGTATCTTTATCAATATCCTATTGATGACTAATAATTCTATAGGTAACTACCTAGGTAACCCTATACTAAGTAAATACCCATTACTATTTCATATGTTATTTCCTATTACCTACTATAGGTAATCGCTCAATTAACTACTATAATCTCCTACCTATCCTTAGCAAAATCTTTAACACAACACACTCACATACATTATCCTGCCTTCACCAGTATGGCACACTTGTGTGTGCCACATTCACTCACGCACTCATTTAAAGACACTAGCCTATACAGGCCTGAACACTCCCACACACATATGGATATTGTAACATAGCCTATGTGCTAATTCCCATCACTAAATTCCCTAAACATAGCCTACTGCCCTTCTTCAAATACCTGCTGTTGTCTTTCACTATATATCTCTCTGTGTGTGTGTGTGTGTGTATAACACACACTCCTGCCACATGTATATGCCTATAGGTTCTCACACACATACAAATACTCTAATATAACACACACACACACACCTACATTTGCACATATTTCAAAATTTCTCCCTCTCACTGTCTTGTTGCTACTGGACCTCTTCCTCCTTATTGTGTGCACTGCCTACTGCAATGGGGGACTGCCTGCCTACTTTTCCAATGCACAGGCACTGAGCCTGTGTACTCCACACTAATCCTATGTACACTGCTGTCAATCTTCTACTGACCTCCTCATATCTTGATCCTTGACACCTTCACAATTACTGACACACTAAATATATATATATCCCTCCATGACACTCAATCACCTAACACTCATACATAACACTCTCACACTACTCACACATGGGTGATCCCCTTTCTCTGTTCAGATATGCAGGGGCAAGGTGCCCCTGCCTACTGCTGCCAACTGATACTCAAGTGAGTATCACACCACTTACACCTAGATACATTCTCTCACATACTATTAACTTATGAAACTAACACATAGCCTAGGACAAACACTCACATCCTATGCATTATCATATAGGGACACATTCATGGACACAGGTTCACACAATTTCCCTCACTCGAATTTCCTTGAAACCAAAGCCCTCTCCCAGTCTTCACTTCCTATGACAACACACAAGCCTATAATCTTACATATATATCTAAATAGGTGCAACACACATGCACATGACCCCACTAGGATATTCCCTCACTCACATTCCTGTATTTGAAATATACTCCTACTACCCTGCATTACTGAAATAGGTTCAGATAATCCCCTGCACAGGGAATGACACAGGCACTCTAACCCTATGTTATCAGGGGCAGGTAGCCCCCTTCCATTTCACTGCCCAACTCCTGGCAGGAGGCCAATTGGCCCTGCCTAACATGCACTGCCCTCTGTCCTAGATCAAAACAAGTCCTCACCCCACAGGTCACATGACACTGTTACTTGACAGTTCACTCTTCACACTAATTCATCTCTCTCACATAGGATAAGCCTAAGCTCACTGCTTGCATATACTGTACTCATGTATGGGGCACATACAACCCCCAATTCCTGGACTGTACTCCCTAGCTACTGCATTGCTATCTTAACCTCCCTAGACTAACACTCACACACTCTTCATTGGGTCACCTACCCTGCTGTTGCAGAAAGAATTCCTCCATCTTCTTATTTACCCGTATGATAGTTGTTAACTTGTTAAACTATTAACTGTTAACTTATTGGTTCTATTTGCATTCCGGACAGGGACTTCCTTCTCCCCTATACAATTGACTACTAAAAACAGGGCAAGCCCCGCATTTCCTGTGCACACTAGAGCACAATTCCTCCCCTATTGCAGCTAATGGCTGTTGTTTCAGTCACAAACCTATGTACATCAGTGCACAGGTGGTATTATTTCCCCAATTCCTCCTACCATTCATTTCCCATACACTACCAAAATAAGCCATATCAGCGACGAAATTAGCGACGCCAATTTAAAACGTCGCTAATATTTCTGGAATTAGCGATGCCAAAAGTAAGCATCATAATACGTCGCTGATAGCGACAAACAGCGACATTTTACGACTACCTTTAGTGTAATAAAAAGCAACGTCGTTGATTTGTCGGAAAACGTCGCCAGTTTTATTAGTTCAGCGACGTTTAGCGTCGCAAAGCTTATGGCGTCGCCGAATATTAAAGGAAAGTCGACGCTTTGCGACGTATTTACAGACGTCGCTAACTTACTACTAAATAGGGTTTCCTCGGTTCAACTTTTCATTTCTCCCTCTCACCAATTTTTTTGTTCCTGCCCCTCTTCCCCCGACCTCGACGACAGCCCGACCCCCTTCCCTCCGGCGCCGCTCATCCTCCTCCTCCACCGCGAGCCCCGTCTCCTCCTCCTCCTCCACCGCGAGCCCCTTCTCCTCCTCCACCGCGAGATCCTCCTCCTCCTCCACCGCGAGATCCTCCTCCTCCACCACCGAACTTGTCCTCCTCCTCCTCCTCCACCACCGCGAGGAGACTGAAGGTAAACCCTAACCCTAATTGAGGTGTTTTTCGTGTCCAAAATGGACACGAAGACACATTACGACCATGTGTTCACTGATACAGTGTGTTCGTGAGGTTTTGGACACTTTGTGTCCATTTGTTGGACACGTGGACACCCCCAAGCATGCATAAATATATATTTCACCTCTGTACACTTAATCCCCTACTTACACTTATGTATTTTCGTATTAATTTGGATTTGCATATTGGGTTTGGGTTTCGATATAGTGTTTGATACATTGTTTCACCTTGCAACATTCCTACACTTAGAGACGTTTAGTACACAACTAATTATTTTATCCTAGTTCGCAAGTGTACTTTTGGGTAATCTAGGTATATTAGTTTACCAATATCCCCAATGGCCGGAGATTTTAAGTATATGAACCAATTACTCAACATCTATTTGTTGAAGTATGGTACTCCATTCTTCGTAAGTTCTAGCTATATATGTCTCAAGATCCAATACTCAAAAATCCCAAGAGGAAGAAGAAGAAAAGAATAAAATGACATCGCTCAACACCCTATGACAACTCCATGAATAAAGTAGACGAAAATTGTCGTTTTAGCGACGTCTTTAGGCGTCGCTAAAACGACGTATTCTGGTAGTGATATACACATTAACAAGCCACTGACTATGCTAACACGCTAGCCCATATATATATATATATATATATATATATATATATATATATATATATATATATATATATATAGAGAGAGAGAGAGAGAGAGACTTCTTAAATGAGCAATACACACACACACACACACACACACACACACACACACACACACACATATATATATATATCCATTGACATACACATTCATTTACATATATATAAATAGACACTTGGGACTTGTATACACCTATTTTATGAGCTAACCAAGCTACACCTAGTGCAAAATCTGAAAAACAACATTAAATAGCCAATTTGTCATTTTGACAAACACTTGGTGTGCCATCCTCGGTTTTCTCCAAAAATGACACTAAAACTCTATAGAACTCCTATCAAAATGATGGTTAGAGCCTTGCCCTTCTCCCTATGGGTACCCCTAGTCCATGGGTGTGTTCCTACTAGTGTCATGCATGAAAATAGAGTCTTAAACTAAGAGAAATGTCATGTGTTTACCTATTGGGAGATGGATTCCCAATAAAACTCTTAGGGATGGCTCAAGTGTCAAGTATGACACCAACTCCCATGCTATTGGACTCCTCTTCTCTTGCTCCTTGGTCTCCAAGCTCCAAGCCTTCTAGGATGAAGATTTGATGAAGTTTGAAAGGGGTTTGGAAGAGTTTTGGTGGAGGGAAGTGTGGGAAATGGAGGAGGCCTGTAGAGAGCTTAACTAGAGTTTCTTGGAGGCTCAAATGAAAATGAAGAAGTGTGAGAGAACCCCCTCCTTATGGCTGCCATAAATGTGCCCTAAAATCGACTTTGAAATGTCCAAAACACCCCTCAAGTTGTCATGAACACTTAACTTAATGTGAGGTAGTTTCTAGTCTAAGTGTTGGGTTAATTCTATTCCAAATGTTGACTCAACATGACTTAAATGTGGCTAGTTGTGTTCAACCTAAAACATAGGTCCAAGTGGTCATGTCTAGTCCAAATAGGTCTACTAATCAAGGGTCCAATAAATAGGCTAGTCTACTAATAAATGCAACCATCACATTTAATAAAAAATATACACAATATCCAAGTGATGTAAAATGACAAAAACATTCCTATCTAGAAATGTGGTAGTGACATGTATGAACCTAAAAACCTAGATATGACCTAGATTAGGAAGGTATTGACCTAGTTTGACTTAGAAAAGACTTGGAGACCTAGTATTGAGTTAGTATAACTTATTTATGATTCCAAAATACGAATTTACATTGATATTCCATATTTAGGTCTTCGAGTCACTATTTCAGATATTGTTGATACTTCACAACAAATCTCAAGCGAGTACATTTTCTGACAATTTCCGTTTATGATATTTTCTACGTTTTCTGTATTTAGTGTAGATATCCTTGATTCTTTTGACACATTGGTTACACGGATTGGTATTTCCTGGATCCCGTCATGAGATGTTATTCCTTGTATGTCTTGGTATACCCTGTGCAAGTCTTGTTGTTTTTCTTGTGCATTGTATAGACACCGATTCCTGCGAAGGCTCGCGACCTTTCCAAAGAATCCTGTGTCATAATATACCATGGTTGGATCCACTGTACCAGTCGGAGGCGGGGAGTAGTAGTATAGATATATGATCATACCCTCCCTGTACATGTCATGTTCCCTTTAAGTGTTAATCATACACCGCACGTATGATTAACCAGGCCATTATTTCCTGTACAAGTTCCTAAGATGATCACATGTTGAAACTAGTGCTCACTCACTTAGATAGTTACTTCCTGACTATTGACATGATGATTCCTGTTCTCCTATTTATTTACAATATTTCCATATTTGTTACATTCACGTACATGTTATAATATCTTGTATTATATCTCTATTTATTGTTACATAGTCTTTATCATTTACTGGAACTGTTATTAGAGGTGTACTTCGCTCCAATCCTGACTGGATATATTTTTTCCAGATAATTTAGATGACGGTTGTCCTACTACTATGGCCCACAATATGTAGTAGGTGTAGACCAGGAGACACTGATCCAGGGAGGTTTAACTCCAGCCGAGGAGGCTCTAGTAGCGACTCAATTAGACTAGTTTAGTACTGGATTTGTCTCCATCTTTGACTCTTGGCATGTTATTATTTTGAGACTGATGTTATTGAGATAGTTGACTCTTAGACTATCTTTGGACTTGTACTATGTTATGTTAGACTCCTAGATATTTTATATCATATCTTTATCTTATTCGAGCCATTTATCTTCCTTATAGTCATTGTGATTGAGTATGGAGATTATCATTATTTGTCCTCCATTTGGAGTTGAGATATCTTGACTAGTTATGATACATATTGCTAGTTAGCATTGTAGTCCTAGACAACGTTCTACCGCTAATGCTGCGACGTAGGCTAGACGTACTCACGTGCTCGTACCCTTGCATCGGGTGTGGGTCGTGACAAGATTGGTTTGGGGTTGATTATAATTTTTGTTTCAAAATGTAGTCTACCAAACTATTTGGTAATATCATTTTCCTTTTGAAATCCATTTCATATTTCAACAACTTTTGAAAGCAAATGAGAAGATGGTATCAGAAATTAGCAATCCCAGACCAAGCCTTATTGTTCTACCCATATATAGGGATGGTAATGGGGCAGGTAGGGGCCGGAGACCATACCCCCATCTTCGTCCTTGGTTAGTGTTATACTCCTCATCCCCGAACAGGTTTAAATTTTTATCTCCATCTCCGTCCCTGTTAAACAATACATTTTTGCCCCCATCCCCGTCCCGTTATCTCTTTTGGGGACGGGTTTTCCATCCATGTTCCTCATCTTCGTTCCCTGTTAACTCTATTATCTAGTGTCCGTGTATTCAACCTAAAGATGGCGAATAAACTGTCAGAAGACAGGTTCGATCATTTTTAACGTTCCACTGGGGACAGACGAGTGGGTCCTGAAAAATATTGCTGCTGTGAAAGTAGAATAGGTGAGGATGGAAATTGGCGAACCATATATATATATATATATATATATATATATATATATATATTAACGACAAGAGAATTTATTAATAGGCGGAAGGTGGCGTCGGGAGATAGCCCAAGCACCTAGAAAATCTCCAACGACGGGAGGACGCCAGGACGGAAAGGACAATGGTAGCACCAACAGCTGGCGCCGGAAGAAAAACAACGCAACAAAACCATTGGCCAGCCCGGGCTAACCCGGGGGACACAAAAAGAAAGGGGTAAAGAAGGGTTGGGCAATCCCTGAGACAGGAGCTTGGACGGAGTGAGGGCCGGGGGGACACCAGACCCTCTCCAAGAAACCCAGACTACAGAGGTCTCTGAGGGTTGGTCGATAACTCCTTACACCGACCGCTGGTTGAACGTAAGTACCGTGGCGCCGCAGGCACCAAAGCTCTCTTGCGTTTGGAGGCTATGTATGCCTCTGGATTGGAGTGCTCACTGCACTGAATGCCTTGAGCCGCGTCGATGGCCTGTTCTACCTCCAACATTCTGGGAAGAATCGAAAATAAGTATTCCAGTTGTTCTGCCATGGCTCTAATGATGACATATTCCTTGACCGCCTCCACCAGTGAACTGACCTCAGTAATCTGATCAAATTAATCTCGCAGATAAGGCCGGGAATCCGTAATCGCATTAAGGCCATCCTCGATGTGGGTCGCTTCTGGTGTTCGAGCTGGGGAACAGCCGAGACATCATCTTCGACTGTGTCCTCTTCTGCTATATCTGTGTCTTCTTCTGCTTCATCATCATCTGGTTCCTGATTTGTATCCGATGGGATATGCTCCATATGTTCTTCGGGAAGGTCCTTAGCGAGGATATGATATCGAATTTGTTGGCGAGGTTTAGAGAAGGGGATTTGATGTGAGCATTGGAACTCTTCTTGAGAATAGTAAGAGGTGTGGGGGTTCCTTCGACCGAGAAGATGACTCCCGAGTTGGCATATGTGAGAGGAGGCTCCGAAGGTGTTTCTGAGGGTTTGGCAACGAGGGGGTTGGATGATGGTTTGAGGGAGGTTTTAGTCGTAGCTTCAAAGCGGATGTGGGTGTTGGAGGGAGGTAATATGGGAGGTTGTTGTAGATCTTTGTTCTGTCTGGGGGCAGCCTGCTGGATGTTCTTCTTCTTAAGCTCAGGATGTGCTTTAAAGCAATGATCGGTGCGGTGTCCTCTCTTGTGACATTGTTTGCAAAAGATGGTGTTGTTGTTGAATATTATTTGCTGGGTGAGCATCTTGCTGCGTAGTGAGATTTGAATTTGGTTGGGGAGGTCTTTTGATAAGTCGAGTTCCATACATATTTTGGCGTAGTTACCCTTAGAGAGGGTTCGGGTTTCCTTCGCCATGGCCACGTACGTCCCGAAGGATTTTGCAATCCGTTTCAAGGCTCCAGGGGTGAAGCAGATCAGGGGGAGGTTTGGGAGTGTCACCCATGCTGAGACTATTGCAGAATCTTTGGATGTGTCGAAGTCAGGAGACCATTTAACGATCGTGTATGAGAGATTGTCGATCCTGCATGTTCCTCTTATCCGAACTGAATGGTAGTCTGATTCTGAAAAGAGGTGGATATAAATGTGTTTAGGGTCCATGGGGGCAACCTTGTACCCCGCTGAGATGCCCCAATTGTCAATCTCAGCCTGGACCCGCGGTAGTTTCGGGCAGCCTAATGAAAATTTTAGGACGAAGGTGTGATGAAAAGTCGCTGACAGAGAGATGATTTCGTCGGACGAGAAGGGCACGGGGATCTTGTTAGTATCTAACGAATTGGGTGGATCGATGTCAGGCAGCTCGATCTCGGGGACCGACGTGAAGGTAGCCCGGGTTGACCTAAGCTTGTCAGCGTACGTCTCCGGAGCGGGAGAAGGATTGGGACGCGGGCTAACTAGATGGGGGTGCGGCCCCGGTATCAAGATAATTGGGAATTGGGAAAACTTAAAGAAGAAAAAAGGAAAATTTCTTTAAAGAAAATGGAAAATTAATAAAAAGATTGATACATAAGATAAATACAAGAATAAATAAGATGAGATTCGCCCACCTCCCATATATTTGATCCCTTCCCCTATAAAGAAACTTGCAAGGCCAACTCCATTTATAATTCCATCAATTATATGTCTATCAAAAAACTGAATTAGTTCGGCTAATCTTCTTATACCCACAGTGAAAATCTTCATATAAAAAATATCTATGTAACCACGATTATATGACCAATTATATATCCAATTTTGGATTCGGTCCAAGCGCAGGGCAGCGCAGGGAAGGCAATCTCTGGGAAAAGAGTAGTTGCGCCCATAAGTAGACCCGAGGGGGGTGCGGAGGAGGGAGTGACGGGCCGGGATGACCCATTAAGGAGCGCGCCGGAGGAGGGGTGGATCCCGGAAGGCCCTGCGCCAAGAGAGGAATGCGTATGATCTTGGTAGAACTGACCTCCGGGTGGCGCGTCGGGAGGAAGTAGCGCCAGGCGCTCACAGGGCAGTCGGGTAGGCTGCGCAATGAGAGGTATATATATATATATATATATATATATATATATATATATATATATATATATATATATATATATATATATATATATATATATTTTGGCAGACTTATTATTTTTTATATGTGAACTATCGGGTCGAAAATTTATTGAGGCGGGGAGTACAATATCCATACCCAGCTCCGAATCTATTCAAATTTTTTTTTTTAATCCCCATCCCCGCCCCATCCTCGTGTTTAAGTCTCCAAATCCGGCCTGGTCAGGGAAAAAAAATCTAAGTCCCCGTCAGGTTCGGAAAAAAATTGCCATTCCTATTAAGCTAAAAAGGTATGCTTTGGAAATACTGTTACTTTTTAGGAAGCAACAAAAAGAACTACTTTGGAAGTCTGGTCCTACTTGCTTTCAAAAGATGTCTTAAAATTTGACTTCTTATTTTTCTGAAGAGCACTTCCAAATTTTGTTTGGTAACAAGTTGCCAAAAAATTTCTAAAAAAAAAGTCTAATTTTGGAGTAACTTTGTAAAGCATGTGAAAACCTAATGTCAAATATGCTTTCGTTGTCTTTCAAAGCAACAACAAAAGCATATATCAACAACAATCTATGCTATGCTTTTAGAAGATTTTTTTTTTCTTTTCAAAATTGGGTTAATTTTTTAATATTAGTATAGAAAAGTTAAGTCCATGTTTGGCGGCCTTTGAAAACAGAGGGTCAGGTTGCTTTCAGAAACTTATTCTGCTTTTACTTCTTGAAATCAGACCCCAATACCCTTTAGGCCTCGTTTGGTTCACGGATTCAAGGAATCCGGAAAGGAAACTTGTTCCTTTCCTTTGTTTGGTAGCCACAAATTTGGGAAACACTTTCCTAACATGGGGGAAAATATGAGGAAAAATGATTCCTCTCATGACCCATGGGATTCATTTTCCCTCCTCCTTTCCCAACATTAATTGCCAAACATTGACAAAAATAGCCTTAATTTATTACCTATTTTACCAATTAACTCTTCGTATTCTGTTGATTATAATTATGTTGACATTGGATATTATTGGAATAATAATATATTTTTTCCTTTCCTTTCCTACACCAACCAAACACTGGAAAGGAAATTTGATAGGAATTCTACTTTCCCATCCCCATGAAAAATACATGGGAATTGATTTCCTTTCCGTGAACCAAACGAGACCTTAGGGTTCGTTTGGATCAAGTTTTTGTATTCCTAGGAATAGATTTTCAATTTCTTTCCCATGTCAACATTTCCATATCCATGTTTGGTTATGATAGGAATAGGTAGTTCAAAATTTAAAAAAAAATTATCTCCATGTTTGGATTACAAAGGGATATAAATATTAATTTATTTAATTTTCCTTTAATACTCTTTCATTAATTTAATGATGATTTACATGTTTGGGATAGAAGTTGAAAATTTGAAAATAAAGAGAGGGTATAACCGTCCAAACAAAATAGCCAAGTATCATTCCTAGGAAAGCTAATCTATTTCCAATGGGGAGCTTGGGAATAGCTTTCCCAAGTCAATGGAAATAGCTTTTTCCCCTAAGTCCCTCCTATTCCCTCCTCATTCCCAATCCTAAACATACCAAACATGGGTAAGTAGGGGTGAGCATTATTCGGTTTTGAACCGAAAACCGAACCGAACCGAACCGAATAAGAGATTCGGTTCGGTTTTAAAAAAAATCGGTTCGGTTTCGGTTTTGAAAATACTAAATTTTTTTATTCGGTTTCGGTTTTGGGTTTCGGTTTCGGTTCAAAACCGAAAACCGAATAAGAAATTTTAGTATATATATATATATATATATATATACATATATATATATATATATATATATATATATATTATTAATTATAGGTATATACTAAATATATATAGGTATATATATATATATAGGTATATAATATAGGTATATAATAAATATATCTAGGTATATTTAGTTGTTATATATATTAACAAAAAAATACAAATAAATCCAAAAATCGAATAAACCGAAAATCGAACCGATTTAATTCGGTTTGGTTCGGTTCGGTTATTGACCAATTCGGTTCGGTTTCGGTTTTGCTTATTCGGTTTCGGTCCAATTCGGTTTTCGGTTATTCGGTTCGGTTGGAACCGAATAAACCGAATACTCACCCCTCTGGATAAGGAATTCAAAATCCATTCCTAAGCCACAAAAACTTGAACCAAACGCCCTCTTATAGTAACTCAAATAGGGACTTGTAATGTGGTTAGGGTATCGTATAATATTTAGGTCTTTGAATTTTTTTGGTTTAGGTTATAAGAACTCATGAGTTCCTATATGATTTTTGTTAAACTTTAGATCATGGGTCATCATTTGATAGTCCAACCGTGTATTGGTCGGACCACGGACCGGACTTGGACGGTCGGATGCATAGTTCAAATCCGGCTCTATGCTAATATGGACCGGATCGAATTACCCTAATGTTTGGATTTTATCGGACTTTGGTCCATCGGACCGGACGGATAGTTCGGGCCAAATGATGAACCCTACTTTAGATAGGTTTTTAAATTGTTTTTCTTTTCAAGGGAAGAAGAAGAAGGAAGAAGAAGAAGAGAGAAAGAGGAGGATGAGGGTTAAGAAGCAGAAGCGGCACCGCAAGATCGTCCGGTTCTACTCGGCGTGCTTCGGGTTCAGGGAGCCGTTCAAGGTCCTCTGCGACGGGACCTTCGTCCACCACCTCCTCACCCACGGTCTCACCCCGGCCGACGACGCGCTCTCCCACCTCCTCTCCGCCAGGGCCCTCCTCTTCACCACCGCCTGCGCCGTCGCCGAGCTCAAGACCCTCGGCAACCCCTACTCCGCCTCCCTCTCCGCAGCCCACCAGCTCGTCACCGCAAGGTTAGGGCTTTTCTTCTTCTTCTTCTTCCTTCTGGATTGTGTTCGACCTATTTTTTATGGTGTTGGGTCTTAATTATTATTGTTGTTGTTCTGTATTTATTGTAGGTGTGATCATGAGAAGAGGGTGAGTGCCGCGGCGTGCATAGAGTCCGTGGTGGCCGGAGGCAATTCGGAGCACTTCTTTGTCGCCACTCAAGACGGAGAACTCCGGAGGAAGTTCCGCGAGGTGAGAGGGTTCTACCCACATTTTAGTAGTAGAATGTTTGTGAAAAAATGGGCGGAGTTGGACCGTCAAAATTGCAGTTTGATTGTTTCGAGATTAATATCGTTGCAAAAAGATGCTCTTTTTCCACGTTAGTGTACTGCCTAGCTCTTAATTTATGGGGGTTATGGTTGAAGTTTCCTGGCCTTGTCACGGACACAACTACCGGCACGATACAGACATGGGAACCCCGACAATATTGATTTTGGTGTCACCTAGTATATTTTGGATTGTTATAGGCTGTGATGTGAACACAACATTGATATTTGCACTGTCCATGCTTCCTAGATCCTGGCCTTGTAATGATGCACTTGCTTTAGGCAAGCTTCTAAACAGCGGTATGCGCGTGCGCGGCGGAGATGGTCGGCCTACCGCGTAGGCGCTTGGTACATTTGGGTATTTTTACTATTCTACCACTGTATTTTATTTCTATGGACCAAGTTGTAGAACAAATATTTATGAAATTTCAGTCTCGTAAAAGTGAACCAAAGGTCCATAATGCTTGCAAAATTGTTTTGCCAAAACATGTAGTCATGTATTGCTCCGCCTAGGTACCCGCCTACGCCGCCTACACCGCGTCACCTCCGCCTATGCCACCAAATCCTCGCTGGCTGCCTACTTCACTGCCTACAGCAAAAGCTGTGCGGAGAGCGGCTGCCTAGCGCCGCCTAGACGGACGACTCGACTGCCATTTAGAACACTGGCTTTAGGTCAATCTTTGTGCGGACACTTTTGCTATGTTATATATTATCAACTATAGTATGATAATTTCTAGGGACATTTCTGATTATTTATTTTCAATGGAACTTTTTGCAACTCGTAAGTAGTGGTTAATGGGTAGTTATTGCTAGAGTGTAGATGTGCATAGCATTTTAGAAGTTCCTTAGGGCTGTCCTGCATCATGTGCCTAGAAATATAAGTTTTTAACAAACAAGGTTCACAGTATCGGCCAAAACTGATACTCAAACCACTAAACCCCCTCTAAACTGCGGAAAGCGATACCCATAGGTAGGAAGGGTCTGAACGTGTACTGTGAACCTTAGTTTTGAAACTTCACATGCATTGCATGTGAAGTGATTTTAGTACATGTAGATTGCACAAACTATTAGGTAAAGGCCAATAATGGAGCAGACGATCATAATAGAGTTATCTAAAACAGTAACAGTGTTGTGCATGCCCTGTTCTGTATATTTTTGCAGTAAGAATGTCACAGTTGTTTTCACGCCGGATGGTGCCTGCATCACTAGACTTCACAAATATTTTGCATTCAAAGTTATTTTCTGTTTAACTTGAAAGGTCTATGTATTCAAATATGACTGAACATTATCCTAATGCTTGTGTTTATATCATCTATGTTATTTTTGTTTGCGGAACGCAGGTCCCCGGTGTTCCTGTGATTTATGGACTGAGGAACACCTTGTTTCTTGAGCAGCCATCGATGCAACAACGTGAATTCGTTAAATCTACTGAAGAGAAGCGCTTGCATATGAGTGAATCGGAATACCAAAAGTTGCATAAGATTAAATCAAAGGATAGGATAGACTCAGCAGATTTGTCTTCTGATCATGAGGAATCTGAAAAGGAAGTTAATATTACGCATGCGTCAAGAAATAATGGGAAAAGAAGAATGCTTGGTGTTTCAGATAAAAGTAAATTCAAAAGAAAGAGAGCAAAGGTCAGGTTTATATTTTGTCTTGTGAATTAGGTGGTATTTATATAAAGTCACTGAATCATTGTTGAGCATTCTCTTTGTTCATTGCATCTTAAAAGCAACATCCAGTCAATCAGCATCATAAACATCCAGTCTTAAATAGATACATAAGAAGCTATAGGTCTTTCGGAAGTCTCTATATCAAACTTCTATGCTTCCAAACATCTGACTTCCAGGTAGAGTGTACGAATTATATTGCCACCCGATGTATATGGTTTGCCTATTGACCTGGAATAGGCCAATACACGTCATTTTTCTGATGGTAATTATTTCAAGCACAGCCGCTTAGACAGACAATTGGCTTATAGAGTTTGGTTTTTTACATCATCATCTTCTTCCAAGCCTTCTTCCATCAGAATGGATTGGCTACGGAAGAATTAAGAAAGCTTTTATGACTGGCTGTTGACCTGTCATCAAGCCTCTTGGCCTCTATGTCGCTGACTTAGTTCCAAGCTCGTCTCCAAGGTAGCTATGAGCATGAGAGTGACATGCAATAAAACCTAGGCAGCCAGTTTGTTTTTTAACTTGAAAATTTATAAGGCTCCATGAGTTGTATCCAAATCAACCATCTTTTGGTAAATATATTATATATTCATATAGGTTAAACACACATGCAAGTATGCATGTTAAGGGTACAAATAACTTTTTTTTTTCCCTTTTTGTCATGTGTTGTTGAATTATCCTTGATATACTGATATTAGTTTGCATTCAATATTCACATTGATTCTAGTGTATCCAAATTCAAACATTATGTAACATGGTGCACATTGTATGGCCAAGATTTGACGATTATTTAGAAAGATGCTTTGGCTTTATTTCCTAAGAGAGAAGTTGGATACTAAGTTACAGATTTTGATGAAATTCAAAGTGATGTTGGTGATAATCAACACTCGTACATTTTCGGAAGGCCAAACTATGTGACAATTACTGGACAAATTTAACTCCTAAAGAACCATTATTCAAAGGGATAACCTGCACAGCAGTGTTGCAAAAAGCGGTGCTTAGTCGCTAGTCGGCCATGACCGTCTAGGATTTGGAAAAAACGGCCAAAAAAATCGAAAATACCCAAAATCGAAAGGAAAATCGGTAAGTCGGACGCCTAGTCGGCCTAGGTGGATGCCTAGTCGGTCGACTACCGCTAGTACTATACCAATTTCTATTTTAAAAAAATCAAAATGCAAAGAAAACTTAGAATTGTACCGATTTATCGGACTGAGCGACGGATCTCCCTCAGCGGCCGCGTCGTCTTCGAGCCCGGCCGGCCAGATCCGACGACCGGCTTTGCTCGCCTCTCGAGCCCGGCGAGCGCCTACTCGTGCGTCGAGCTCTCTTTCTCTCGATGAGTAATTTTCCTCTCCCTATCTTTTTTGATGTGACCACCGAGATCGGTAAAGCACTTAGACTTCTCTCCCTTATTTTCTAACAACAATACATTAAAATTTAATAATAACTTGTGAAGAAATAAGAAAGAAGAAGAATAGAGTATACATGTTTGCAGTGATAATTATTTCCGAAAGGTGTGACAAAGAGAGCCTACACGTTAGGCGGCAAACAACTAATAAATAGACCTGTCAACATCAAGATGTGACATATCAATTCATTAGTTCCAATTGTAAACATACTTTCTTTTTGGGATATTAAAACAAAGGAATACATATGGAGGAGTATAGAAGACTAATGGACAGTCGGTTATGGGTCTACACAAATGATCCTGGACCTTAGCTGGTCGGGCCAGCCTTCTTTTCAAATAAATTGAAAAAAAAAACTTAGTTGACTTTGGGCCTAAGCATAATCATTTGGACTGCACCATAATATATATATATATAAACTCAAAACGATTAATCCGACTAGTCCCCGATTAATCCCTAGTCCCTGCGAACCGACTAACAGCCAACTAATGATTTTTACAACCTTGCTACACAGAGTCTCTATATTTGCGGAAATAAGTTATGTATATGAAAGCTTAAGGCTTAAGATATAAAGAACTTGTCAAATAATACACAATCGTGCACCTATTATGATTTGTTTACTAGGGACCACTGGTCAGAGTCATTAAGGAGTTAAAATATTAAGGGCCACCATGGAGATTGTTAGCAGACCCAATAATTTGGGATAAGGGCTCTAATGTTGTCATGCATGTATAAGAATTCTATTTCATTTGGGACGAATCTGGTGGTGTCAACCCATCATTGGCATCGACTTCAGCTTTTGATTTTAAGTTCTTCTCAGTTATTTTTGGATACTCCTACTAGTGATTTTTACAACCTTGCTGCACAAAGTCTTTATATTTGTGGAAATAAGTTATGTATATGAAAGCTTAAGGCTTAAGATATAAAGAACTTGTCAAATAATATACAATCGTGCGCCTATTATGATTTGTTTACTAGGGACCACTGGTCAGAGTCATTAAGGAGTTAAAATATTAAGGGCACCATGGAGATTGTTAGCAGACCCAATAATTTGGGATAAGGGCTCTAATGTTGTCATGCATGTATAAGAATTCTATTTCATTTTGGACGAATCTGGTGGTGTCAACCCATCATTGGCATTTGGCATCGACTTCAGCTTTTGATTTTAAGTTCTTCTCAGTAATTTTTGGATACTCCTACTGTACTTTATACAGTTAGTGTTAGTCTATGAAACAGAAACATTGTATCTCCAATCATGGAGAACTTTACATGTTTGCAGTGATAATTATTTCCGAAAGGTGTGACAAAGAGAGCCTACACGTTAGGCGGCAAACAACTAATAAATAGACCTGTCAACATCAAGATCTGACTTATCAATTCATTAGTTCCAATTGTAAACATACTTTCTTTTTGGGATATTAAAACAAAGGAATACATATGGAGGAGTATAGAAGACTAAGGGACAGTCGGTTATGGGTCTACAGAAATGATCCTGGACCTTAGCTGGTCGGGCCAGCCTTCTTTTCAAATAATGAAAAAAAAACTTAGTTGACTTTGGGCCTAAGCATATATATATATATATATATATATATATATATATATATATATAAACTCAAAACGATTAATCCGACTAGTCCCCGATTAATCCGATTAATCCCTAGTCCCCGCGAACCGACTAGTGATTTTTACAACCTTGCTGCACAGAGTCTTTATATTTGCGGAAATAAGTTATGTATATGAAAGCTTAAGGCTTAAGATATAAAGAACTTGTCAAATAATATACAATCGTGCGCCTATTATGATTTGTTTACTAGGGACCACTGATCATAGTCATTAAGGAGTTAAAATATTAAGGGCCACCATGGAGATTGTTAGCAGACCCAATAATTTGGGATAAGGGCTCTAATGTTGTCATGCATGTATAAGAATTCTATTTCATTTGGGACGAATCTGGTGGTGTCAACCCATCATTGGCATCGACTTCAGCTTTTGATTTTAAGTTCTTCTCAGTAATTTTTGGATACTCATACCAGTGATTTTTACAACCTTGCTGCACAAAGTCTTTATATTTGTGGAAATAAGTTATGTATATGAAAGCTTAAGGCTTAAGATATAAAGAACTTGTCAAATAATATACAATCGTGCGCCTATTATGATTTGTTTACTAGGGACCACTGGTCAGAGTCATTAAGGAGTTAAAATATTAAGGGCCACCATGGAGATTGTTAGCAGACCCAATAATTTGGGATAAGGGCTCTAATGTTGTCATGCATGTATAAGAATTCTATTCATTTGGGACGAATCTGGTGGTGTCAACCCATCATTGGCATCGACTTCAGCTTTTGATTTTATGTTCTTCTCAGTAATTTTTGGATACTCCTACTGTACTTTATACAGTTAGTGTTAGTCTATGAAACAGAAACATTGTATCTCCAATCATGGAGAACTTTTGGATGACCACACTGGCTATGTAGGTTAGGGGAAGTGAGTTTGGATCGTTTCTTACAGTATGATTGATTTAGGAGACAACTTGAAGGTCTCGGAGTCTCAAGTTAGCACACAGAGCCATGTGGATTATTTATGAAAGAATCGTATACTTCTATTCTTTTCCTGGGAAGACATGCTGTTGTTTCATTTAAATTGTTTGCCAGCTGTTGAGGCAAGCATTAATAATTTAATATTTATTAAGAGAAGGCTAGACAAATTATGTGGCAACATGTAATTTTTTAGTTATTTGAAATGTGCTCAAGGTGTTAGTTAGCGAGGGGGAACGGGATTCTAAGATGGTAATCAAATGCTTAGGTTTGATAAATGATTTTATTTATTAAAATTTAGTCATATTTTGAAGTCGGTATGATTTTGACCATAGAGAGACATTAGAAAGAATATACACATTCATCTATTTTTGTATCATTTTAGGCATTACCTCAAAATAGTAGATTAAAGTTGTTACACATTTTGCTATATTTCATTCTTTAAGTTACTCATGCTGTCAGCTTTACAACATGGCTTAAGAAAGAATTATTTCCATGGACCTTGTCAATGGAATGTGCTGTAGGTTACTTTTGATTCCTTTTATATATATATATAAAGTCCCTGCCGCTAAAGTCCCTCCCGCTGCACCAAAACTCTAGAGCCATAGTGAGGGTTAAGCAAGGTAGTCAAAGGCGCAAGGCGCACTTGAGGCGCAAAGGGTCCATATCGTTCGAGGCGCAAAAATAATAAATAATAAAAATATAAATAAATAAATTAGTAATATAAGAAATAAAACCAAATAACATATTAAAACCAACATAAATATGTTAAAACATAACCAACTGAACTAGCATAGCAGTAATAGCAGTAGTAATCAACTGAACTAACAAGAGTTTGTATTCTCCCTACCACGTTTTTAGTAAAATTAGTTTTTCTAGTTCAACCGTAACCAATTTTGGCAACCGTGGAAAGGACTACCATGGGGTTAAGGGCTAATTATTTATATTCTAACGTGTCCCCTTAGGTCACAGGCCCTTTTTTGTGATAGAGAGTTGGATTCACGCAAGAGTATATTTTATTTTATAAAATCTGTTTAAAATGCCGGGCAAGAGGAGATTCTAACATGGGTTGCTCTGATACTACCATGCTAAATTTCCTTGCGGCTGCACCAAAACACTAGGGCCGTAGTGAGGGTCGAGGGTTAAATATTTATATTCTAACTTGTACATAACTGTTGTCGTCAATGATGAGCAATATTGATCTTGTGACTATTATTATAAATCACCATATATATACATAGCTGTTGTACATGGCCGACGAGCAAGATTGATCTTGTAACTATTGTTATTATACATAAGGTTATGTTCTTTGATTTGATCCTGGCTTTTCATCAGTATATATAGGCAAAAACTTGTTAGTTGGCATAAACACTTGTAACTTGATGTCTTGGACCATGTGTTCAAGTAACTCTATTTTAGACCAAAAATGTCACGAGTGGACTGTTTGATGGAGCTCATACATCATTCAAGCATTTTACACTGGAAAAAGCTCTTTAAGTAGTTTTTGATATAACTCTTTAGCAACCACCTTACGAGCGATGTTCATATTTTTGTTTGACATCCTTAGCAATCATCATCCTGTCAAATGTTTATAAACTTCCTGTATTTGGGAGTCTTTGACACAAAGTGAACGTGCCATGTTAGTGGAGTATTTGAGCTCTTATTGAAATTGTATAAACTTAGGATTGCTCCCAAATTTGTCAATGATTTTCCTTCGGGGGATGATATTGCGTGAATTCTGTCATTAACTGTTAAATTTATATTCTACAGGGCCCAAACCCACTTTCCTGCAAGAAGAAGAAAACGAAAGATGACTCTTCTGGTGCACAAAATCATGTAAAGGTAATGATCTCAACACTGTATTTCACTCTTTTGGTCAAGTATTCTTCTTGGATACCTGCAACTTGACCTCTTTCCATTTGGTAATTTTTAAAATTTTCTTTAACCAGTCATTGGCTCCAAATGGGCCGCTAGATTTTGTGAAAATTTATTTTCAAATAATGTTCAACTTGTCATGTTGGTCTGAAATGGAGTAACTACTTAATTAGCTCTTCTGACCACTCAGAAACCATAAGGGCGAGCCTCACATATATTCTATTCATATAAGAATCCAATTTGCATGTTAAGCAATTGAGAATACAAAACGTCAAGCAACTGGAAGTGGAGAGAAATCAAGGTTAGAGAAGAAATCGGGGTTTGAGTCTACATGATCGAAACTTCCAGGAATGTATGCTAACATACGGATATTAGTGGAGAGAACAAAGCTACTGGTTCTTCTAGGTTGCTCAACTTGCTAGGGCTGGAGGATACATGATGGAGGATAGAGAAGAGAAGTTTAAAGGACTAGGAAGTGCTAAGTGGAGTTAGAAGAGAGTTACTAGTTTTTCTAAGTTGCTCAACGTGCCAGAGTTGTTGGTTACAACAATTGTTAATATCTACCAACTGCCTAGTTTTGACTTTTTAGGCTCGTGGAATCATATTCTTTCAATTATAGAGGGATTTGTGCCTCTCTTTTTTTAAATTTATTGCATTAAGCAGTGAAGAATAGTGTCAACTAATTCAGTATAGGAGGATACAGAAGAAACTCTTGAAGGAAAAGGAGTGGAGAAAGAGTGGAGGGAGAACGAAATTACTGGTTTTATAAGATACTCAGCTTGTGGATTCACGATAGGAGGATAGAGAGGAGCACCTTGAAGGATAAGGAGAGTAGACAAGTTGAGAGAACAAAGTTACTAGTTCATCTAAATTGCTCAACTTGCAGGAGCTGTTGGTTACATAACCAACTGTTGGTTACTGACCTAGTTTTGGGGCTCGTGAAATCATGTTGTTTCAATTACAGATATCTCCTGCCTTCTTCATTTGCATTATTCTTGCCTGTACATAAACTGTCTTCAAATTTACATGAACCTTGCTCGATCAGCCTTGAGATACTCTCGTCTTGGGTCGAGCAATGAAGCCCCACCGTCCAAGCCTAATGAGATTTCATTCTTATATATAACTCATATTCAGTTACACTTGCATCTACTAATTTATCACTCTGAGTTCTTTGGTCATCAGTAAGTGAAATGTATTGCAGAAGTCATCTAGTTACAATAATTTTGTTGGTGTAGCAATATCTACATTACATGCCCAATTATGTTCGTAGTTATGCGCCTGGATGCCCGCGTGAACTAGAAGCTAGTGCTAAGGGAGGTTGCATCTTGCTTCAGCTAGGCGTGCACCTTGCTTTTCATGACAAGTGTAACATAATACAAGGACAAGATAGCATCATCGACGCTCCCCATCAAGGTTTCAAATGACACGGAAGGTGTCGTGTTTAGTTGCAAACAAGCAGAACCTGGAAGAGAGCAATATAGCAATTTTGAGTTTGAGGACCTCTATTCTTCTTCTTGTTATGCATGTCAATTACTTTGGTCAGGCGCTTGTCGCTTTTGCTCTTTGCGTCTAGTCCCCGAAGGACTTTGTAGCCTAAGTGTGCTTTCAGCTTCTGATAACTATGTCCATCTTGCGGACATAAATATGAGATGATATGATTCGGACATGGCACTGGCTTTGGCATGTGCTCGTGTATTTTGGAGTGTCTATATCAGAGTCATATCTAACACAATACAGCATGGACACTGCACCGACTCATGGAGTGTATGCTTCCTAGTGGGCAACTACAAGAGCTTACTATGTTTGATCACTGGTTTTTATCATGTTTTGTCCATGTAGTTTTTAGTGGTAAAGAAGTGAATGTCACTGGATTTCGTGTATTATATGACCCAAATTATTAATGAATAAAATGTTCTTACTCATCTCATTGAGCATGACCTTTAGGTTTCCTTCATGATATAAAGCAAAGCTGGAGTTCGAATTAGCAAAAATATGATTTAAAGCAGTAACTGTAGGGCAAAATTCTTGATGACTTGTCACTATTCCAAAGTGATAAAGTCCAAAGTGATAAGGGTATGAAGTTAAACCAAGTGGAAGGTATTGACTGAAGGTTCAGAATAATGGTATTTGATTGATACGTGGGGACGACATAATGCATTTAAATTCCTTATAAGAGGATAACAAATTCATTCCTTGATCATCATGAATTGTTTTGGAAGGTTTTAATAAAACCCTAGTAACATAATTGTTTTTACTTGGCAGTAAAGGTATTAAAATTCAATATTTAGTGGTGTACAACTCGAAATAGGGGTGAGCATTCGGTTTATTCGGTTTAAACCGAACCGAATAATCCAAAACCGAATTGGACCGAAATCGAATAAGCAAAACCGAATCAAACCGAACCGAATTAAATCGGTTCGGTGTTCGGTTTATTCGGTTTATTCATATTTTTTATATTTTTTTGAGCTTTTTTTGTTAATATATATAGTAACTAAATATACATAGACATATTTAGTATATACCTATATATATTTAGTATGTACCTATATATATTAATACTTATATATATAGTAAACACACACACACACACACACATATATATATATATATATATATATATATATATATATATATATATAAATTAATTAAAATTTCTTATTCGGTTTTCGGTTTTGGACCGAAATCGAAACCCAAAACCGAAACCGAATAAGAAAATTTAGTATTTTCAAAACCGAAACCGAACCGAATTTTTTTAAAACCGAACCGAACCTCTTATTCGATTCGGTTCGGTTCGGTTTTCGGTCCAAAACCGAATAATGCTCACCCCTAACTCGAAAGACAAATCATTCTTTATATACATATATATGAAGCAAGCTGTGAGCATGGGTATTTAGTTTTCTCATGCAACCAAGGAGTATCACTTTCTCTAGACATACCATGTTTGTTTGGGCTATAAAAATTTAGGGTGGGAATCTATTACCATGTTTGTTTGGGCTATAAAAATTTATTCCCGGGAATAAGAAATATCCGGGTAAATAGCTTACCCATAAACCATGGGAATCGTCCCTTAAGAATAGGTGGGTATATCTTTTTGCCCGGGCAAAAAAGATTTGTTTAAATTTGTTTCTTCTTTTTTTTATCAGTTTTGAACGTTTTTTATCGTTATTTTCGTTTTTTGTCCCTTTTTTTCTTTTTTGGCCTTTTTTGTCGCTTTTTGATCTTTTTGTCGTTTTTGGTCGTTTTTTTTTTGTTTTTTGTTGTCATTTTTGTCAATTTTTTTCGTTTTTGTAGTGGTTTATTTGTCGTTTTTGTCTTTCTTTTGTCCTTTTTTTGTCGTCTTTTGTCGTTTTGGTCGTCTTTTTTTTATTTTGTCCTTTTTTTTTGTCTTTTTTGGGTCTCTTTTGGTCCTTTTTATCGTTTTTTGTTGTTTTCTGTCAATTTTTTTTTGCTTTTTGTCGCTTTTGTCGTTTTTGGTCTTTTTTTTGTCGCTTTTTATTGCTTTTTTGTTGTCTTTTGGTTTTGTTTTCTTGTCGTTTGTCTTTTTTTTTTTTTTTTTTTTTTTGTTTTTGTCGTTTTTTGATCGCTTTTTGTCATTTTTACTTTTTTTTTTCTTTCCTTTTTTGACTTTTTTTTTTTTTTTTTTCGTTTTTGGGTTTTTTTTTTCATTTTTTTTTCCGGGAATACTTATATAGTCACCAAACATGGAAATGTAATTTTTCAGGAAATTTAATTACTTGGAATTTGATTCCCGGGAATATAGAATTCTCGGCTATATAGTATTCCGCATACCAAACGCCCCCTAAAAGGTAAGATGATATAATTTGCTACAAGGAATTGCATTCTCTCTTTGACACATTAAGCCAAAGGGTGAAAAAGGAATGCCCATCCCATTCCGAGACAAAAATATAAGATGATAAATTTTGCTATGGGATTGTGTTCATTTTCTATGACACCTTAAGCAAATATTAAAAAAGAATAATATCCCTAGTTTATCAATTTTTCTAGTAGACATCTGATAAACCATTTGTTGATATGCAGATATTGAAGGGATCCTAACTTGTAGTTTAAATAAGACACCTAATAAATATGCACAAGCCGGCCCTGAGGTGATGGGGGCCCGAGGCGAACCCCAAGACATAAATGTAAAAAAAAAAAGTATAAATATAACAAAAAATTTGTTGCCACCAAGATTTGAATCAAGGACCACTAAAAGGTAAAGTATAACACTACACCACAATATTGTTTTTGCTAAGAATGACACATGATACATACTAGTTCTATTGTAGATAGATTCATGTTGGTGCCCCCTGTCGTCTGGGGCGCTGGGCCGTCCGGCCTGCCCTGGGCCAGGGCCGCCCTTGATGCACATTTTTTCTTATAATTTGATATGGACTTGATATAGACATGTTGATGCAGGACGGAGAGGCAGGCCGGAAGAGAAAGAGGTCCAGGAAACCGAAGAAATTGCAGACCGATAGCAAGCCAGAAACTTAGTTTGTGAGTAGTCTCTAGTGCCCCAAATCATATGATTAGACAATCCTATTTCCATAGGAAGGCATCAGACTCTAATGTAGAGAATACACTTTCATGGAAAATAATGTTCTGTAGCAGTAATTTATTTGTTTACTCGTAATGTTTTTTTCGTGTCCAACATTTTTGTGTACCGCTCACTCTGTAAGAGCAGGTTTTGGTTTAGCCTGCAGCAAGGGACTCGTCAGCTTGTTTACTGAATCAATTTTGATTGCATGAGAAATTAATGGATTATACTGATTTCAAGTTTTGGGACTTCAAATCTGATTTCATGTTGTAGGTCGTAAGAAAGGAATGTCAAAAATGTAGAGAATACTTTCATGGAAAATAATGTTTTCTGTAGCGGTAATTTATTTGTTTACTCGTGTAATGTTTTTTTCGTGTGGATATTTTTGTGCACTTTTAGCTCACTCTGTAAGAGCAGATTTTGGTTTAGCCTGGAGCAAGGGGCTCGTCAGCCTGTTTACTGAATCAATTTTGACTGCATGAGAAATAAATGGATTATACTGATTTCAAGTTTTGCGGACTTCAAATCTGATTTCAAGTTGTAGGCCGTAAGAAAGGAAGGATGCATGTCACTAATTCCGATTCTTTTTTGCAATGGATTCGTGCAAGATGTCCTCGGCAAATCTGAGGTTGCAATGATCCTGGGAGCCTGCTAACCAGATTAATGGTCAGTTCGTGGCTTTAACATTTCAAGTTTTTCAGCTAATACTTTATTTGTTTGAGATTTTTATCCCTATTTACAACATAAATGTAACATACTGTTGTAATTTGGAAGGATAAATACTACACATCTATATTGGTTATCCTTGCCAGCAATATTTTTCCCACCAAGTAAAACAAAAGTAACCAATTTTGTAGTCATAAATCATAGGGAAAGCCTGTCCCATTTTCTGCACGGTAATTCCGTCCCCTCCTGACATATTAATAAATACTTTCACTATGCGTGGGGAAGGTGACTACAATCTGATTTATTTCCTTCTTTTAACCTCTAATACTGTTTGGTTTCTAACCTAGTCATCGGAGGTGCGTTGGATCGAGTACGTCGCTTTGTCATTATGTCTTTGTGCAGAACCGAGCCCAAGGCAAAGAAGTTTCCTCCAATTCGAGAGATCCATAATCGAGCCCATCAATCGATCATGTGAACAATACCGAGCTCTAGCCCAACAACAAGAACAAGTCCATACCCAACTCCTAAGACCACAATGGGGTTTCTATCTTCCCTATTTCTATGGAAGAAATTCATTTTAGAAAAAAACTTCTCCCAATGATGATTTCTATCACCATTTCCATCATAGGTGGCAATGATGTAGGATGGAACTTTCTAGGAGGGTTTCTACATGTAGAAACTCTCATAGAAATCCTTTCTCTCATGACAATTATTATTGGGCCCCACACCATTAAATTGGTCTTTTTACTATGTGACACAGGATAGAAATGGAGAACCATTGGAGAGCATTTTTGTATGTCTACAATTTCTATGTAGAAATTCTTTCAACTAGGATAGAAATCTCCTTAAAGTACAATGCCAAGTAGGATAAGAACTTAATTTTAGAAATCACCATTGGAGATGGTCTAAGAGAGACATCAGTTTGGCAATGTCTGTGGGCACGTCACCCCAACTTTCATACACGATCATCATGGTGTAAACTAGGTTTTTCAGCTAGTGTGACGATGCAGCTTACGGAGGGAGAAGAATGATGGTTGCTCAACCTCATCGACGATTGAAACACACGGTTCAAACGAAGCAATAGAGTAGCCCCAGCACGGGTCCTCACGTACAGGCAACTCTATCGGTGACTGGAAGCGAGCCGAGCCACAAAACATTCAACCCAATCAACTGAGCGAGCTTTCACAAGGCTTATTAGACTACGTCACCTAAGTAGTATTGGCTAGCCCACAACTGTTGTAGCTGCTAACCACCACACAGCTCCTCGAACCTAATGCCACAATGAATGTACATTTCTTCCCGATCGCATCAACCGACACAGATTTGGTAGGACCGATTGTCCAAGCTAACCTTCTCTACCCCGTGACGTGTATGTACCAAGAGGGATCTTTTACATGATGCCATCTCCCACTCAGCCTCCACTAATGTTTGTCGGAGCCAGCCCACCGATTCCAGACCCACTAACATTGTGGACTGAACATCGCGACCGTTCGTCCTTCGGTCAGCTTGTAACACCTTTAGACTTATATGGTCGTTGTCCCAACCATTTTTTCCTTAGAGTCTTCCACACCACCGACGCCCGTGACGATCATACCAACCTAGGTTACGAATAACTCAACATCGCATGGTGTTTATACCAGTCAGATGTCGACAGGACAAGCTTCCCCATAGATGTTTAACATACTGTCCTCTCCAGGTGCGTCCTTTGCTGAGTGAGGTGCACAAGAAGTCCAAGGATTCTGTAGGACCGTTGAGCACCTCTAGAGAAGGGGGGGGGGGGAGTGAATAGAGTGTGTACATGTGCAGCAAAAATATATTACCAATTAAAAAATTATCCAGAACTTATACTATGGCAAATAAATGACAGTAAATAAATTACAGTAAAGTAAGAGTCAAGAAAATCAAACTCAGCGACACAACGATATATACTGGTATCCCTCTGAGAGGATTAGTACAGTCTCAAGTACTTTTACTCGATGTTAATCCACTATGTCACAAGCAAATTGAGAGCTTGTAGTCCCTTACAACACCATGCTTGACGACGAGCGCACGACTGACTCCAGAGGACGATTTTAAAAACTAGAACGTTTTCTGAATACAGCATCCAATACAACTCTTCAACACCATACTCTAGATTAAACAGAAACTGTACTGACTTGGCTAAGAGTAGTATAGGCTTGATTTGAAAGTGTAGCTCGTAGAAAACACTTAGGAATGAATAGAGAAGAGAAGATTCAATGAATGAGTGATTTGAAAATGGAAAAGTTCTTCTCTATTTATAGTGTTTTTGTAAACCGAATTCGGACAGAGTTCGGATGCAGAAATCTCGCATTCGAACGTTGGATGTAGATTTGGAGGGAATTCAAATCAAATATAAAACTAACTTGGACCGAACTCGGGTCGAGTTCTGTCCGAGTTCTGCCTGGGTTAGGTCAGAACAGTTGGGTCAAATATGTTAGGTTTTTGGGCTTTTTAGAAAATGGACTTTTGGATTTGTATATGTGGATAGGTATATTAATTTTTGTGGACTGATAAAAATCTAAGCCAGTACCGATCTTGATCAACCTTACATATTTTTCTTAAATAAAAGTAAAAATACATAAAAAAATATGAAAAAGTTTGATCTGATTCCATTGCGTTTGGTTCTTGATGACGACACGATGTTTGTACTTTGTAGCAGTTGGACACATATTTTGGATGTAGTCATTCTTCTAACTTGAAACCTGTAAACTCGTAGCAGTATATGTATTTTGCATATCGACCAAAGTTGACATTGATTATCAAAATCAGGTGTGATCATTAACCAATGGGCCAAAAATCTTCTCCATTTTGATAATTGACAAACTTTAAGTCTATACCAAAATATAACAAATAATATATAACTTTGAAATTTATACCTGACTTGTTCTAAAACGAGAAAGAAAATTTTGGTCTATGTTCTTTCTTCCCCTTTGTCATGTACTCAAAATACGGCTCCCCAGTAATTTATGAATCCACAACAACAAAGAAAAATAGAGTAATACAAAAATATTATTAGAGCTAACATGTCAAGTATATGAACGAGAACATCAGGAGTAGCAGATATAAAACATGAGCAGTAGATAAAAATCAACTAACATAGCAAATGAAAACAACTACAACTGAAGTCCAAAGTACAAAAAAAACCAGTGCTACAGATAGTCCAAAAAAAACTGTCACTACATCATCATCAACCACCAGACAAGTCCACAATCCAAAAACAGTAATCAAGCATCAGCATCATCCGGGACATCAGCGGGAGGCTGAGGATCGAAGTAGGCTGTCGTCGGATCGAAGAAGCCAAAAGTAGGATGATCCTCGAGTCTCGGTCCATCGAAACCAGGGTGACGGAGGATGGTCGACTCAATGACACATCGATGTATGAGAGGACTAGTCCAGTCTCGAGTACTCTTGCTTGATGTTAATCCACTATGTCACAAGCTAATTGAGAGCTTGTAGTCTCTTACAACACCGTGCTTGACGACGAGCGCACGGCCGACTCCAAAGGGTGATTTTGAAAACTGGAACATTTTTTGAATGCAGCCTACAATACAACTCTTCAACACCAAACTCTAGATTAAACATAAACTGTATTTGCTTGGCTAAGAGTAGTATAGGCTTGATTTGAAAGTGTAGCTCATAGAAAATACTTAGGAATGAATATAGAAGAGAAGATTGAACGAATGAGTGATTTGGAAATAGGAAAGTTATTCTCTATTTATAGTATTTTTGTAGACCAAATTCGAGCAGAGCTCGGGTAGAGTTTGGATGCAGAAATCTCGCATTCGAACATTGGATGCAGATTTGGAGGGAATTCAAATCAAATATGAAACTAACTTGGACCGAACTCGGACCGAGTTCTGCCCAAGTCCTGCCTGGGTTAGGTCAGAACAATTGGGCCAATTTTGTATGGGTTTTGGGCTTTTTATAAGTGTAGACTTTTAGATTTTGTATATGTGGATAGGTAGGCTAATTTTTGTGGACTGATAAAACCTAAGGCAGTACCGATCCTGATCAGCCTTACATATTCTTCCTAGACTCAATAAAAATAAAATTACAGAAAAATATGAAAAAGACTTGATCTTGATTCCAGTGTTTTGGGTTCTTGATGACGACGCGATATTTTTATTTTGTAGCAGTAAGACGCAGATTTAGGATGCCAACTTTCTTCTGACTTAAAACATGTAAACTCGTACCAGTATATGTATTTTGCGTATTGAGCAAAGTTGACGTTAATGATCAAAATCAGATGTGATCATTAACCAATGGGCCAACAATCTTTCCCATTTTGATAATTGACAAACTTTGAGTCTTTACCAAAATATAACAAATAACATGTAACTTTGTAATTTTATACCTGAGTTATTCTGAAACGAGAAAAAAATGGTATATGCTCTTTCTCCCCTTTTGTCATGTACTCAAAATACGGCTCCTCCGTAATTTGTGAAACCATAATAACAAATAAAAAATATACCAGAGTAATACCAAATTTGATAGGAACTAACAAGTCAATAACTCAAGTATATGAATGAGAACAACAGTGGTAGCAGTAATAAAGAACATGAGCAGTAGATGAAAGCCAACTAGCATAACAAATAAGTGCATAAACCAGATACAACTGAAGTCTAAAGTGCATAAACCAGTGCTACAAAATAAGATAGTCCAAAATGAAAAAAGTCACTACATCATCATCAACCACTAGACAAATCCATATAAACTACTAGACCAAAACATGAATCAAGCATCAGCACCGTCCGGGTCATTAATAGGAGGCTGAGGATCGAAGTAGGCTGTCATCAGATCGAAGAAGCCGAAAGTATGATGATCCTCGAGTCTCGGTCTGTCAAAACCAGGGTGACGGAGGATGGTCGTCGGTGCAGTGGGATGATGTGCCATCGTCCACTGAATATCAGCTATCGTATTTCTCAACACCTGGGCCTGAGAAATATGGTGATACTCATCATCTCCAAAGTGAGCTAGATAGTTATGATATTACTATTCCTGGAGAGTGACAAAAGCATCAAACCTCTGATATAGCTCGCCAATGGTATGGTATGGAGCTGCATGGGTTGGAGCGTCTTCTTGTGCTGTGGCTGGAGTAGGTGGTGGATGTGGAGTATCACCAGGAGGGTAAAGGAACTTCCTAGACCTGAAGAGCTCTGTAGGCATTTCAGAGATAGGACACAAATCTAGATAGATGTTAAATTTTTGGAAGATGATCGCCAGATGCATAGGGTAAAGGAGGTTTCGGCCTGCTCGTCGACAGTTGGTCATGGATGCTATCATAGTCTTGGAAAAATAAAATGTAACCCAAAAATGGATATGATACATAGTAGATAACTCTAAGTGCGTGATCTTGTCAGTGGATACTGTCTTAGGTAGTAGAGATGAATAAATAATATGATGGAGTACATAGAATTGTTGGTTGAGCTGACGTGCATACAACCGTGACCGGGGAACCGAAATCGAATGACACAACGCTACCTTGAAAGACTCAAGAGTCATGTCAGCAAGAAATTAAACTTTTGTAATATCAACTAGAGCGTCACCATTATCAGGCACAAGGAAATATTCGCTCGTGTCTTCAGAACTAAATTCAAATTCCTTGTCGCTGACACAAGAATGAATACTGCCGTCTGCTTCTTGCATGTTGCAATAAAATATGCGAACAACATTATCATAGATTGAGTGGGAAGCCTCTAGAAATTCTCGGAGTCCTAGGTTTTCAAAAGTAGTAGCATACTCCGAGAGAACAGTAAAGTTGATAGTTTTTCATGGACAAATTTTTCGATACCTAAAATGAGTAAACCAAGCGGTTGATCTCTCGAAAGAGAAAAAAGAAGGACGAGTCAAAGTCCTCATCGTCATCGGGACGAGCGGGACTGAACATATTGATCGGTTCCTACTCCGACGTGGAAGATGAAACGGTGTCTCTAGCTTTCTTTCTCTTGGAAATTCTAGAAGCCATGCGAAATTAAGAAAGAAATGGTAGAGATATATCTCAATAGAGATCAAAAATCGATGGAGAACGCCTTCCTAGAGTCTTTAGATCCAAGAAATTAGATTTTTGAGGCATGGAAAGGGGTTTACTAAAATATAGGGTTAAGGTTTAGAGGCAGCTATTCGAAAGGTTGAAGTAGATGAATAGAGGAGAGAGGGAGAGAGGGGGCTGGTGTTCGCTGCTGTTTATAAAAACAGTCCCCATAGACTTCGGCTAAACTCGATCCGAGTTCGGCCACTCGATTTTAGGTCAAATAAATTATAAAAATACTTCATGAACTTTTAACTCTTTGATTTCATTATTATTCATCACCTTGGTTTAGCTGTAGGGGCCGAATCCCAACTAGCGGTAGTCCGAAGACACTTGGCACTGTGTCGCTTAGGCTTTTATGCCTTGTTGACAGAAGGACCCTTTTGGCTTATACCCAAAATAATGTCAATTAATAAATTACCAAATATCAAGTTTTATGTATTTTTATTAATCATAACGCATTATGACTCTGAAAATTCAAGTATGCCTAACTCTCGATACAGATAATTGAAACGATCTTCAGCTAGTGGTTTTGTGAATTTGTCTGCTAGTTGATGATCTGTGTCAATAAATTCTAAGCAGATATCTTCATGTTGTTGGTGATCACGTAAAAGTGGTGACATATTTCTATGTATTTAGTGCGTGAATGACCATCTGGGTTCTTAGTCAAGTTAATAGTGCTAGTGTTATCACAATAAATGGAAATCTTAGTGTAGTACAGATTATAGTCTTCTAGGATTTGCTTCATCCACAAAATCTGAGCACAACAACGTTCTGCGGCAATATACTCAGCCTCAGTTGTTGATAACGCTGCAGAGTTTTGCTTCTTGCTAAACCAAGAGACTAAAGCTTTTTCTAAGAAATGACACATATTGCTGGTACTTTTACGGTCTACTTTACATCCAGCAAAATTAGCATCAGATAACCGATTAGGTCAAATGATATGGTTTTGGGATACCATAATCCGACTGTAGAAGTTCCCTTAAGGTATCGAAACATACGCTTAATGGCGCATAGGTGTGATTCCTTAGGATTAGATTGATATCGTGCACAGATGCAAACACTAAATATTATATTAGGGCGACTAACAGTTAAGTAAAGTAAACTACCAATCATACCTCGATACTTACGATGGTTGACTGGTTTGCCACTTTCATCAATGTTAAATCGTGTTGATGTAGCCATTGGCATGCCGATAGGCTTTACGTTGTCGAAGTCATACTTTTTTAGTAAATTTTTCGTGTACTTGGCTTGATTGATGAAGGTTCCCTGCGAGTGCTGTTTGATTTGGAGTCCTAGGAAGTAGTTGAGCTCTCCTATAATACTCATTTCAAACTCACTCTGTATATACTTAGCAAAATCTTGACAAATTTTTTTGTTAGTAGAACCGAAAATGATGTCATCAACGTAAATTTGCACAAGTAAAATATTATCAACTGAATATTTGATAAACAGGTTGTATCAACTCTTCCTTTTGAAAAACTATTTTCAAGTAGAAAAGCACTTAGGCGTTCATACCAAGCACGCGGTGCTTGTTTGAGTCCATAAAGCGCTATTCTAAGCTTGAAAACGTGATCAGATTTTTGAAAATCTTCAAATCCAGGGGTTGTTTCACAAAAACTTTTTTTCCCTTAAAAACCCATTCAAAAATACACTTTTCACGTCCATTTGAATTTTTTTAAATTGTGAAAACATACAAATGCACAAAATATACTAATGGACTCTAGTCTAGCAACATGAGCATGTCTCATCATAATCAATCCCTTCTTCTTGATTATAGCCTTGTGCAACTAGACGTGCTTTGTTGCATAGAACGTGTCCATCCCATTCAGTTTATTTGGAACACCCATTTGGTACCAATTATCAATTGACCAACAGGTTTAGGAAGAAGTTCCTAAACTTGGTTTCTCTTAAATTGATTAAGTTCCTCTTGTATGTATCAATCCAAAACTCATCAGAAAAAGAATCTGTTACTGACTTAGGTTCAACTTGAGAAATAAAAGCTACATTTGCTGCTATATCTCTAGTAGAAGAATGCATACCTACTCCTTTAGATACATCACCTATAACCAGTGTCTCTGGATGGTCTGACATGAATTTTATCTTTTTCGGCAAACTCTCCAGATAACTTTTGTTGGTAGCAGTATCTTCAAGTGCTTTGAATTTGCTTTGTATATCTTCGTCATCACTGTCGCTAGATCTCTTGCTATTGAGCTCATCAAAAGTAACATTAATAAATTCTTCAATAATTAAAGATCTTTTATTAAAAATTCTATATCCCTTACTCTTAGCAGCATACCCGAGGAATATCTGTTCGTCTGCCTTCGAGTCGAACTTGCCCAAGTTGTCCTTGGTTTTCAGGATAAAATAGCGACAACCAAAAACTTTGAAATAAGAAATATTTGGAATCCTTCCAAACCATAATTCAAGAGGGGTTTTCTTCGATATAGGTCGAATTAATACCCTATTCAAAATATGACAGGATGTACTTGCAGCTTTTGTCCAAAAGTATTTAGGAAGATTAAGCTGATTCAGCATGACTCTAGCCATATCGTTTAGAGTACGATTCTTCCGGTCCACAACACCATTCTGTTAAGAAGTTCTAGGACAAGAAAACTCGTAGTAATATCCACTATCATCACAAAACTTTTTGAAATTAGTATTTTCGAACTCGCCACCATGATCACTTTGGATTCGAGTAATTATGAAGCCTTTTTCATTTTGTACCTTTTTGCAAAATACTTGAAATTAAAAAATAACATCACTTTTGTTTGATAAAAAGTACACCCAAGTATAACGAGAGAAATTATCGACTATAACAAAAGCGTAGAGTTTACCGCCAAGATTAGCGACTCTACTAGGACCAAACAAATCCATATGAATCAACTGCAAAGGTCTAGAAGTGCTTACGACGTTAATGGATTTAAAGGATGACCTAGTTGTCTTGTTCTTTTCATAGTCTGAACATACACAACTCTCTTGAAGATAATTTCTGGGAGTCTATTTACCAACTTTTTAGTGCATAGCCTTAAGACACTGTCCATATTTGCATGTCCTAGCCTCATGTACCATAGCCAGTTTTTATCTTGATTGGCTATTAGGCACTTACCTGCACTGTTAGTACGTTCTAGAAAGAAAACATAAATATTGTCTTTCATGATCCCTTCATATACGAGATTCCCAGTAGACATCTCATATATAGAATATTTGTCTTTCACAAAATTGATGCCATAACCATTATCTGCCAAATGAATTATACTCAAAAGGTTATGTTTCAATTCCGTGACTAGATAAACGTCTTTTATTTCTGGGTAGGAAGACATACAAATAGTACCTATTCCTATAATATTACCTCGAAGATTGTTGCCAAAGGGAGCATACCCTTCTCTCTTCATCGATAGCGTAGCGAATAAAGATGCATCACCTGTCATGTGCCGCGAACATCCGCTATCGAGTATCCACTTGCTTTTAGAATGAGAGGGTTGAGGGTTCACCTATAAAACAAGTAGATGAATCCTTTGGTACCTATTTCTTTAAGGGTCTATTATGATTAGTCTTAGGAATCCAAGCAAGTAAATTTGTGTCAACAAGCTTTTTAGCTCTAAAGTACTATGATATGTGCCCGTGTGTACCACAATATGTGTATATGGTTTTTGAAATTATGCTATTTGTTTATGTGTTGACACATTTCTTATGTGTTTTCTTGGAAACTTGTATGTGAAAGCATGGTTGTGAGAAACGTGTTACTTATGTACTTTCTTTGGTTTAGTCCTTTGTGGTATATGCTTGGTATTAGGAATAACCTTAGGCCATATAACATGAATGACCTGTTTGCCTAACTTGATCTCTAACTTTTTAGAGACCGCACAAGACTCCTCAAATTTAGCAGTAATATCTATGAGTCTTTGTTCAGTGACTAAGTGTCTTTTCTTCTCTGTCATAAAGTTATTGCACCTTGACATAGTCTCTTTCTTTCTTTTCAATGGTGAGGATAGCCTCATGATAGTCCAATTTAAGTTTGGCTATCTCTTCCGTGTTACCAGTAGCAGATGTCTCTTTAATGTCTTCGATAAGATTGGATAGTCTAGCTACTTCGGTTGTGTATACCTTAATCTCTTTGCGAGATTGCTTGTACTTGTCCAACATATTTTTGTGCTCTTCAAGTAGTTCGCTAAAGGCATTTTCTAATTCATTGAAAGTAAAATAATTTTACAGAGAGTTCTCAAATACCTTATCGAATGCCATCAGACAAACATTTGCACTGCTGTTAGATTTGTCCTCCTCCTTTGATTCACTGGCCTCACTTTTATGCCAGATGCTGGTATTAGCTTACTTTCGACCGGTTGTAGCTTTTCTGCTTGATCTTAATCCGTCATGTGGACTGCTCTTCTTTGATAGTGGACAATCCTTCTTTATATGCCCTGACTTCTTGCATTCGAAGCAGATTGTTTCTTCTTCGTTGCTTTCGTGGATGTCCTTCTTCTTTCGGTTTGATCTCTCAAACTTTAAGAACTTTTTAAAGTTTTTGACCAGTAGGGCTTGTTCATCACCATCAGACTCTTCTTCATCTGAATTATTGTATGAGACTCTTTTGACTTGAGCTTTAAAGGCAATTGATTTTTCTTTGGGAGTTGCTTCTTCAAATTCTTGCAAGTCCAGCTCATGGGTCATGAACTTGCGCATCAGTGTCTCCAATATCATCGTTGTGAGGTCGTTTCTTTCTATGATCGTGGTGGCCTTCGGGTTCCAGTTCTTTGTTAGAGCCCGTAGTACCTTTCTGATCTTTTTATGATTGCTGTAATCCTTACCAAGAGATTGTAACAGATTTATAATATCAAGGAAACGAGTGAACATCTGTGTAATTGACTCACCGAAATTTATCTTGAAGGACTCGTATTCCTGCATTAATCTACTAATTTTGGACTCCTTCACTTGGGAAGTTTCTCATGAGTTACCTCATGAACTCTCCAAAACTAATTAGATGTCGTACATGTGGATACACGATTAAACACGATTTTGTCAATTATACAGAATAGTGCATTGATGGCTCGTGCATCTAGACTAGCCTGTGTCTTTTCATGCTCAGTATATTTGTCATGGGGTTTGTCTACTACTACACTATCAATTACTGTTCTAGGCGGTTTCTTGTAACCATCTATAACTATTGACCAAAGATCGAAGTCCAGTAACTTTAGAATGAAACTCATCCGTGTTTTCCAGTAGGTATAATTCGTTCCATCAAATATTGGAGGTCTATTTGTGGATTGCCCTTCACCGTTGAATATAGATTTAACGGTTTCCATAGATATATATATTCTCTAGATGGTTATGTATATGTATAACCTGCTCTGATACCAATTGTAAGATCGTTGAATACCTCTAGAGGGGAGGGGTGGGGCGAATAAAGTGTGTGCGTGTGCAGTAAAAAAATATCACCAATTAAAAAATTATCCAGAACTTATACTATGGCAGGTAAATGACAGTAAATAAATTGCAGTAAAGTAAGAGTCAAGAAGATCAAACTCAGCGCCACAGTGATGTATACTGGTATCCCTCTGAGAGGACTAGTCCAGTCTCGAGTACTCTTGCTCGATATTAATCCACTATATCACAAGCTAATTAAGAGCTTGTAGTCCCTTATAACACCGTGCTTGGCAATGAGCGCATGACCGAATCTAGAGGACGATTTTGAAAATTGGAACATTTTTTGAATGCAGTCTCTAATACAACCCTTTAACACCAAACTCTAGATTAAACATAAACTATACTGGCTTGGCTAAGAGTAGTATATGCTTGATTTGAAAGTATAGCTCGTAAAAAATACTTAGGAATGAATAGAGAAGAGAAGATTAGATGAATGAGTGATTTGGAAATGAGAAAGTTCTTCTCTATTGATAGTGTTTTTGTAGACCGAATTCGGACAGAGTTCGTGCAGAGTTTAGATGGAGAAATCTCGTATTCGAACGTTTATGAAACTAACTTGGACAAACTCGGGCCGAGTTCTGCCCGGGTTAGGCCAGAATAGTTGGGCCAATTTTGCATGGGTTTTAGGCTTTTTAGAAGTGTAAACTTTTGGATTTTGTATATGTGGATAGGTGGGTTAATTTTTGTGGACTGATAAAACTAAGCCAGTACGATCCTGATCAACCTTACATATTCTTCCTAGACTCAACAAAAATAAAATTACGAAAGAAATATAAAAAAGACTTGATCTTGATTATAGTGCTTTGGGTTTTTGATGATGATGCAATATTTGTATTTTGTAGCAGTAGGACGCAGATTTTGGTTGCAGACTTTCTTCTGACTTGAAACTTGTAAACTCATAACAGTATATGTATTTTGCGTATCGACCAAAGTTGATGTTGATTATCAAAATCAGGTGTGATCATTAACCAATGGGTCGACAGATTCCACCTCGCATCCATTCTTAAGAGCGTCTCCTTTAACTACCGAAATACTCGAGGCCAAAGAACCGAATAAATTAAGACACCACTAGTGACCGACTACGATGGCTCTACCGACCAAGACGAGCACATAGAAAACTTTACTAATCAGATGAACCTCATGGACATGACCTTATCTATGTCTTGCGAGTGTTCCCCATCTTGTTGAAGGGAATCTTAATTGGTTCAATCGTCAACTCGGGGGATTGTATCATTTTTTGATATACTTACTGAAAAGTTACGAGCACACTACCTCAGAAGTTATAAGTGGAAGAAGACGAATGATTGTTCATTTAGCAGGGTAAAAGGAATCTTTTGAGAAGTATTTCAAGAGGATGTCCTTGACAAAATCGATTGCATTATGGACGACGTGTTGGTACTCACGTTCGAAAAGATGCTTGCGTGGACACAAATTTCTTTCATGAAGTAAACTTATACGTTCCAAGGACTTTTTGTGTTGTACGAAGCCTTGCCCTCGAATATATCGCTCGAGGGAAGCAGAAGCTACCTATCTTCGACATAAAAGCTGACAAGAAAGAAGATAAACACACATGCAAGGGATTACCGGGGGCCACGACCGCGAAACAATGTCGATGGACATTACTTAACACCCAAACACCCTATCTAGTCAACTCCTTTGCACCAATGTAACCAACAGACTGTACTATAAGTACCATAAGAGGTACGATCACTACATGAACGATGGCACGAACTTATGCTGATAGATCGAACGACGAATTAAAAAAAGAAAACTCACCCAATTCCTAAAGAAACCTAAACGAATAGAGACATACAATGACTGCCCACTCACACATGACTAGTCACCACCACCAATACGTAATAAATGCGTGATCCGCCAAGAAGGCAGGGCGATCGCAAAAGAGACTATAGATCCAAATAATGCAACAAAATCTAGACATCACTCGAACGAGAAAATGGACATGCCAACCGAGTTAACGAGATACGCAAAGAAGAATAATAGGGCAAGCCCGCCATCGCGGTCATTAACATCATTAGTAGTAGAACCCGCAATAGGGTGAACCAATGCAAAAGAGAGATGTTCATACGCCAAAGAGGTACGACCAAGAAGAATGCATCTATAAACATGGTAAACCTACTGACCAAAAGGACAAAGATGTACGAGGAGCCGATCACCTTTATGGATAAATACTTGAAGGGGGGTGCGTGTCCCCTGTAGGACCGTTGAGCACCTCTATTGGGGTGAATAGAGTGCGTGTGTGCAGCAGAATAAAAATCACCACTTAAAAATATTTATAGCAGTAATCAAACTAACACGAAGTAGGCAATACAAATAAATATGTAAAGTAAAGGAGTTCAGAAAAGCAAACGTAAATATCAAGGTTTATACTGGTTTCCTTCTGAGAGGACTAGTCCAGTCTTGAGTACTCTAGCTCGATGTTGAATCTACTATCTCGTGAAACACAAGCTTTGAATCCGAAGCGCTTGTAGTTCCTTACAACACGTGCTTTTTATTCGAATAACACTACTTCAACTTGCAACCCTTTAATCCGAAGGAGCTGTTGACTTCTGGAACAAAATGAAAATGAACTGGTTTTCAAGTCTTCTTTACAACTCGAACCAACTTCTAGATCGAACCAAAATGGCACTTACTTGGCTAGGAGTCGTAAAGGCTTAGATATGAAGGTTAAGTACCTGTGAGAACTCTTAAGGAATAAAAGAGAAGATAATGGAATGAGATAAAATGAATAAGAAAATCTCTTCTATTTATAAGGTTCTAGGGGACCGAACTCGGGCAGAGTTCGGTTCCCTAACGCTCATAAATTCGAACGTTAGAGCCGAGTTTACAGGGTGACCTGATCCAATGGGATACTAGATCAGGGGGGACCGAATTCGGTCCGAGTTCAGGCAGAACTCGGTCCGATTTTGGTTGCCCTGTATTCAGGTTAGTTGGGCTCTTTTTGAGTGGATTTTGGGTTCTTTTTTGGTAGACTTTTGTGTGGATTTTTTTGTGGACTGGATGAACATGATTGTATAGGCTTTATGTAGGTTTTTTGGTAGAGTTTATGAAAAGCTAAGTCAAGTGCCAAAATCAGACTGATGTACAAATTGCCTAAATTCAATTAAAGATCAAGTATAAAAATAAATATAAAAAATAAGAGCACTTTGATGACGCCTTTTTTCTTAACGACAGTTGTCCAAAGATAAGAATTGGAAATCTGAATACCTTTCAGGGGCTCCGCCCTCGAACCCCCACGAGGGGCGTGTAGAAACATGAAAAATATGGAGTTCATATGGATTACAAATTACCGTATAGGTACATCGGACCAAACAGGTTCGCATGAAGGAAAGCCTCATGACTGTTCAAAGACATATGTGGCCCAGCGACGAACAGCTGTTAAAGAAAAATATGCGACCAAGGAGGAGCAGTTCGACTAATAAAGCTGATAAGTACTGGCAAAAATATGACAGTTCTGACACTTTGACAAGAAAGATAAGATGCGAGACGTCGCCCAAAAGCAGGGTTTATACGCCTCCATACGGCCAAAAGAGCGTCATCCAAGCCGCATGAACCTCATGCGGCCCAGCTTATGCGGCCCCAAAGTTTCCAAACTTCATGTAACTGTGATCCGAGCCGCATGAGTCTCATGCGATCCTACAAGATCAAAGACTGAGAACACCATACGCAACGGGACACGTGGCAATCTGACCGATTCCTTAACCACCCAGATTTGCTGTAACAAAATCCCAACAAACCGATAGATGGCAGCCCGAGAGTGGGTCTTTGCGTGCCAACCACGTGGCCGCAAGCCGACCATGCGGCTCAAAATCCATCCTATTATAAATAGCAGGGTGCCACTCTCCTGCAATGGCTGGCAACCTTCAAGAGAAAAGTAATATCTTTACGAGCTAGAGACTGTAGGAACGAAATCGTAAAGCACAATACTCTAAAGGGGGGTGAATAGAGTAGGCAGCGGAATATTGCTAATTAAAAACTTGTTAGCAGTTAGATCACAGATATAATAATAATCACAAAAGTAAATGACATAAATTAAAAGTGATCAGAAGGCAAACGCAAACACCGAGATTTATACTGGTTTCCCTCTTGTGAGGACTAGTCCAGTCGAAAGAACTCTAGCTTCCAGTTGAATCCACTATTGGAAAATCCTGCAAGTTTTCATACGAAGTCCTTGCAACTTCTACAGACGCGAGCTTTGATACGAAGAACTCGACCAACTTCAATTGTGAAGAGTTGAATCTTCTATCAAGCCTCTGATTACAATCGCTCTGAAACTTTTAGATCGTACCGTACTGGCAAATCGACTAGAGGATTGTAATTGGCTTGGAATTTGAAAATGAAAGCTTTTAAGAACTCTTTGGAAGAATATAAGCTTAAAAAGAGAAGAGATTGAAAGTGAATTGGTGATTTGAAATGATCGAAATACTTCTCTATTTATAGTTTTTCCAAATACAGAACTCTGACAGAATTCAGACAGAACTCTTTGTAACAAACCGCAACTGAAGGATGACCAAGTTCAAAATCCAACGTTCACTAACGTTCTAAATGGCCGAACTCTGGACGAACTCTGGCCGAATTCGGGCCGAGTTCTGCTGGGGTTCTGCCAGTTCATTTTTGGAGAAAATCAATTTTTGGCTTTTTGAAAAATCCTTCAGAAGCTTTTTTGTAAAAAGAATATTTTTTAAAAACATAGGTCATTTGTAAAAGAATAGGATGGTTTTGAAAAATATTTTCGGATAGCCTATTTGCCAGTACGACTCGGTGTACAATGTATTCCTTGACTCAATAAAATAAAAAATTACATTGCTTAACAGAAAGTACATTTGGAGTGGCAAACGGCTTCAGAACAACTTCGGTCTTGAACATAGTAAATATCCATTGTTGAGCAGTGTCCAAAACGTCGTAGGTAAACATCTGAGTTGACTTGCATTTATATCGAGACAGAGTTTGATCAAGTATTAAAATCATGTTTGACCATGACCAATGGGCCAACAATCTCCCCCATTTTGATAATTGACAAACCTTGCCGATATAACATCTAAGTTTGGATCAAGTCAAAAAAAATAATCAAAAGAAATTATTCATAACCTGTATTCACGAAAAAATGTTAGATCTTATTTCTTCCCCGTTGTCACTTAGCAAAATAATTGCAAAAGAGAAAGCTCCCCCGCAATCAATGCATAAGTAACAAACAGTGAAGAAACACAATAAAAAAATAAATAATCATTACAGGCATGGTATAAACAGTAAATATAGTAAGAGAAACAGATAGACTATAGAACAACACAGGCATGTATTTGTCACAGGCAGTTTTTAATAAAGTACGAAAAGAAAATTGAAACAAATAAAGTGCTAAAAAATAGACTAAGATGCCAAAACTGAGGTATAATAAAAAACCATGTCTATGAATAGTCACATAATAGAAAAAAGTGCTGATAATAACTAAAAAGTACTGATAAAATCTTGGAATGTCGGAGCATTTCCAAGTAAACATAAGACAAAAGTAATAGTCTCAATATCTAACATCTCAAAAATCATCATCATCCTCATCATCATCGTCATCAGCTGCAGCTCCAGCATGTCCAGAAGGACCAGCTCTAGAAGTACCAGTGCTAGAAGTGCGAGGAGTGGCACCAGTGGTACGATACCAGATCAGCAAATGAGTTGGCAATCGCCTGGAACCGAGTCACATCATGAAACTCGTGTTCCCTAGAGGTCTCAACATAAAATGACTGCAGATCTGATAAGTGCTGATGAATACCCTCAAATATCATTGGGTAAGAGTGAGGAGGAACAGGTGCTGTGGGAGTAGGTGCAGGAGGAGTAGGTGCAGTAGATGGAGGAACAGTGGCAATGCTGCGACGAGAGAGTTTGAGGAACTTGGGCTCGGGGTCAACAGCACAAGTAGATAGATCAATATCAAATCTCTGAAAGATGTAAGGAATAAGCATCGCATAAGATAGGTTGCGGTCTCTCCCGCGACATCTACCCATCATCTGGATGATAGTCTTAGGGGCAAAAAATGGAATCCCCTTAAGAATATGATAAAGAGCAGAGAGCTCAAGTGCAGTGACATCATCTTTAGAAGTAGATTTCGGAAGTAAGGTGGAATAGATGATGCGATGTAATTCATAGTTAAACAAGTTCAAGTTATTAGCCTTGAACTTTCCAGGATGAGCGCGTGCTGGCGCACAAAGCTCATTCTTGAAACTAACGAGTGTCGTGCCATTGGGGAAATCAAAATCAGTGATGTCATCGAGCGGGGCACCTTCGTTTGGGATACCAAGGATTTCTGCTAACTTTTCATCAGTGAATTCGATATCAATTCCTCCGACACGTGTTCTCGCTGTAAAAGTGTCTAACACAAAATTATAATAGAATAATCTAATGGCATTAGTGGCAATGGGGAAGTGTAAGGTGACAAAATGTTGTAACCCTAATGCCTCAAAGTAAGGGCGGTGATCCGAAAAGACAGTCCATTTAATCGGCGATCCGGTGCAAATAGTACGCATGATGAAATCGACGTACCACAATAAGGCTTGATCGAAAGTTTTAAAGTAAAACTCGTCCGAAGCACCATCGTCCGATTGGACCGAAGAAAAGAGGCAATCCGTATGTGGATCTGAAGACGATGCCTCTTCACTGGCATTGGTCTTCTTCCTCTTGAAGGGATTGAACTTAGGCATTCTTTCCCAAAATTTTCTAAAAACCCTAAGTATTGAAAAGTGGAGAAGAGAAGGGATTATACCTTCCAAGAATTGGATATATTATAGAGCGCAAAGTTCTCCGCACGAATCCAAAGTTTGGACGAGAAACTCTACTCGGATTGGAAGAACAAGGATGGCAAAAAGCTAGGGTTTGGAGAGGCGCGGCAGCTGCTGTTGGATGTGGTTTGAAAGAATGAAGAAGATGGGGGCCTCAGGTTTTGGCTGGTATATATATATACCCGACCGAAATCTGGCCGAATTCGGACCGAATTCGGGCCGAATTTGCCAAGGGTTGCCTGGCTATATATATATATATATCAAAAATAATAGAAGTAGGGCCACATCTTTTTTATTAGTTCGTTTCAAATGTTTAATTCAGAGTTTAGTAATTTTAAATCTCAAAATAATATAATTAATATTATTTTACAAATTAATATTCTTTACTCAGCATCTGTCTCAGATTAGCTGTAGGAGTACTGTCCCAGCTAACGGAGGTTCACCGGAGAACTCTTAAATACCGCTTCGCTTCGACCGTAGTCGTGGTGACAGACAGACTCTTTTTAGGCTTGTCTCGAAAATAGTTTATGAGTATCGAATAAATTGATTAATAAAACAAGATTAATTAATATTATTGACATCTAAAATGCCTAATTCTCGACGTAAATAATTGAAACGATCTTCCGCTAGAGGTTTTGTGAGTATGTCAGCTAATTGATTCTGTGTGTCTATGTATACAAGGTCTATATCTCCATTTTGTTGATGATATCTAAGAAAGTGATGTCGAATCTCGATATGTTTAGTACGAGAATGACATACTGGATTCTTAGTCAAATTAATAGAACTAGTGTTGTCACAGAAAAAGGGTATGTGTGAAAAATACAATCCATAGTCTTCTAAGGTTTGTTTTATCCATAAAATTTGTGCACAATAACGTCCTGCGGCGATATACTCAGCCTCGGTTGTTGATAATGCAACAGAATTTTGCTTTTTACTAAACCAAGAGACTAGAGCTTTTTCTAGGAAATGACATATGCCGCTAGTACTTTTTCTATCTACTTTGCATCCGGCAAAATCAGCATCGAAATAACCAGTTAGGTCAAACGACGTGGTTTTGGGATACCATAAGCCGACAGAAGAAGTGCCTTTAAGGTATTGGAAGATACGCTTAACCGGGCACAAATGTGATTCTTTAGGATTAGCTTGAAAGCATGCACATAAGCAAACACTAAACATTATGTCTGGTCGACTAGCAGTTAAATATAGTAAGCTATCGATCATACCTCGATACTTATGTATGTCGACGAATTTATCTTGTTCATTAATATCAAGCTTGGTTGAAGTCGCCATTGGAGTGCTAAGTGGTTTTGCTGCTTCCATGTCGAACTTCTTTAATAGATCCTTTGTGTACTTTGCTTGATTTATGAACGTTCCATTGTTGGTTTGTTTGATTTGCAGTCCGAAAAAGAATTTCAGCTCTCCTATCATGCTCATCTCAAACTCATTCTGCATACACTTTTAAAATTCTTGACAAAGAGATTCATCAGTAGATCCAAAGATAATATCATCTACATAGACTTGAATCAAAAGAATATTATTATTCAAAGATTTTATAAACAAAGTAGTGTCAACCTTTCCCTTTGAAAAACCGTTATCAAGTAGAAAAGTGCTTAGACGATCGTACCAAGCACGAGGGGCTTGTTTCAAACCGTATAAAGCTTTCTTCAACTTGAAAACATATTCAAGAAATTTGAGATCAGTAAAACCGGATGGTTGAGCTACATAAACCTCTTCTTTTATAAAAATATTTAAAAATGCGCTATTGACATCCATTTAAAATAACTTAAAATTATAAAAATAGGCAAATGCACATAACATGTGAATGGATTCTAATCTCGCAACTGGGGCATAAGTCTCATCGTAGTCGATACCTTCTTCCTGATTGTATCCTTGAGCTACGAGTCAAGCCTTATTACGAGTCACTAAACCATTCTCGTTCAGTTTATTTTGGAATACCCATCGGGTGCCAATGACCGAATGATCAATAGGCTTGGGAACAAGTTCCCAAACTTGATTCCGTTCGAATTGGTTTAGTTCCTCTTGTATAGCATCTAACCAAAAATTATCACTACATGCTTCAATAATATTTTTGGGTTCAAACTGCGAGACAAAAGCAACACAAGAAGCTATATCTTTATTAGAGGAACGAGTACTTACACCCTTGGTAATCTCACCAATTACCAAGTCCTCTGGATGACTAGCCAAGAATCTCATCTCTTTTGGTGTAGTCTCAAGATTGCTGGTTCTGGCTTCTTTGCTTGGAGGTTCATCTGATGCCTGATGTAATGGTTCTGTATCTTTGTGTGAAGGTTTTGCAGTAGCTGTACTTGGTGCGATTGTGTCTTCATTGTCATCATCGTCTAAGTGTTGATTTAGCTCATCAAACTTGACATTGATAGATTCTTCAATGATCATGGTTCTTTTGTTGAAGACTCTATATCCTTTGCTCTTTGCTGCATAACCTAAAAATATACCTTCATCGACCTTTTCATCAAATTTACTCAAATTATTTTTAGTATTAAGAATAAAGCATTTACAACCAAAGATTTTGAAATAAAAAACATTTGGTGTTCTATCAAACCATAATTCATAGGGAGTCTTCTTCGATATAGGTCGAATCAGAACCCTATTGAGAATATAGCATGCTGTATTTACAGTTTCAGCCCATAAGTATCTAGGTAGACTAAACTGGTTTAACATTACTCTAACCATTTCAGATAGAGTTCTGTTCTTACGTTCCACAACTCCATTTTGTTGCGGAGTCCTAGGGCAAGAGAATTCATGCAAATAACCGTGTGTGTCACAAAATTGCTTGAATTTTGCATTCTCAAATTCGCCGCCATGATCACTACGAATGCGACTAATCATGAATTCTTTTTCATTCTGTACTTTCTTGCAAAAGGTGACGAATTTTGATAATGCATCGTTCTTGCGTGCAAGAAAATAAACCCATGTATATCTAAGAAGTCATCTATAATAACAAATACATTTAACTTACCACCTAGACTAGCAATTCTGCTGGGTCCAAATAAGTCCATATGCAACAATTGTAAAGGTCTAGTGGTACTTACAGCGTTCTTGGATTTGAATGCGGATTTGGTAGCTTTGTTCTTTTCACATTCACTACATACCGTATCCTTCTTGAAAGAGATATCCGGTAAGCCGCGTACCAACTTCTTAGTAGATAATCTTGAAATTGTATCCATGTTTGCATGACCGAGTCTCATATGCCATAGTTGACTCTCAATGCTTTTGGTCATCAAACATCTACCTGCTATGTTAGCATCTTCCAATAAATAGAATACATATATATTGTCTTTCCTAATACCTTCAAATATAGTGCTACCAGTTGAACTATCAATTATAGTATATTTATCTTTTACGAAGTTAATACCATAACCGTGATCAGCTAAATGGCTTATGCTGAGAAGATTATATTTTAACTCGGTAACAAGACAAACATCTTTAATCACTGGATAGGGAGCCTTACCAATGTCACCGATACTGATTATGTACCCTCTCAAATTATTACCGAAGGAGACGTATCCTTCTTTATTCCTCTTCGACAGTGTTGCAAATAATGAAGCGTCACCGGTCATGTGCCGTGAGCAACCGCTGTCGAGGATCCATTTGCTCCTAGCATGTGAAGGGCGTCCCACCTACAAAACAATTTGTAGATGAAACTTCTGGTACCCATTTCTTATAGGGTCCTGACTGGTTAGTTTTCGGTATCCATGCATAAATATTTAAATCTACTAACTTTTTGATTCTACATGCAGAAGATATATGACTAATAAGGCCACAATAATGATATTTAGCATGTTGAGTGTTGAAAGTAGTATGAGGTGCATGATTGGTAGGTTTTGGTTTTCTAGTATAGAAGAATGCATGTCTATTAGTCTTCTTGGACATAGTCTTGGTATGGTTTGGTCTGACAGTGTTGGGCGTGTTCCGATGATTCGGTAATTGACACGTGTTAGAATATGAAGCAGCAACTTCAGGCCGTTTTCCTAAACTAATTTCCAACTTTTTGGAAGTGTCATATAATCTAGTATAGTCAGATGTGAGTGATTCTAATTTGACCTGTGTACACTGTAGACTTTTTCTCTCCTTAGATAGTGTTTGTAAAAACAAAAGTTCTTTTATTTCACAAACTTTGTAAGAAGATTACAATTGAATTCTGGGAAAGTATAACTATAGGAATCCGATCTGAAGACGATCGCTTTATCCCTTGGACGATGTGAACTCTGAAGATGATAGCCTCTGAAGAATACAGCAGCACTTGGACAAGAACTCCTGATCTCTGATGATAATAATGATCTGATGCCCTTAATGAAGGACTTGAAACTCTATTTATAGAGTTCTAGAAATAACTAATTTGTAGTTATTCTGGATTGCGCATGATGAACTGCGCTAGCAACAGACTGCGCAAACAGCAAACTGTGCTGGCAGTTACTCGATCGTGGGCCAACTGTATTAGACGCGTGGCATTATTTGATTAAAATGCGCATGGTCGTGCACAGGCAGTTGCCATGTGGCGAGCAATTGATGGCATGTAAGCCACGTAATAAATGTCCGTTATCCTGATAGATTGTGCCACTTGAAAAGCGCTAGCATCAGACTACGCTGAGACTCGGGCTTGGTCAAACTGCGCTGAAGTTGAGCTGTCATACTGCGCTGGCTGTACAGCTATCCTCGAGCGCCGTGCTGCACAAGAAACGAAAGGACTCCTCGTTTATTGGGCTGTCAGCTGTCAGAAGATCGAATTTTTGTCAGGTAATGATGGCACTGCCACGTCAGCGTAGCGCGCTTGGGTGTTTGCGCAGTTCAGCTTCGCGTAGTTGATTTGCTGCGCAGTCCGTTTCCTGCACAGTTTATTGGAGGGTGCACAATTTGGTTTTTATTGCTTTTTTGATGGGTACAACTTGATTTTTAGGACCTACAAGACCCCCTTCAAAGTTTTCAAAATTTGAAAAGACTTCAAAAATTTCGAAATACTTTGAATATGAAAAGTCCAGAAATGAGACTTGAAGGGCGCCGGTCAATACTCAACTGTCTTAATAAATTTTTCTCTCGAAACGTTCGAACTCCTTTTCGTCTTCCCAAGTTGTGTTGATGATGTTCAGTTTCCCATAGGGAATATGAAGGGTTGATTAATTGTATATATATAAAGAAAAGTTTTCATTCTCACTTCTCATCCTCGTATAGTCGTGGCACCGAAGAAAGAGGTTGACAAGGAAAAGGCTCAAAGCTCAAGGCTTGACATAGAGATGGAGGCCGATCAATTGCTATGAGCATGCAATTTCCTGGAATGCTTTGGACTGACTCCAGCGATCTTTGATCGTATAAATGGTGGTCTTTCAACTGCCCACGAAGGACCCGGTGATGCAGAAGCATTCCTCGGTCTGATGCGTCGTTCAGGGATCCACAATGTGCACGAGTTAGGCGCCTCCCTTCGTCAGCCCAACGAAGGAGAGAAGAAGAAATAATGTTTTGTGTAGGGGTGTCATCTATGTATTGTGACACTCAACTTATCTGTAGGGGCCTACTCTCTTTTTATGAAATAAAATCCTGGTGTTGTTTTTACCTTTATTCGTGTGGTGCATTGATATAGGATCATTCTACACTTCTTTTGACTGTTTTTATGTTTGCTCATTCCCAAGAGAAACAAAACAACACGTGGCAGCTGTTCTGTGGTCATGAGCGCCTCTTATTAGGATCTTTTCCGAAATAGACTCATGCCATCTGCTTCTTTGAACCTTTATAAATAGCTGAGTTAAAGAATGCATTCTCATTCCTTTATTCTTCTTCTTCTCCGAAGATGACTTTTTGCAAGACTCTATTCTCCGACAAGGGATTGATGATGACGATGCTTTCCGATGTCATTCTTCTACACGCCGTGTCATCAGTCATTGATTCAACAACTCTTAGCGCCGAACCATCTGACCTCGATGGTAAGCCTAACGTGAAACAGTAGCTTTCTGTGTATGATCATGTTTTATCCATTGTTATGCGTCACCTTTCACCGAAATAGGTATTTGATTTATACAAAAGGGGCAGAATGCGCCCATCTTTGATTGAACTGGGTGCACAATCGGCTGTCTTTGAGCTTTTGTTGAAAACAAGCGCCTATCTTTGATAGATAAGACGTGCCTGCTGAAAACGAGCACAAATCCTTGATAAATAAGGTACGCCTGAAAAACGAGCGCAAATTCTCGATAGATAAGGTGTGCCTGAAGACAAGCATTTGTCTTTAACTGAACAAGGTGCGCGAGCATCTCTCTTTGACTGAACTGGGTATGCCCGTCTTTGATGGGCCAGTTTGCGCCTGATGATGATGACACTTTTATTGATTGATTTCTTTTTCTGTGCTATTTTTTTGCAGAAGCTTGGTTAAAGAACTTTTCCAGAACTGGCATTGGCGATATAGATGCTGTGGGGAGCATTCTTCTGACACACACATCTGGGAGCTCATGCGCTTTTGACGCACAAATCAGACAACTCAGAACTCTTCGTGGGATAGAAGGGTCTTCCTCAGATGGTAGGAAGAGCCTTTATACACGAAAAGTTGGATGGTGGAGTCAACTCTAACCCGAGAAGTTGGGTAGTAGAGTTCCTTTCACAGCAGAACTAGGAATCATATCCCAATGCTGGAAACATTCCTAGCTCTTCTGAAGGGCCGTCATCCCTCCACAAGTTGTATTGACAGCAACACGTCTTTGGGCTGCCATACTCTGGGGTTCTCCACTTGTCTAAGAGAGAAGACCAGAGTTAATTCCTACTGCCCTTGTTGCTATTGAGGCTCAGACAGCAAGGAATTGCCACCAACAACGAATCTGATGAAGAAGATCCAAAAGATGTAATAGATCTCCATTAGGTCACCATTGTTGTATAGAATGAAAATCCAAGATGTAATAGATTTCCATTATGATTTGTGAGAAAGTCTAAAAAATGTAATAGACTTTTATGATGATAGAATGAGATATGGAAATGACAATTCTGTGGAAAATACTCCTTTGAGACTTTTTCGATGTTCATGGCATTTTGATAAGCCGAACTTGATCTTAGCGTATGATTCTCAGAAAAGAACTGTTGCTTGTTTTAGTAGATTCGTCAGGGGTAATATAAACGTGACGAAATGACTGTTTTAAGCTGCCTATCTTGAACACATACTGGATGAGCTGGAGGCATCAATTGAGATTTACAAAGATCTTAATCGGGGGAAGGTAAAACCCCTAGTGAATGCCGAGTTTGAAAGGATGACTCGCGAAGCTAAAGTCACAAAAGCTGCTTTCCAGACTTTTTTGGACACTTATGCCACAAAGACTTCAGAGTATGATTCCCAGATGGAGGCGTTAGCGTCTGCTGCTGGGGAAAAAGAAAGGAAGGTTACTAAGCTGAAAGCAGAGTTTGCTCGTCTTCAGGAAGAGTTGAAAATTGTTCAGCTTGCTCTTGAGGAGGAGACGACACAGCATGAAGCTGCCGTTCAGCAACTTGACAGTCTAACCCACGAGAAAAATGAGTTTGTCACTTCCCATTAAGATGAAATTACTCGCCGCCTAGTGACCTTGCCATCCTTTGATGATGAATCTGGAATGGCGGAAGCTAAAAGGCGGGTGTTGGATTCGCGTGAAGGACGACTCCAAGCATTGAAGCAGCAGATAGCTAGTTTGATGACACCTCCAGCTGAATAAGGAAATTTTTGTATTTTTTCCTTCTTTATGATATATCTTTTTGTAATGCCTTATATTTTGATTAATGAAAAGACTTTTTTTTTGGCTCTATTATTTTTTGCATACCCCATTAAGGATATAAATAATAGCGATAGAAAATATATTCAGAGGTTCAGGACATGATATATTTCTTGAGTTAAAAAATAATTATATTCATTATATCTGCTCAGAGGTAATGTGGACATAGCAGAATATAATACGTTGAATATCATTATTTCGATAGACAACTTAATCAGAGGTAACAACGTGACAAGTTGCTGATATGAATGAACGGATGAATCGTCAAAATGTATGAACGAAATGAATCGTTTGGACTGAACGGATGAACCGTCAGATGAATTGAATGAACGGGTGAACCGTCAGATGTATGGAATGAACGGGTGAACCGTCAAGTGGATGGAATGAACGGGTGAACCGTCAAGTGGATGGAATGAACGGGTGAACCATCAAATGAATGTAATGAACGGGCGAACCGTCAAATGAATGTAATGAACGGGTGAACCGTCGGATGCATGGAATGAACGGGTGAACCGTCGAATGAATGGAATGAATGTTGCGAAGAACGCGTCACTTCGATGTTTCAAGAATCTCTGCCTATAAATAGAACATAAATTTAGATGGAATGATCACTTTCACTTTTCAACACAAAAATGTCGTCTGAAGATGCATCCAAGAAGGCTGAGATTGTCCCGAAGGTTGAAGAAATCACGGAGGAACGTCCAGCCGAACCAAACGAGCCAAAGCAGACGGAAGCGGGCGAAGGTTCGTCTGCCCCCAAGCCACCAAGGGACATCTTGGACTTCCTGGTTGACCCAGGGGAGACCGAAGAAGAAAAGGCCATGAGGATGGCTGCTTGCGCGTTTCTAGTGAAATCGGGCAAGGATGTTCTCGACTCTTTTGCCGACTACATTTTTGAAAAGGACGGTAGTGGTCCTCGTCCTGTCTTTAAGAAGGACGATAGTGATTCTCGTCCGTGATATCTTGTAACACCAGTTATGATAAAATAAAATAAAATTTTATTTATGAACTATTTTGTTGTATTTACAAGAAATTCCTTTTACATTCATACATAGTACTTTTTAAGGAATTTGCCATTGATAGGCATCATTGCAACTCGACCGTCTAACTCTGTAAGTTGATAAGTTCCATTTGAGAAGACTTTGCTCACAATATATGGACCTTTCCACTTCGCGTCGAATTTGCCCTTGCTCATATGAGTCATGGTCATAGGACGCATGACAGTTAGAACCAATTCTCCTTTCTGAAAAGCTCTGACCTTAACTTTGCGATTAAAAGCTTTTGAGATTCGGGCTTGATATAACTCAATATGCTGTTAAGCCAATAACCGTTTTTCGTCAAGCGCTTCTAATTCTTGAAGTCAAAGGAGGTCGTTGTTCTTTGTAGTGAGCTCGTTGGCAATGGCAATCCGCAGGGATGGGATCTGAAGTTCCAAAGGTAGAACTGCTTCACAACCATACACAAGAGAAAAAGGTATACAACCTGTAGGGTTACGGACCGTAGTGCGGTAGGCCCATAGACATTCTCCAAGTTTTTCACTCCAATTCCATTTGTTAGTAGATACAAACTTCTTAAGGAGTTTGATAATAGTTTTGTTAAATGCTTCAGCTAAACCATTAGCAGCAGGATTGTAAGCTGTCGAAGCGACATTGTCAATCCGATGATCATCACAAAACCTGGTAAACTTCTGGCTAACGAACTGTGGTCCATTGTCGTGAATGATTCTTCGAGGTACACCAAATCTATAAATGACATGGTGTTTGACAAAGTTGATGACGCTACTGGTCTTAACTTCAGCCAGAGGTATAGCTTCAGCCCATTTGGAGAAGTAATCAGTTATAGCTAGTATGAACCGATGTCCTTTAGAAGAAGGAGGATTAATAGGACCTATAATATCCATGCCCTAAGCTTCAAAAGGCCAAGAAGCAGCAGTCGGATGAAGAAATTCTGACGGTTGGTGAATGAAATCTGTATAGATTTGACAAGATCGACATTTTCTTGTATATTCGATGGCATCCGATACCATAGAGGGCCAGTAGTAACCCATGCATCGGATACGATCTTGTAGTTTAGGGCCGGGTTGATGTGCTCCGCAAACACCATCGCGAGCTTCACGTAACACTTGCTTCGCTTCATCACCAATATGACAGCGTAAGAGAAGACCGTCATAAGTCCGTCGGTAGAAAGTCTCGATGGTCTGATTGTAATAAAATTGTAGAGACCGTCGACGAATACTCGTAGCCTCCTTGGGATCTTCAGAAAGTATATCATGGACCACGAAGTCGATGAAGGGAGTTCTCCAATCTTTACTGATAACATTGGCCTCAGTAAAATTACTGAACTCAATATTGCGATTGTTTTCGATGCAAAACAATTCCCAATTAGAGACAACCACCACCTGTTGTCTTTTGACAGGTATGGCTAAGACTGCTGCAAGATTGGCTAAAGCATCTGTCTCAGTGTTATAAGCTCGTCGAACATATTCAATGAAGAAAGCCTTGATTGATGCAGCCATGTAAGTCGCAGCTTCATGATAAAGCACTAGATCTTGATGATGAACTTCATAGGTTCCTCTAACCTGGTTAACAACCAGCTTGGAATCGCCATAGACTTCAAGATATTCGACGTTTAGTTGTTTAGCTAATTGAAGGCCAATGATTAAAGCGTTGTATTCTGCTACGTTGTTGGAACAGGGTTCATCTAGGGAACAGGCTCTTTGGATAGTTGACCTGTCTGGAGAAATAAGAACAACCCCAACTCCTGCGATAATGGCACCGTTCGGCCCAATCCTAGATGCACCGTCAAAGAATAGACGCCAAGTAGGAAATTCTTCGGAGATCATATTTAATTCCAATGTCTCGTCTGGAATTTCATCGTAAAGTTTAGATGTTTCTGGAATAGGATGAGCCGCTAAACAGTCCGCCAGTGCTTGACCCTTAACAGATTTTTGTGGAACATATACCATATCATATTGGGCTAGCAGAATGGCCCATGTAGCCAGTCGAGAATTGAGTGTGCTGGGTTTCTTCATTAATACCCGAAGATGATTAACTCGGGAGATGACATGAATAGTTTGTCCAATGATGTAATGCCTTGTCTTTTGAACAGAAAACATAAGAGCTAAGCATTCTTTCTCAACCGAACTATAACGGTGTTCAGCACCAATCATAGTACGACTAAGATAGTAGATGGCTTGTTCATGGCCTTCTTTGTTCTTCTGGGCAAGTAAAGCACCCAATAAATGGTCCATAGCACGGATATACATTAAGAATGGTATGCCAGAGATTGGTGGCACCAAGACTGGTGGGTTCATGAGATACTGTTTTATGTCATCAAATGCTCGTTGACATTCTTCAGTCCAAATGAAAGATACACCCTTCTTCATTAACTGGGTAAATGGTCTGCAGCGTCCAGACAGATTTGAAATGAATCTCCTGATGTACGCAAGTCGACTTTGGAATTCTCGTAGCTCTTTTAAGTTGCGTGGAGGACGCATCTCTTGAATGGCTTTGATTTTCTCGGGATCCACGTGTATACCTTTAGAGGTAATGACGAAGCCGAGAAATTTACCACTAGAGACACCCAAGAATGACTTGGTGGGATTCATTTTCAGCTGATGTTGGCGTATCAGATTAAAGATAGTTCTTAAATCTTGGATGTGATCTTCCTTTAGACGGCTCTTGACAGCAATATCATCGATATAGCATTCGACAGTCTTGTACAGATGATCTCGAAAGATGGTACTCATAGCTCGTTGGTAAGTTGCACCAGCGTTCTTGAGACCAAATGGCATCACTGTGTAGCAGTAGACTCCGCGAGGAGTACGAAAAGAAGTGTGTTTTTCATCTTCAGGATTCATCCAAATCTGATTGTAACCGGAGAATCCATCCATGAAGGATATCCTTTCGAACCCACAAGTGTTGTCGATCATGACGTCTGTAATAGGGAGAGGAAACTCATCTTTTGGACAGGCTTCATTAAGATCCCAAAAGTCGATGCAAACTCGAACTTTGCCAGTTTTCTTCAAGACTGGGACAACGTTGGCTACCCAATCTGGATGTTGTTCTTCTCGAATAAAGCTACAAGCTATGTGTTTTTTGACTTCATCATCAATCGCGTCCATCATTTCGGGCTTGAATCGCCTTTGCTGCTGTTTAACTGGCTTTGCATTAGGCAAAATATTCAGTTTATGAGTAGAAATTTTGGGATCTAAACCTGGCATATCTTCATAACTCCAGACGAAGACATCAATGTATTCTCGAATAAGAAGAATTAACTCTTGCTTATCTGCCTCTGGGAGATTCTTGCTGATGAATATTGGACGAGGTGACCCGTTTTCTCCTATGTCAATTTGGACCAATTGATCTTCGGTAGGGGGTTCTCGTTGTTCAAATCGGAGTTCCCATTGGGTGTCCATTCGTTGAGCCGAAGGATCTGTTTCAGAATTTTCCTCGATATCTTCGTCATAACCTTCTGGAAGCTCAGCGGAGACCATGTTAGAAGATACAATCAATCGATGAACTTGGCCAATACTGGTATCAGAATCCTAAGATCTGGACTCAGAAGAGTTAGAGCGCTCCTCACTATCAGACTCGGAGGCTACTGGAGATAAGACTGGAGGTGACGCATATCCGAGACCTCTTTTTGTCCTGCTGTAGTACATCTCTGATTTTCCTTTTGGAACGGCCGTACGGATAGGAGTCCGTCTACCCTTACCATAGTTGAGGCCACTCTTGAAGTCATAACCCATCTTTCGGATGATATCTTTTGATTGTTGACTATAACGACGAAGTTGGAGACGTCCCATATCGTTATTTTTGCTATCATCCGTATAGCTGAATTTTTGTTCTGGCCCTTTACTAAAAAGTATTGGACTCTCGCCTCTCTTTCGAGAAGGGACAACAAAATATGAATCATCTGGGTGTTCGAGTAAGACCTCTGTTTGAAGAGACTGTACAACTCCCATTATAAATGATTGAAAGCTATCTAACATATCCAAATAGCATTTAGTATGATAAATGACATCAGTATACTGGAAAGGAGATACTTTTTCATTGATTTGTACATCTATATTTACAACAGGACCTTTAGCCTTAGCAGGCTTGGTCAGATTGATTACAAGAGGGGAAGAAGAAGAACGTGAAGGAGGCTTGCTACGACGAAGGTCAATAACAAGTGGCTCAGAAGAGGTGAGCTCCCTTTTATCCTTGTTACGAGAAAAATCAATAACAAGTGGCTCAGAAGAGGTGAGCTCCCTTTGATCATAACCATCATCAGTTGGTTGCTTTCGGACTGGCAAGTGAATAGCCAGTGGTTTGGAGGACTGAGGATGAGAGATATGCCCTTTAACAGGTATGATGAGGGTGTCATTGGACACTGCTTCTTGTTCTTCTTCAGTGTCTAGAGCCAGTACTACCTTCATGAACTCATCTTTATACATACGAGCATCATTACAATATGCTTCGACACCTTTGAAAGGGTAGAGATCCGCAACCTCTTTTTGAACCTCTCCATTGTCATCAACATACTTGAAACATTGATGGAGAATTGAAAAAATAATGTTATGTTCATGAAGGAATGGTCTCCCCAAAAGAGCATTGTAAGAGCAACCATGGTTATCTATGATATAGAAGGTCACCTTTGTACGAAGATTGCCTATTTGGAGTTTTAGACGAATCTTGCCCAGAGACTCACTTCTTCCCTGGTTAAACCCCAAGATGGTGGTGATTGTGCTAGAAAGACTATGTACTGGGATCTTCAGTGCGTCTAGCATTATCCTCGGCATGATACTGAGTGCTGACCCGGGATCTATCAGAATACGATCGACCTTTATCGTGTCGATGTATCCAGTATAGTATAGAGGACGGTCATGCCTATTGTTTTCCATCAGCATATCATCCTGTGTGAAGGTAATGTTTGGAATTAACTCCAACACACTGTGACAGTGGAGGCAAGAGACAGGCTCTGATTCGGGCTTCCTTTGAAAAGTTAGACAGGTTTCCGCCTGCATGAGAGCTTCACTCAGAGTTTCTCGAGTCTCTTTGGAGAGGCGTAAGAGCTCAAAGATCGACAGCCTAGCCGGTGTATTAGCTAGTTGAGCCAAAATATCAAAATTGTATGGTTTCTCAAGTCCAGAAGGGGATGACTTCTTCAAAGGCTTGTCAAAACGGACTTGTTGTTTGCCTTTGTCGGCTGCTGTCGGCTTTGGGGGAATGGGTTCTACAACCGGTAAAGACACGACAGGGATGCCCTCAGTAGAAGCAGGTTGTACTGGAGCGGACTCAGAAGAAGAGACAGGGTTTTCTTAAATTTCGGGAAGTTCCCGTAGATAGGCTTTTCCTGACCTGGTACCCAGCAGGATTTTCTCTTCAACTATGGGGTCAAAAGACACCATATTGCAGACCTTCATTCTGCCCTTGGAGCGGTCTTTTTGCTTAGAAGGAGCCTTGAAGTCTGTAACAAGGTCTGGGTGTATCCACATAATCTCGCCGTTATCAGGAGATAGGGGAACAAGACCTTCACTCCGTGGAGGAGGGAGATTCTCGATCTCAAGGGTGGCCTTGGGGATAGGGATGACACCATGCTGTACCATCTGTGGAGGGAAGTTACCGAACTATACTGAGACCATGTTCGCGGTAACAGTCTTCTCATCTTGTTGAAGAGTGATAACACCAGCATTGACTAACTCCTGAATCTTGCCTTTGAGCACATAACATGCTCGAGTGGGATGACCAATGAACCTGTGATAGACACAATATTTGGGATGATCAGTCTTACCAACCTCGTCAGGCTTCTTCGGGTCTGGAAGTTGGAGCTTATTGCTTTTGATCAAGCAATCGAAGATGCTCACGGTGTCGTTCTCGTCAAAGGAGTATTCTACTTTCGGACGAGTTTCCCTTGGTGGAGGGGCAGAAGGAGTAGAAGCAGACGTAGGTGGAGCTACGTTGACAGCCAGAGATTCTTTGTTCTTCAAATTGATATTCAAAGTTTCTTTACCTTTGCGGTTGTTCTGGCGATTACCGCTACTAGCTGTCGGGTGTTCATCCCGGTCGGGGTTAGACATGTGTACCCCCAGCTGCTTGAACTTGTCAGCAATAACTTCATTTTCTTTAGCATTGACAATAAATGATGGCCAGTCTTGAAATTGAGTTGACCCCATCCACATGCTGATGATAGGCAAAAGATTTGCCTTACAGGTATCTATAGTGACAGCGGCCGGAGTCCCAGGAGGCATCTTTAATGCTTCTCGGCGGAATCGTTCAATAAAACTTTCAGTGGTTTTATTATGTCTTTGTTTGATCTTGTTGAGGGCCGACATGGTCATGTCGTTGATTCCCTCATAGAATCGCTCCAAGAAGATTTGTTTCAAACTCGAGAAAGAGGTGATACAGCCATCAGGCAAGCTCCTGTACCAATCGTATGCTACACCGGCTAAACAGCCGACGAATACCCTGGTAAGAAGAGCGTCATTTGGTTGCAGTTGAACAGTCATTACCTCAAAGTGATTAATGAATTGACTTGGAGAAGTGCTGCCATCAAATAGTGAAATTGTAGGGATCTTGTATTTTGGAGGAAATGGGACTTCCTTCCATTCAACCGGATAGGGTTGTTTGATTTCCAATCTTTGTAAATTGTCCTTCTCTTTAAAAGCCTCAAATTGAGTGCGCAAAAGCTTGACTGCTTTATTAGTATCCTCCGATGATGAAGAAGGAGCAGATTGAGTGTTAGGAGGAGGAACAGCGTGGTAAGTGCTACCCCCAGCTTCTGACTGACTGGGTGTGGGTTGAATTTGTACAGAGGGTATTTGAGGAGATACTACCCCCAGACCTGCATTAACAGGTACCGACGATGCTATAATCTCAGGGTTTGCAGCAGGTACGGTCGGTGGTATTATATGTTGGGCCACAATGATAGAATGCATACTTGCGACCATTTCAGCCATGGTCTTCAGCTTGTCTTCCAGTGCAGCTATTCGTTGTTCTTGATTTGCTGAACTAGAAGCATCTGGGTCTTCAGTGACAACATAAGCTGTCACTTCTCTAGGTACAGTAGAAGATACTGTCTATTCAGAACTTTCGCTGTATGCATCTTAATCAGAGAAGGAATCATCTCCTGAATAAGAAATAAGGAGATGACCAGAGGGATCTTGGAGAAGATTCCTACGCCCCATTGTATCTCGACTTCGGGATCGGGTGTGTCGAAATACTCCTTCAGAAGATTCTTGGAGTAAATCTAAGTACCGCTGGCTGGGACTGCGAGGCTTGTCGTGTTTGGAGAACTTTCTACCCCCAGTTTTTCGAGAAGCCATGTTGACGGAAGCATACAACACTTCGTCTTCATCTTCTGACATTGGTTCAGAAGTTGCAAAATTCAGACGATCGAAAACAGATCGTTTTGTTGTCTGGCAACAGCACTTGATGACAACCTTGTGATTACAATGATGTTCAAGTGGTTGAACTGGAGGTGCTGAAATGTTGTCCCGTTTTTGCTTAAGGTGCTCCCGGAGGTCAGAAATAATGACGGGACGAGAAGAAGTCTGAGGGATATGTTCTTTGACCACATTCGGAACATGGTTTCGGTTCTTCAGATGTTTTGTCCCGTGAGTATATAGAGAAGTACTCACTTCATTAGCATAGGTGTCAGGATTTTTCATCCTGGAAATTCGCCTTTAATGCAGGTTGATCTTCGGCATTGGCTGCTTGCGTTTCATAGAAGCTGGTCTATTGAGATAAGTCCGTAGATCAGCAAATTCACCCCCAGGGGTTTCTATCTAAGACACCAGTAATTTTCCCTATTTTGAATGGGATATCCTGAGAGTTGGGAGATCTTGGAATTTTGCTACCAGAGTAGGCAGAATACCTCTTTGATCAGTACATTTTCCTTTGGCAGGGAGGGAAGAACTTTTGTTTGAGAGAGTTCTTGTACTGACTGGTGCCGAGGCACGTTCAGATGGATCTTCTACGGTAAAAACCGGAGAAGACTAAGAAAAGACCAAAGGACCTTTTTCCTTATTTTGTGAAGAAGGGTTGGCTAAAAAGCATTTCCCTCTGTTGTCTTCCAAGTCGTAGAACGAGGAAGTTCGAGAAAAGACCAACGGACCTTTTCCTTTGTTCTGAGGAGGAGGAGGAACAGTCAACAGACTACCCCTAGTGGATTGTGCTGGAGCAACAGGGTGCTTGGGAAGAGGAGCAGAGTTTTTCCCCTTGCTGTGAGAAGAAGAAAGATTAGCCAAAGGACTATCCCAATTAGACTTCACTGGAACAGCGAGAGGAGTCTTGCATTGGCTGATTACGCTTGGGAAGCTTTGGCAGATGGCCTTTTGGCTACAGAAACTGTAGTTTGTGCAGCAGGAGTCCTGACTTCAGAATATTTAAGTTGCACTCTGGTTGCAGGAATGGTGGGTTGCGCAAGAGAGAAGGAGGTCACCAACTGCACAAGGGGGAGAGGAGTCTTGCACTTTGCCAGAGTAGCATAAGAAGTGGATTGTGCTATGGCAGAAAGAGCAGTGTGGTGCGCAAGGACAGCAGTTGCTACTGGTTCTTTGGCAGCAGAGACAGCATGTTGCGTAGAGGACTGCGCAAAGGACTGCGCAGAGGACAGCGCAGAGGACTTTGGAGTCCACACTGAACGGGCCTTGCTCTTGGCAGAGGTTGCAGTGCGACGAGTAGTCCCAGAGTTGATCATCGCCTCGTAGGTAGTCTGGTTGACCTTCACAACCAGAGTCTTCTGCGTCTTTTCGATAGACGCAATGTCGCATTGAGTTGTCACTTCCTCGTCGGAGGAGAAAGTCGTCCCCAGCAGAGTCGCCATTTTGTTTGGAAAAACAAAAGTTTTTTATTTCACAAACTTTGTAAGAAGATTATAATTGAATTCTGGGAAAGTACAACTATAGGAATCCGATCTGAAGACGATCGCTTTATCCCTTGGACGATGTGAACTCTGAAGACGATAGCCTCTGAAGAATGCAGCAGCACTTGGACAAGAACTCCTGATCTCTGATGATAATAATGATCTGATGCCCTTAATGAAGGACTTGAAACTCTATTTATAGAGTTCTAGAAGTAACTAATTTGTAGTTATTCTGTATTGCGCATGATGAACTGCGCTAGCAACAGATTGTGCAAACAGCAAACTGTGCTGGCAGTTACTCGATCGTGGGCCAACTGTATTAGACGCGTGGTATTATTTGATTGAAATACGCATGGTCATGCACAGGCGGTTGCCACGTGGCGAGCAATTGATGGCATGTAAGCCACATAATAAATGTCCGTTATCCTGATGGATTGCGCCACTTGAAAAGCGCTAGCATCAGACTGTACTGAGACTCGGGCTTGGTTAAACTGCGCTAAAGTTGAGCTGTCATACTGTGCTGGCTGTACAGCTGTCCTCGAGCGCTGTGCTGTACAAGAAACGAAAGGACTCCTCGTTTATCGGGCTGTCAGCTGTCAGAAGATCAGATTTTTGTCAGGTAATGAGGGCACTGCCACGTCAGCATAGCGCGCTTGGGTGTTAGCGCAGTTCAGCTTCGCGCAGTTGATTTGCTGCGTAGTCCGTTTCCTGCACAGTTTATTGGAGGGTGCACAATTTAGTTTTTATTGCTTTTTTGATGGGTGCAACTTGATTTTTAGGACCTACAGATAGATCTTCCTTTAACTGGATAATAGTTTGGTCTTTTTCTTCGAATAGCTTAACAGTCTCGTGTAACAACAATTTAATAGAAGAAAGCTCACCAGACTCATTTGAAGAGTCACTATCTCTTACATGATCTAGTAGGTCGGTAAGTCTTCCTATTTCACCTTTGTACTCTTTGAGTACCTTCTTAGAGGTTTCATATTTGCTACGCAGTTTCCTGTAATCATCTAATAGTTCACTGAAAGCCTCTCCTAGTTGCTCAGAGGTGAAATCATCATAAGGGTCAAATAGAGGATTAGTGTTTACCTGATCGCAGGACATCAAGCACACATTTGCAGCGTCATCTGATTGTTCATCTTCTGAGTCGCTGGCTTCACTTTCATGCCATATGCTTGTGTTGGCGTACTTTCTTGATGTCGATTTCTTCAGGTAGCCTTTGTTATATTTGCTGTTTTTCTTTGATGATGATGCTGTTGGACAGTCTTTCTTTATGTGTCCTTTCTTTTTGCATCCGTAGCAAATAGGATCTTTCTCGTTGTTGTTGTTGTTGCTGTCTTTTGTTCTTCTGTTAAATCTCATGAACTTCTTGAATTTTCTTACCAGAAGAGCTTGATCTTCAGAGTCGGAGTCGCTGTCGTCGGAATCATCTTCGATGGTTCTTCTATGTTGAGCCTTGAGAGCGATCGTCTTCTCTGACTTCTCCTTTGGTGTAGCATCTTCAAAGTCTTGAAGTTCTTACTCGTGAGTGAGTAGCTTACCCATGAGTGTTTCTAGAGACATTGTTGAGAGGTCGTTCCCTTCAATGATTGCAGTAGCCTTTGGAATCCAGTTCTTTGTAAGGGCTCGTAGAAGTTTGCGAATCTTCTCATGGTTACTGTAATCCTTGCCTAGTGAAGACAGAGGATTTACAATATCCAAGAATCTTGTAAACATCTGAGTAACTGATTCACTTGGCTTCATTTTGAACGCCTCGTACTCCTGAGTAAGTCTGTTGATCTTTGACTCCTTGACTTGTGTTGTTCCTTCGTGGGTTACTTCGAGAAGTTTCCACACTTTGTTTGATGTTGTGCAAGTAGACACCCTGTTGAATTCAGTTCTGTCTAAAGCACAAAATAAAGCGTTAATAGCACGTGCGTCAAGACTGGCCTTTTTTTTCTTCCTCTGTATATTTGTCATGGGATTTTTCAGCCAAAATACCATCAACATTAATACGAGGTGGCTTTTTATAGCCATCAATAACTACAGACCATAAGTCAAAATCAAGAGATTTCAGAAAGAAACTCATACGTGTTTTCCAATAAGTGTAGTTTGTGCCGTCAAACAGTGGAGGTCTGTTTGTGGCTTGGCCTTCACTTGTGAATTTCACAGTTGCCATGTGTAATGCTGTGATCTATATAAAAATTGAATATAACTGCAATTTTACCTTGTTTTACCTGTAAAACCCACTCTGATACCAATTGTAGGAACGAAATCATAAAGCACAATACTCTAGAGGGTGGATGAATAGAGTAGGCAGCGGAATATTGCTAATTAAAAACTTGTTAGCTGTTAGATCACAGATATAATAATAATCACAAAAGTAAATGACAAAAATTAAAAGTGATCAGAAGGCAAATGCAAACACCGATATTTATACTAGTTTCCCTCTTGTGAGGACTAGTCCAGTCGGAAGAACTCTAGCTTCCAGTTAAATCCACTATTGGAAAATCTCGCAAGTTTTCATACGAAGTCCTTGCAACTTCTACAGATGCGAGCTTTGATACGAAGAACTCAACCAACTTCAATTGTGAAGAGTTGAATCTTCTATCAAGCCTCTGATTACAATCGCTCTAAAACTTCTAGACCGTACCGTACTGGCAAATCGACTAGAGGGAGTTTTCCAACAGTAAAGACGTGTATGCATGTGTGGATTGTAATAAAAAATAATCAATTTTTTGGGTTCAAAATTAGTTATACTACTAAAGATTATTATTCACCCATGAGTCAAGAAAACAACACTTTTACTCTTCGGTTCACGAAATCAGTGAACAACTTTCGATCATGTTTAATTTTTAAAACAGTGGTATTTTACATATCAAAAGAAAGACTGCACGTCAGTCTGAGGGCCATGTGGCAGCCTTCTATTGGTTGGACTGATGCAAGGAAAGAGAGTAGTAGATTTAGTCAGACACCCTAATCTCGTGTCCAAAATCTAGGGGGGGAACTGGTTGAGACAATTCATCAAACACAACCCATGCAAGAACATAAACAGTTTTAGAACATTTCTGTCGAATTTAACTGTCTCAAATGAGAAAAGATGACAAAGTTATCTCCGAAGTCTTTCGGTCTCCTTGCTCGCTTAGTTGACGGCTCTGCGAGTTCTGGTACAAGAGTTGTTTCATCAACAACAGCTTCTTCTTGGACTACTGGCTCATATGAGATTTCAGTCTCATTTGCGCCTACATCATTTTCCGAAATGTTCGAAAGAATAATGTTTTTGTCTTTTGCAAACTTGTCTTCAAAGTACTCAAAAATCATCCGATACCACGTGCGTCCCGCCAAACCGGGCAACGTGGTCGCGAAACGAAAGCATCAAAAGGTGCGTATCAACTTCGTGGATGTGTGGGCTTTGACGAAATTCAAATTGGTCGCGTGTGCGGACGAATTTGATGTGTATCCGTCAAAATTTACCGTATCGACCTTTTTATAAATTTTCCAATTACTTTGTGCACGTTCGTCAAAATTGAGGAAACTTGCGCCAGTAGGACCGTATCATTTTTCTGGTCATGTATGCCAAGTTTGGTCTGATTATGAGAAGGTCGACTCGAACGCCTATTTGGCGGGCCCGCAACCCGCTCCAACGGGCGAATTTGTGCACGGCTTATCGAAATATTAATAAGATATATATACAAAATAGTTGGATTGAGACACTAGGCTTGTTCATGACCATAAGAGACTGTTGGCAGGGATTTAAAAATGAAAGCTTTTAAGAACTCTTTGGAAGAATGTAAGCTTAAGAAGAGAAGAGATTGAAAGTGAATTGGTGATTTGAAATGATAGAAATACTTCTCTATTTATAGTTTTTCCAAAGACAGAACTCTGACAGAATTCGGGCAGAATTCGGACAGAACTCTTTGTAACAAATCGCAACTGAAGGATGACCAAGTTCAAAATCCAACGTTCACTAACGTTCCAAATGACCGAACTCTGGCCGAACTCTGGCCGAACTCGGGCCGAGTTCTGCTTGGGTTCTGTCAGTTCATTTTTGGAGAAAATCAATTTTTGGCTTTTTGAAAAATTCTTCAGAAGCTTTTTGTAAAAAGAATGTTTTTAAAAAAATATAGGTCATTTGTAAAAGAATAGGATGGTTTTGAAAAAGGTTTTCGGATATCCTATTTGCCAGTACGACTCGGTGTACAATGTATTCCTAGACGCAATAAAATAAAAAATTATATTGCTTAAGAGGAAGTACATTTGGAGTGGCAAACGACTTCAGAACAGCTTCGGTCTTGAACATAATAAATATCCATTGTTGAGCAGTGTCCAAAACGTCGTAGGTAAACATCTGAGTTGACTTGCATTTATATCAAGACAGAGTTTGATCAAGTATTAAAATCAGGTTTGACCATGACCAATGGGCCAACAGAGACTGCATCAGATAGTCCACGGAGTAAGGCAGAGTTTATAGCACTTTCCCGAGCCTCCACCGTCACCCCCAGAATCAAAATTAAACAATTGTACTTAGACTATTTCCTAAGCTTTCTTTCTAGGTTCTTCTTTGGACTTCCCTCCTAGCCTCCACCGTCACCCCCAGAATTAAAATTAAACAGAGATTGCATCAAGTTCTCGAAGAAGCTCCTTCTGCAGCCCAAGACGATGACCAGAACTCTCCTGTGGCTCTGTTTCCATCCGCAGAGGACCCCACTGTTTCCAAATTCAGCAGAGGAAAATACTACGATGCTGAGTTTTTGGGGGCACAAGGGAACTCTATGCGGACAAAGAGGAGGCCGCAGAGAGGAGATGGGCAGTCTGCCCATGCAACAACCAACTCTGGCCGCAGGCAGATACCTCATGCGACAACCAACTCTCGCCGCAGGAAGATGATCCATGTGGCAGCCAGCTCTAGCCGCAAGAAGATGGGACATGCGATGACCAATCCTGCCCACAGACAGGACGTCTCATGCGGCCCTGTCAGAAGCTCTGTGTTCGACCACCTCTCATACGGGCCCGATACCATGCGGCCCATTAAAGAAGCGGGATGTATCATTCTGGACTCTTTTTACTACGCGCCTTCGGGCGCTAAGTCAAAAAAGTCTAGGAAAGTACGGGCTCAACCAGCCCAGTCAACTGTCCAAGTTGCCGACTGTCAGTGGGCTCCGTTAGCTGTTACACGGGCTCCTGACGAAAAGTTGTCCAGAACCACCCGCGTCCAGTCCCCCAGGGCTAACGGACAGGGTGGGTCTTTAAAGTCTCCCTCTAAAGATCTAGAGCAAGTACTTTTACTAGCCACAGATCAGGGAGCAAATATGACACCTAAGCGCTCGTGTGCTCGGGATCCCCGAGTTCACAAGTTTGATGCAAAGGCAGAGCAGCTTCCTACCGACTTACGTGACGTGATCACTCACAAGCGTAAGACGGAAGCATCAACATACAATGAGTCCCTCTCGGGGCGTCGTTGCACCCAAGTCATCATCAACTGCTGTTGCAACAAATCAGCAGCACCTGAAGATCGACAGTCAGTTTTCCAACAACTGCAGCAGCCAGCACCTGTCCGACAGGTACAAATTCTAGGGGACGAAGAGCTTCCTTTCGTCTCCTATAATTCAACTCAAAAGGTTCGCCCTGGCAAGGGAGGAAAGAAGACAGGCTCTTCCCGTCCAGCCATCTCGTCTAGTATTCCAAGGAGACCCTCATCTGGGGGGTTCCCATCAACCACAGGGGGTGTCTATTTAGGCACTCGATCCAAGAAGAAGCTTTCGGCACTCGGGGGTGCGCCGTCAGCCTCCTTGAGAATAGATGAAGCTGGGGGTAGCAGCCCCCTCAATGTATGCGACAACCCGGTGTACCAAGAGCACACATAGGGGGTAGAGATCCCCCAGAACTCTACAACAGAATCGGATTTCCCTGAGGGCCACCACCCTCACCAAGACGATGCGGCTTTCTGCACTGGGGGTAGCACCCCTTCCGAGTCTGACGAAGGCGATATTCTGACATTTTCTAATGATTTCTCTATACAAGGGTACAATATCGATAGTACCTCTGCCACAATCCCTTCCACCTCTACGCACGTGAAGACAGTCTTTATGACTGACAACGATCATGAAGCGCCTTCCGACCGACAATGGCTAGAAGTGCTCGAAGCCATGCTCCTATCCTTAGTCAAGTCGGTTGATGAGATCAAAGCCGCCTTGCCAGCTCAACCAGCGAGGACGCCCGGACAAACAAGCTTGGGACCCGCAGTCAATGCGGATTCCAACACGACCGCCCTTTTTTTGGGTGATGATCCCGTAGCATCATCCGTTCTTTCAGCTGTAGATGAAGCCAAGGAGGCTAGGAGGGAAGTCCAAGAGCTCCGAGCAATGTTCAATTCCCGAGACTCCTCTCGGGATCTCAGAATACGGCAGCCATATCTCGTCGCATGGAGGGATGTACCTTTTTTACCGCGGTCTAAGCCGTTCCATATCGATTCCTATGTTGGGAAGACCTCTGCTAGTCGGTACATGACTTACTTTGAAGTCACCACCGACCACTTGCCGCATAGTGACGCCATCCTCATGCGATTATTCATCGGAGCATTGGAGGGGATCGCGTTCGACTGGTACCGCAACCTCCCCGACAACTGTATCTATTCTTTCGACGGCTTCAAGCACATGTTCCTGGAGAGATTCTATGAAGTAGGACATGATGTCACGATGTCATCTCTCATGGACGTTGTTCAGGGAGAGAGGGAACTGACGAGGAACTATATCGAGCGGTTTCGCCAAACCGCGATGAGATTGCCTCAGGGAAATCCTGAGAGCTCCCTAATTGAAATCTGCCAGAAGAAGATGCTCCCTGCAATTAGCCTCTGGATAGGAGAGGATCAGTTCAGAGACTGGACGACATTCATCATAAGTGCTACCAACGCGGAGGCAAAATTTAAGAAGGCTCGCCAGCTGGGGTTACACATCCCGAACGGAGAAGATAAGGGCAGACGCCCTGGTCCCACCTCCAGTAACAACAACAGTGGCACCACCATCAAACGGGACAACAAGGGCAAGCAGGCCATGGTCACTGATGCGACTCAGAAGCCTGAACAAAAACAGACGGAAGGTCAGTGGCCTAAGATCAATTACTCGTTCGAAGATAGTCATGTCAAACCTATCTTCGATATGCTCTTACAAGGGGGTAGGATCCAGCTTCCGCCAACAAGACACGAGCCCTGAGCAGCAGAAATGGAGGACCCGAAGTACTGTCACTTCCACCGCTATGTCCATCATGCCACCCAGGATTGCTTTCAGTTGAAGCGGTACATCCAGAGTCTTATTGACTCCAAAGCTTTGTCGATAGACTTTGAAGAGGTTACTGTGGCGACGAATATGGTATCTATTCAGTTCGGCGACTTCCCTCCAACAAGCACTCCAGACGGGGTAATACCCGTCCCCTGGGCAACGATAGAGGTTACTAATCTTCCACCCGCCCGGAGCCAAAAATTTGGATTGGTACCCCTCATCACATCGCAAGGAGAGATCATGTAGGTGCATCCAGACTTGGTGCCCGAAGTTACCCAGGGTGTGTCATCTCCTCTCAACAAGAAGAAGGGTAAGAAGTACAGAGCCTGCCACACAATTTCAACTGAAGAAGCTACAGATATTGTCACCCAATCTGGAACACAAGTCCAGCCCGTACGGAATAGTCCAGCTGAAGATCCTCAGCCAGCAACGTTGCCTTCCTCTGATATTCCAAGGCCATCTCAGCCTCCGCTGGCGGGTAAGTCCAAGACAAAGGAGACCCGCTTCGATAGGCCACTCCGCAGTGATGTACCTCAGGGATTGGAGAGACCTTAAAACTTTGATATATTAGCACAATTGGCTAATACGCCAGCAAAGTTGTCGCTATACGAGCTCCTAAGGCTCTCTAAGGATCTTCGTGTCGCGTTAAGCGAAGCACTCCAGAATGCTGATGCCTATTTAGCTCTGTTTGCCATAAAATATAAAAGCACAGAACAATTATCGGAGGACTGGACTTTTACTTCACAATACAAACTCGCTTGTACAAAGAAAGCCTAGGAACGAAAACCTAGGTACAGCAATCTAAGTACAATTATTTATTTTAGATTCTGGGGGTGACGGTAGAGGCTCGGAAAAGCGACGACAGCTCTGCCTTACTCCTTGGACGATCGGATGCAGCCTTGGCTCCAGAGAAGAAATGCTCTCAGGATGCTCTCTGTGCCTGCCTTTGTCTCTCTTCTCTCTCTTTAAGTCTCTCCAGGTGCTCTGGTGCTCTTCGAAAAAGGTCCTCTTCGCAATGGAATGGCACCTTGCTATTTATAGGAATGGGATGCAATCATTAGGGTTTACAATGATTGCCTCCTTGAGAAGTCGGCGGCTAGAGATCAGTCAATCTGGGCCATTAATTCTGACTGTAGCAAATCTAGGCAATTAATGTAGATTGCACCAAATCTCTGTGGACGATAAATGTTGATTGCCATGAATATTTACGACTTGTGATGGCTTTCCACGTGTCTAATTTGCTCGATTTGACTTGATCTGGGCAATTATGGTGATTGCAACAAATCTGATTTTGTTAGAATTTGTTAGCACGCATAATTCCAGGAAGATAAGACTGCCACGTGTCTCAATCGTCGTGAAAAGTGCCACGTGTCTTCACAGGGTCATCTTGGCAGAGCCGTATATGAGTGGGCCGTATGAGGATGAACGGCCGCATGAAGATGGGCAGCCGCATGGGGATGAACAGCCGCATGAAGATGGGCAGCCGCATGCTGACGGGCGGCCGCATAAAGGATGCAGCCGCATGAAGATGGGTAGCCGCATGGGGATGAACAGCCGCATGAAGATGGGCAGCCGCATGCTGACGGGCGGCCACATAAAGGATGCAGCCGCATGAAGATGTGTGGCCGCATGAAGTGGGCGGCCGCATAAAGTGGGCGGCCGCATAAATACAGCAACCGTATGCCTAGGGACTCGGTGGATTCTGCCAGCTGTGAAAAGATTTTTTTCTCTTTCCTAGGAACACGCCTTTATGTCAGTCATTATTGCGCCTTTATGTCAGAGCTGTCATTTGTCAGAGCTGTCAGCCGTCAGGGCATTAAATGCAGCCAAAGATAAAGGGAAAAAGCTGTTGAAGGCCACGTGGCTCTGGGCCTATCCGAGCCGCATAGACGCTTGAGCCGCATGGACCCCTGAGCTGCATGGGCTCTCTGAGCCGCATGGAGATTCTTGGCCGCATAGACCTTTCTTTATTCTTTTCTATGCTTCTATAAGACCCCCTTCAAAGTTTTTAATTTACAAAATTAAAATACTTTGAATAAGAAGCATGGCTATGTATAAACTCCTCTGACCGTATAGGGTGTTCTGGCCGCTTGGACGTCCCCGCCGCATGGCCTCCTCAGCCGTCTGTCCATCTGAGCCGCATTGTCCAACCAGCCGCATAGACTGTCTGGCCGCATAGGCTGTCTGGTCCCCTGGGCTCCTTGCCACGTCATCCTGCCACGTATGTAAATCTTTTGCATTAATTGCCTTTGATTTTCCGTCAGATTTTGAAGCCGCTTTTCGAGGAAGGATCCCAAGAGTTTGATCTTTATTTAGTCGGTTCATCTCGATAACCGAAGAGTCGGTTTTTATGCTACACTCGGATCGAATCGCCCTTCTTTTGCCTATAAATAGGAACATGTTCAGACGGAGAGACTTCTTTACTCTCTCTCGTCTTCAACTCTTGCTGCCCTAATTTTCTGTCTCTGTCTTTCTTTTCCGACCGTCGGACGACCATGGCCCCCAAGTCTTCCAAGGCTGCCTCTGCCGCGGCGAAGGGCAAGAAGGCGGCTTCTTCGTCGGCCACGACACCCGAAGCTCACTTTGACGTTCGTCCTGCTGTTAAGGGTAAGGATTTGAGAAAGTCATATTCTTCGAAACCCTAACGACGGCTCTGTTGCATGCTTTATGCACAAGCTTTTAATGCAAACTGTTTTGAGTTGTTTGGGCCGTATACATGTCCCATAACCGAGCCGCATGGGGGTATACCCCATGTCCGAGCCGTATGGAAGTTGTCTTAGTGGGCCGCATGAGCACTTCGTAAACCGAATCGCATAATAACTTGTCGATCAGATCCGCATGAGTCCCCTGCGTAAGGCTCTGACCATCTTCTGACTTTATTTCTTTTTATCTTTGATTCTTACAGCAACCCTGCCGAAGGCTGAGATCTTTATAAAGGAAGAGTTGCTGCCCCCTTCCAAACAAGAATCATCGCTTGTTAAGGAGGAGGTAACACTAGAAGCAGAGGAACAGAAAAGAGAGCTGGCGTCCATTGCTGTAAAGGAAGAGCCTCAGTTTGACGGTGGTAGTACTGGGAGTTCTGATCCTCCAATTTCGGACGAGGATCTTGCTCAAGTACATCCTTCATATACAAAATGGTTGAGGGATTGGTATATGCGTCCCCGTAACTAGGATTCGTAGGCTCTAACAAATGTCCGTCTTTGTTTTGATACTTCTGTCTGTCTTTAGCTGCGGTTTATGTCTTGCTTCTTTTGGACATAGATGTAATCTTCTTTCCTTTTGTCTAAATGAAATAATAGAGAACTTTTCTGGCTTGCTAATGAGACGTAGCCATATGAATATCACCGCTTTTGAATGACTGGGATACATTCGCTCTATTCTTTGTTTTGTAGTAGTTGCCCCAATGAGAGACTTTTTGTGGACCTATTATCCTTGGCGTATCCTGATTCTGGGTATGGATAATAAGTTGAAAGAGAACCAACATGCTTACTCAGAGGTAATGAGGACATGGCAAGTATGAGGGTTTTACCACGGAGCCTTCCTACTCAGAGGTAATGAGGACATGGCAGGAGTGGACTCAATGGATGATATTTGTGGTCAACAGAGGACATTTGTGGGCCTATTATCCTTGGTGTACCCTGGTTTAGGATACGGATAATAAGACGAGAGAGAACCAATATACTTACTCAGAGGTAATGAGGACATGGCAAGTATGAGGGTTTTACCGCGGAGCCTTCCTACTCAGAGGTAATGAGGACATAGCAGGAGTGGACTCAACGGAGGATATTTGTGGTCAACAGAGGACATTTGTGGACCTATTATCCTTGGCGTACCCTGGGTTTTTTTGGTACAGATAATAAGTCGAGGGAGGACCATCATATTTACTCAGAGGTAATGAGGACATGGCAAATATGAGGGTTTCTTCGATGGAGCCTTCCCACTCAGAGGTAATGAGGACATGGCAGGAGTGGGCTCTATGAAGGGGTACATAGGACGACTCAGAGGTAATGAGGACATGGAAGTTCTATGTAGAGGGGTGATTTGTTTTTGGCGGAAGTGAAACGACTCAGAGGTAACATCGACGTGGTCGTTTTAGAAATTTTGTGGATCCGTTACCCTTTTTGTACACTGAGAGTACGGGTAGTGGATCATGAGGGAGGAGCTCTTTCGGAGAAATAAGTTTAGAGGTATGATCATACATGACTTACTACCTAAAAAAGTGACCGGAATGTAAGTTCAGAGGCACATGCGGGTACATAACTTGATAATCTGGGAGATTATGAATGTGAGTTCAGCGGTACCGGAGGGTACATAACTCGACAATCTAGAATATTTCAAAATATGAGTTCAGCGGCACCGGCGGGTACATAACTCAATAATCTGGGATTTGGAATACGAGTTCAGCGGTACCGGCGGGTACATAACTCGATAATCTGGAACTTGGAATATGAGTTCATCGGTACCGGCGGGTACATAACTCAATAATCTGGAATTTGGAATATATGGGTCCAGCGGTACCGACGGGTACATAACTCAATAATCTGGGATCTGTGTGAATGTGAGTTCAGCGGTACCGGCGGGTACATGACTCAATAATCTGAAATTAGAAGAATGTCATTTAGACATAATATTTCTTCAGAAACTTGCCGTTGACGGGCAATATGAGCAAGTCTCCGTTTTATTTTGTGAGGTGGTAAGCACCATTGGAGAATACGGCCTCAATGATAAATGGACCTTCCCATTTTGGCTGGAATTTGCCGGCAGTTTTGTGAGTCATGACCATCGGCCTCCGAACTGCCAGAACGAGATCGCCTACTTGGAATGTTCTGATTTTAACCTTCTTGTTGAAGGCTTCGGAGATGCGTGCTTGGTAAAGCTCGATTCATTGCTGAGCTAAGAGGCGCTTTTCATCTAAGGCCTCCAACTCTTGTAACCGGCGACGATAGTTATCGTCTGTCGTCAATTGGTAAGTGAGAGCGACACGGAGCGAGGGTATTTGAGTCTCTAATGGGAGAACTGCCTCACTCCCGTATACCCGGGAGAATGATGTGTTCCCTGTGGCTGTTCGGACTGTGGTACGGTACGCCCATAAGCATGCACCAAGCTTCTCGTTCCAGTCGTATTTGTTGGACGATACGAACTTCTTGAGAAGTTTGATGATTGTTTTATTGAATGCTTCTGCCAACCCATTCGCTGCTGGGTTGTATGGCGTTGAAGCAATATTCTGGATGCGATGCTTGTCGCAGAACCGATAGAAGGTGTGGCTTACGAACTTGGACCATTATCGTGGATGATCCTTCGGGGCAGTCCAAAGCGATAGATGACGTGATGCTTGAGGAAGGTGATCACGTTCGAAGTCTTTACTTCTGCAAGCGGAACAGCTTTCGCCCATTTGGAGAAGTAATCTGTGATAGCGAGTATAAAGCGATGTCCTCGGAAAGAAGGTGGAGCGATCGAACCGATGATATCCGTTCCCCATGCTTCGAATGGCCAAGACGCCACTGTCGGATATAGAAATTCAGATGGTTGGTGGATGAAGTCCGCGTGGACTTGGCAGGCTTTACGAAGAACCGGGATCAATATGGAATATGGAAGAACCGGGATCAATGTGCATCCGATCCACCTTTACGTCACCGATGTATCCAGTATAATATAACGGTCGATCGTGCAGGTTGGTTTTGATGAGCATATCCTATGGAGTGAAGACAATGTTGGGCATCGCTCCTGTGCAAGCGCTGTCTTGGAGATCTGCAGGCGGGCTCTCTCTCGTGAGGTTGACCTGAGCTAGATATGCGTCGGCGTTCTGGAGTATGTCGCTCAAAGCCGCACGAACATCCTTGGAGAGTCTCAGGAGCTCGTATAATGACAATTTGGCCGGTGTGTTGGCAAATTGCGCCAAGATGTCAAAGTTGTAGGGCCTTTTCAGCCCATGAGGTGCCTCTTTTCGGAGGGATTTGTCAAAGCGAGTCTCCATCGGCCTAGGCTTGTCGGTCGTTGGAGGTTGGGAAGGTCCCGGAGTGTCAGCAATGGCCGGCTGATGCTCTTCAGCCGAGTTATCTGGCGTAGGTTGGGATTGAGCACCAGACCGCGTGACGACAGCTGTGGCTTCTTCGACATCTGCCAAGATTGTGTGGCAGGATCTGACCTTTCTACTCCCCTTTTTGCCAATAGAGGGTGGTGTGGACTGAGTCACTTCTGGTACCAAATCTGGATGGACCTACATGACCTCCCCTCGTGACGTGGTGAGGGGTACCAGGCCAGTAGCCTGATCTCGAGGAGGTGGAAGATTAGCAATCTCCATTGTTGCCCGAGGGATGGGTACCACGCCGTCTTGAGTCTCTGTTGGAGGGAAGCTGCCAAACTGTATAGACACCATGTCGGCTGCCATGGTCACCTCCTCGAAATCAATGGCCAGAGCCTTCGAATCGATGAAATATTGGATGTATCGCTTCAGCTGGTAGCAGTCATGTGTAGCATGATGGACGTAGCAGTGGTAATGGCAGTACTTTGGGCTCTCCATTTCTGCCGGCCGAGGTTTCTGTCTTGGTGGAGGGAGCTGAATTCTGTATCCTTGTATGAGCATGTCCAAGATGGGCTTGACATGGCCGTCTTCGAAGGAGTAGGTTATTTGTGGCTATTGCTTATTTGCCAGTTTTGACTTAGGTTTCTTGGCTGTGTCGGCCACTATAGCCTGCTTTTCCTTGTTGTCCCGATTGTTGGAGGAGCTACCCCCATTGTTGTTGTTGGTATTAGGATGCTTGCCCTTGTCCTCTCCCTCCGAGATGTACAATCCCAGTTGGCGAGCCTTCTTCAACCTGTCCTCGGTGCTAGTGGCACTGATGATAAACGTCTTCCAGTCCTTAAATTGACTTTCACCCATCCAGAGGCTGATTGTTGGAAGAAGTCTCTTTTGGCAAATTTCAATTAAGGAGGAATCCGGATTACCGGACGGCAACTTCATGGCGGTTTGGCGGAACCGCTCAATATAGTTCCTTGTCAGCTCTTTCTCCCCTTGGACGACGTCCATGAGGGTGGACATTGTGACGTCCTGTCCTACCTCATAGAATCTCTCTAAGAATATGCGCTTGAAGCTGGCGAAAGAGTGGATGCAGTTGTCTGGCAGGTTACGGTACCAGTCGAAGGCGACCCCTTCCAATGCCCCGATGAATAATCGTGTAAGGATGGCATCGTCGTGGGGTAGATGGTCGGTAGTGAACTCGAAGTAAGTGATGTACCAACTTGCGGAGGTCTTTCCATCATATGGATTGATGTGGAACGGTTTATATTTTGGTGGGAAGGGAACATCTCTCCACGCAGCGGGATACGGTTGTCGTATCCTGAGATCTTGGCAGTTTTCTCGGGCGTGGAATATGGCCCAGAGCTCCTGGACCTCTCTTCTTGCCTCCCTGGCCTCGTCTGCAGCGGTAGGAGCCGACATTTTAGGAAGATTATTGCCCGGGTTCGGTGCCGCTGAGTTCAAATCTGCATTGACCGCGGGACGCAAGTTTGTTTGGCCAGGCGTCCCTCCTTCCAGAGTAGGGAGGGCTGCTTTGATCTCGTCCACGGATTTGACCAAAGTGCGTAGTATGGCCTCCAGAGTGTCGATGCGTTGGCGATCACTGGGACCATCTTGTTCGTCGTTTGTCATGAATGCCGTCCTGATATGAGTAAAAGTGGAAGGGACGGTGGATGACGTATATTCCGAATCATACCCCTGTAACGAGAAGTCATTGGGGTATGTGGCAATGTCTTCCTCTGGTTCGGACTCAGAAGGAACAGTACCCCCAGCTTCCGAGTTTGCCTCGTCTTAGGAATTGTGGACGTCCCCGGGGACGTCGAGATTTGCTGCATCTAATGGGAGAGTTGTTTCCCCCAGCTCGTCTTCTTGGAAAATCGGATTGTCGTGGAGGTTCGGAGGAGTGCTACCGCCAGATCCAGCAACCCCCAGTGATGTGGACGATAAATCTCCCACTGTAGCAGATTTCGTCTTTGAACGGGTACCTTAGAAAACTCCGGTGGTGGGCAACCGCTTAGATGACAGTCTCCTAGTCATAGTGGTTGAAAACTTTGGGCTGGAAACATTTGTCTTCTTCCCTCTCCCATCGACGAGGATTTTTTGAGCAGAGTTACAGGAGACGACGGGAAGTGCCTCATCTTCTGAACATGGTTGTTGCAGTCTTTGGAAGACGGACTGCCGGTCTTCTCGTACCGTCGTGTTGTTACAACAGCAGTTGACGATGACTTGGGTGCAGTGAAGTCCGTGAGAGGACTCATTGCACCCCGAGGCCCCTTCTCTTTCCTTGCGCTTGTGGAGGATAGCCTCACGCAAGTCAGATGGGTCCGAAATGACTATGTTTGCTCCCTGGATTTTGGGAGACTTTTGGGAACCATTCTGTCCGTTTGTCGTCGGGGGCTGGACTCGAGTGGTTCTGTACAACTTTCCATCAGAGGCCCGTATAACAGTATATGGAACGCTCGGATGGTCAGAGGTCGGGACAACAGACGGAGCTCGCCAAGCTCGCGCTGCTCTAGACTTCTTTACTCTAGTACGTGAGGGCACATAATAGGAAGAGTCCAAGTGGTGCTGGAGAGAGTCAGACATGTCTTCTTGGAAGCACGAGAGATCAGGACCATAGGAGAGGCGGTCGAAGATTGAGCCGCGTGGAGCAGGCGGCATACGGCTGGAATCAACAGTCCTCAAGCGGCTGGCAGTTGTAGCCGCATGGGCTTTCTTCATGCGGCTGGAAGTCTCAGCCGCATTGGTCTTCTCCATGCGGCTGGAAATCCTGGCCGCATGAGTGTTATACATCTGGCTGGCAGTCTCGGCCATATAGTCATCATGCATGCGGCTGGCAAGTTTGGCCGCATAAGTCTTCGTCTTGCGGCTAGTGCCTTTGTTCGGCTTCTTCCTGGAGCACATAGAATTACTTTTTGTCCCTGCAAGTCCAGTATCGTAGTACTTTTCTCTGCCGGACTTGGGGACAGCAGAGTCTTCTATGGCTTGAAGTGGGGCCGCATGAGAGTTACCTTCGCCGTCTTGGGCAGCAGAGAGTACTCCGTCCAGAGCTTGGGGAAAAGCAAATGATTTTGGCCTCTACTCCCTGCGAGCCTTCTTCGTGCGGGTTCGCTTCTGGACCGGGCCAGCACTTCCGTCGGAGAGCATTTCTTCGAACGCCTGTTGGTCGAAGCGGACGACCATCTTCTGTTGTCTGGAGCCAAGTTTGGCTGCATCCGATTGCGTCACCAACTCCAAAGCCGTGGAGAAGTTTGTCCCCAGCAGAGTCGCCATCATGTTTGCCATGAAATATAAAAGCACAGAACAATTATCGGAGGACTGAACTTTTACTTTACAATACAAACTCGCTTGTACAAAGAAAGCCTAGGGACGAAAACCTAGGTACAGCAATCTAAGTACAATTGTTTATTTTAGATTCTGGGGGGTAATGGTAGAGGCTTGGGAAAGCGATGGCAGCTCTGCCTTACTCCTTGGACGATCGGATGCAGCCTTGGCTCCAGGGAAGAAATGCTCTCAGGATGCTCTCTGTGCCTGTCTTTGTCTCTCTGCTCTCTCTCTTCAAGTCTCTCCAGGTGCTCTTCGAAAAAGGTCCTCTTCGCAAGGGAATGGCACCTTGCTATTTATAGGAATGGGATGCAATCATTAGGGTTTACAGTGATTGCCTCCTTGAGAAGTCGGCGGCTAGAGATCAGTCAATCTGGGCCATTAATTTTGATTGTAGCAAATCTAGGCAATTAATGTGGATTGTACCAAATCTCTGTGGGCGATAAATGTTGATTGCCATAAATATTTGTGACTTGTGATGGCTTGCCACGTGTCTAATTTGCTCGATTTGACTTGATCTGGGCAATTATGGTGATTGTAACAAATCTGATTTTGTTAGGATTTGTTAGCACCCATAATTCCAGGAAGATAAGACTGCCACGTGTCTCAATCGTCGTAAAAAGTGCCACATGTCTTCACTGGGTCATCTTGGCAGAGCCGTATATGAGTGGGTCGCATGTGGATGAACGATCGCATGAAGATGGACAGCCGCATGGGGATAAACAGCCGTATGAAGATGGGCAGCCGCATACTGACGGGCGGCCGCATAAAGGATGCAGCCGCATGAAGATGGATAGCCGCATGGGGATGAACAGCCGCATGAAGATGGGCAGCCGCATGTTGACGGGCGGCCGCATAAAGGATGCAGCCGCATGAAGATGGGTGGCCGCATGAAGTGGGCGACCGCATAAAGTGGGCGGCCGCATAAATACAGCAGCCGCATGCCTAAGGACTCGGTGGATTCTGCCAGCTGTGAAAAGATTTTCTCCTCTTCCCTAGGAACACGCCTTTATGTCAGTCATTATTGCGCCTTTATGTCAGAGCTGTCATTTGTCAGAGCTGTCAGCCGTCAGGGCATTAAATGCAGCCAAAGATGAAGGGAAAAAGCTATTGAAGGCCACGTGGCTCTGGGCCTATCCGAGCCGCATAGACGCTTGAGCCGTATGGACCCCTGAGCCGCATGGGCTCTCTGAGCCGCATGGAGATTCTTGGCCGCATAGACCTTTCTTTATTCTTTTCCATGCTTCTACAAGCTCAGGTCAAGCCTCCAAGGGAAGACCCGCCAGCAGATCTACTGGACGGCAGTAGCACAGATGCAATGCCCAACATCATATTTACTCTGTAGGACATGTTGATTAAGACCAAATTGCATGATTGCCCCTTGTACTACACGAGATATATAGGCGACATCAAGGTGGATAGGATGTATATCGACCCAGGCTCGTCGATAAGCATCATCCTGAAAAGCTTGCTCCAACTTCTTGGCATCCCTATGCACCGGCTAGCAGCGACCAATACTGCCATTAGCGGGTTTAACTCAGGGAGAAGCTATCCCCTAGGGAAGATCCGGTTGAAGTGACAGATTGGTGACCTGAGGACGGAAGTTACCTGCTACGTCATAGATGCAGACACCTCCTACAACATCCTCCTGGGACATCCGTAGATACATGACTATATGATCGTGCCATCTATCCTTCACCAGTGTTTCAAATATGTCAGTAAACACGGTTCCGTGAAGACCGAATTCGTTGACATTGATTCCTTCAACGGGGTTGAATCTTATTACTCGTCAGAGGCTTGTCTATGTGACGAATCCAGGAAACACATATTGGACGAGCCGGAGGTCGTTGCAGGGCCAGAGGAACCCTTAAGAATCCGTCTCCAACCCCGTAATACGGGCAGGGCTGCACCCCTTGTTGCAACCTTACATAAAGAGGTGCTCGGTTCTTCTATCACACCTACACAGTCGGAACCAATGGTCATCCGTCTCCCGAGATTCAGTCAGAAGCCAAAACCTGTTATAGGACCAATCGTGATTTGGTTGCCAAAGTCCAATCAAAGGCAACAGGAAGATACGAAGCCCTCGGTAACACCGATGGTAATCCGATTGCCAAAATCTGCTCCAAGGCGACTAGAAGACACAAAATCCCTTGCCGAGCCGATGGTCATCCGTCTTCCAAAGACGAGCCAGCAGCCAAGTGTTGATCCAACACTCTCAAGTACGCCAATACCTCAAACAGAACCCTTAGTGGTCAAGTTACCCAAGATAGCGGCCCAAACTCTGAGCTCACAGGAGGTAGCCAAGGAACACGGAGAACTCGCCAAATATGTGGTTACACAGGCGGATAGCCCCTCTCTGGATGATATAATCTCGGTAGACAAAATCCCATATTTTATCAATAAGAGACTGCTGTTAGACTATTCTGAGTATGAAAATCCTAATCTAACATATGCCGTACGGGACCGTCTATACGTCAGCCTGCACACACAGGTGACAACTGTCCATACCCTGAACCGACTTGCTCCCATAAAAGGTGCTTACTTCCCGGTCTTAGACAGAAGAGGATGGGATCACACAATCATCTTTGGCCGAAAAGAAGGTCCTCAATCTTTCACGCCACAAGAGTTCGACCTTGGGTCCGAAACTGGAAGACTACCGCTCTACTTATATAGCCCTCAATCTAAATACTTCATGTAAAAGCAGGGGTACGACATGGAGGCTACTCCGGGTCTTAATTATGGCAGTGGTCGTTGGTTGCCTCTATAGCCGCCGTGTCACGCCCCAGAACCAGAATACTGGAGAGCGGGGGAGTGATTCAGCTAGCTACGTATTACAGGTAGATGAATACCGTATAATACGATCAATGCTGTCTAATAAGAGGAGGGGGTGCATACTACATAAAAGTCTCGCTATGGTCACTTCACATCTATTGTCTCAATCATTCAAACAAGAAACAGAAATAGAGAACATGTGAGATAAAGCAGTAAGGCATCCCAAACGCTCAGTCAAAATGTTCTTGATATCTGGCTTTACAAAACACAGCCAGATGATGTAGTAAGTATACACAATTGTTATCAGCTGCAGCCTGACTTAGCTACAATTATGCAAAAGTAGGTACAAGACCATCCGACTAACATGTCGGTGCCAAACGGCAAGGTATAAAATAATTCACAAAACGAGCGGGGAAGTAAGAAACCTACTCGAGTCCTCCTGTGATCATCCCTCTAGTATTGACCATCTTGGAGGTAGAAGTAAGCTGGATCCTCGAGGATCGGCTCTAAATCTGGCCATACAAAACCAGAGAGGTTAGACCTCTAATAGCAAGTACCGCAAGGGAGCATGATATGAGGAATGAAGTCAGTAAGAAGAGAATATGATAATAGATCTCTGCTATCTACTAGGATTCACATAACATCACGACACTTCGAACCAACCTTCCAACCAAACAAGGACAGAAGTTGGCCCGTCATGTCCTGATATTTTGATCATCTCGGTTAGGTAACAGAGTAGATACAGTACACAAACAAATCAATTTAAACGGCCATGCAACTACTACGGCTTGCTACTGTGAGTTCCAAGTTATCCTGGAATTATGCAATAAAGGATTCCTCAGTTCCTACTATGTGCAAGCGAGGCTAGTCTATCCAGTCAATCAATTACGCCAATAATGAATTAAACGAGTCCCAGCGGGACGCCCGTCGTCAATATACAATATACAATAAATAATATAAACAGATACCGCTCCCTGTCCATGTGGCAGATTTGTAGTATCTGTGGGAACCAGCCGGCCTGTCGGATACTTAATAGTCCCAAGAGAGCTGCCATGTAAGAACTCGGGAATCCATTCTCTCCATGAAATTATTATTTTATTTTATTTAACTTAATAGTCTCTACGTTGAGTGAAGTCCCATGCCGTGGATCATAGTCATTCAGAATGAGTACTTTCGTACGGGGTACGATATGCACAACTCTATAACGATACCCGTGCGGTTAGGTTGTAGGTTTTACATAGCGTAATACAACAATCAAAACTAACCACGAAATAATCATGCCTCGACCATAAAGTACACATGCTACTTTGATAAGATAAATAAATAAATAAATAAATAAATTGAAGCCTGCATGTGTCTGTATGCCAATATTCAGGATTAGCCAGTCGATTTTAATAGTTCATAATTAATATGAACGTGTCGTATTCATTCATTTCAATAAGACGACTAGCCAGTCTCTTAGTTCCAACTAGGAACGCATGATCAATTATTAAATTAAGATGACAATCCTCGTTTATTAATGTCAAAACAATAATTAATGTTAATAAATGCCAAGTCAATCAATCAATGGTGATAAATGTCAACCAATGTCAGTTAATGCCAAAATAACAATTTATGTTTAATTAATGCCAACTTGGGACAGAATCAGCCAAAAGGGCATTATGGGCAGCCATAGGCAGATGCCTATTAATGCGGCTAGGCAGGTCGGGCTCCATCTATGCGGTCTGGGAATAACAATTCATATGGGGCTCAAAGAACAAGCCTATGCAGCTGGATGCAAATAAGCTTTATGCGGCTAAGATACAATGAGAGTTCATGCTGTAACACCCAGTTTTCCAGATGAGGATAATTTTGAAATTTTAGTCTTTTAATAATGATATTTAAATCATAATATAATTTTTAGTGATTTTTAATCATTTAAAACTATTTTAAATCATGACTTATGATTTTGGTGTTTTGATAGTGTAACCTTGGAGACTGGTTGACCTAGAGCCCAGCCTTGTGATTAGGTTATTTTATTTATCATTTCTAGTTGAGGGTATTTTTGTCATTTTTGGGGTTATTTGATTTGATTTTAATTTATTTGAATTTATGGGAATTTTTAGAATTTATTTTGGAATTATTTGAATAATGGTTGACTAGGTTGACTTTGACTAGCAATGACCTTGGTAGACTAACCTAGGAGCTAACCCTAGTTGAGCTTGGATTTGGTTAGGTCATGCATCCCTAGTTAGACTAGAGTTGACCTATGGTTTGGTTATTTGACTCAAGTTAGGATTTAAGTCATAAGCCATGACTTGTGGTTGCACCTTAATCAATAACTTAGCCTTAAAAAGCCCATAGGCCCACACCACTAGCCAAACCCTAACCCGAACAAGTCTTGTCCAGCCACATAACCCTTATTGGGAATCCCTCCCTATAAGTATCCTCTTAGAAATTAGGGCTAGCCTCTTAGGAAGAACAAAGCTTTAGAAAGTGGTATTTTCTCAACTTCTAAAATCCCTAGAAATTTTATTTTAGCTCCATTTTCCATCAAACAAATTACAATAGGTTTTAAATGAGGTGTTCTTGATGTTGTTTGTAGAAGCTAAAAATAAATTAGCTATTTCTACGCAAAAGCCAAGCCAAAATATGTTGTACGCAGGTCAAACTGAGTCAACATAGTTTATAAAGCTAAATCGGTTTGTACGCGCGCACTGGTTTCTCAGGGGTTGTACGCAGACGCCAGCTGTCCTATTTTACTCTACGCGCGCAATGGTTGCTCAGGGGTTGTACGCAGACGCCACCTGTCCTATTCTTTCTACGCAGTGGGGACAGGCTGTCATCTCTACATTTAATGCAGAGATATGGGATCTGACAGCCATTATTCTTTTCTCTGACATTTAATGGCACAGAAGTCGGAGAGACATATTGGAATCGAGGAAATGCTATTTTATACATAAAAGCTTTACGCAGCTGAGATTTATTGAGATACGCAGACGGCTATGATGATGGTTTTCACTGTTTACGAAAAGACATCTCACGTAACTCAATATTCATTGGTTAGTGTACTAACAGAGGAGAAGTATTACGCTCAATTATTTTCCCCTATACGCAAGAGTCTATTTAAGCTAATTAAATGCTTAAGGCTATATTAGCCACTCTTAAGTATACGCGTATTAGTTTATTTGGGTTATTTTAATACCCAAGGCTGATTAGCCACTATACGCAGGGGAGCATTAATTGAGTTTAATCATTTTTTCCTTCTGTACGTAAATTACCATAATTATAGGGTACGTGGCAGGATACACGCGTACGAGATTATGTTTTTGCAGTACGTGGGACACATGGCGTCTGCGTAAGACTCTGAATATGATCGTGCTGAGCAGTTGTATATATGTGGGCTACGTGGCATTGTCTGCGTAAAGCTTCCAAAATACTTGTATTGTGTTGAGCCGAGCAGTTAGCAGTATGTGGGACACATGGCACTTGCGTAAAGCTCTAAATGAGATCGTGTATGGCAGTTGCATGCGTAATATGCGTAATGGCCTTATTTTGCTGCTTATTTCTCGGAAGACTTAAACCTATAAATAGGCAATAATTTTGACAGCAAAAGGACAGAATCGGACGGAGAGAATCAAAAGAATTGTTATAATTCCCGAGTGTTCTCTTTTACTTCTTCTTCTCAAGAACAAAGTGAAGTAGAGCAGGAAAGCATTTGACTTGTGCCATCAGTGCCAACTTTGTCGATACCTTTCTAAGGTCTCCGTTCTTCAGTTGTTCTTCCTTCTTCCTCAAGACAGCAAGTTTCTTCAACATCGTTGTGTGGTCCAAGGAACAAAGTGATCATTTGTGAATCAGACTTCCATAGCAATACATTCCCAGAATCAAATTTGTACTTTTGTACTTTTTCTCGTTTTCTTTTCTTGAAGTTGTAAAGGCTTTTTGTTAAGTAAAACATTGTTATTTATTTTTCACAGATTCTTACCAATTTGGAGAAGTTTGCTAGCAAGAGGAAACCCCCCATTTGAGGCTTTTCTTGCATTTGGTCACCTATAGGTAAATCAATGTAAACTCTATTAAAATTTTAGTTTCTTGGCATGTAGACCTAGCCCTAGGTGTCCTGGTTCTGTAGGTATGCCTAGACCTAGGTTGTGTCCATTTCGTGTCCTAAATGGACACGTATTAGCGTATAGACCTAGGTGTTTGATGAAATGTCCCAAAGGACATTTCGACCTGATTTTAGGATTCTATTTGAATAGGAATTAGGGTTTTGACCTCGCTTATGGTTTTCTATTGCACTGAGCATGTATTAGTGTCGGGTCGAGTCGACACAGACACGTGGACACGCTGTCGCGCGCGCGCGTGCACAGCCACTATGCATGTCCTACATTTCGGGGGATACAGCACCCTGGACACGGCTCCTCGACACGTAAAACTTGGCGTTTGACACGAGGCTGACACTGACACGAGGCTCCCCAAGTTTCAGAGCCCCACGTGTCGTGTCGAACACGCACGAGCTCCTGCACCATTTTTACACTGCACTGTTGGCTGTCAGTTTTGAGCACTGATACGCGTGTCCTGTGTCACGCACACGTATCGTAGTCACGTGGCAGGGTGTCCTAACCCTAGCCCTATACTTGGTCGACACTTAGACACAACCACGTGGCTTGTGTCGCGTCGTGTCGTGTGCACGGACACTGTAAACACGTGCACGATGCTTTCCTGTTGCACTGTGTCCAGTTTTTTGATTTTGGGTTTAAATGGATTGGACACGTTTGTGTCCACTTTGGTGGACACAAACTCATCACATGACACGTACACAATATGTTTATTCATTACCAACCTTTAAATTGGTGTTTTAATTTAATTTTATTGTTCAATTCTCATTTTTCCCAAAAATCCTGATACTTAATACCAGTTTCATTCACTGTTCTGATTCCAGATTTTAATTTCGATTTTGTCTTCATATATTAACCATTATATGCTGTTAATTAGTGTAGTTTAAAACCCTAATGTGTTCACCTATGTGTTATCTAAGTATGTGTTGAATTTGGGTTTGATTTGATGTGGATTGGGTTCAAAAATCTGGAATTTCAATAGGGGCTGTTTTACTAAATTATGTGAACTATTTGATTAATGTATTAAATCTGAATTTGATGAACTTAGATTATGAATTGATTTCCCCTCCTCTTATTAACTGTGTTGATATCCTGAGTATGGAAGTTTCAAATATAAATTAGTTTCCCTTTCATCTTGTTAATAAGTTGAATGAATGCTTAATATTGGTTTCTTACAACTGTTAAACTGATTAAGGAGTGTTTGATCCAAAATCTGAGAATTGGACCTTGGGTTGAATGGTGTTGATTTAGTAGGAATGTGTTCCCTATTTTTCCAGTTATTCCAATACCTGAGATTATTCTTTGAAACCTGAATTAGGATCCTTTCTTCTTATTATAACTGAGTTTCATTTCTAATACACTGTGGACTGAAATCTGGGTTTTTGGGTTCCTGTTTTGAACTGGAATTTCAATATGAGTTTTTCTTTTTCTGAAATGAATGTCTGTTCATAGCCACTGTTTGTATTCACTAATTTCTTCCCTTAACATGTAAACTGATTTCCTGTTTTCCCTGAACTGTGAACTGTGTTAAACGAATTTTCAATGAATAGACCTGAGATTGGTTATGACTGAACTGTAATGGAATAATTTATTCTTGCTATTAACTGTCAATGTGAATTCCTTGAACTGTCAAAACTGGAAATGGATATGAGTTTGTGATTTCTTTTAACTGTCAAACTGCAAGGCTGATTTCCTTTCCTTTTAAGAACTGTATTAGAATGGGTTAATCCCTATTAAACTGAGATTTGGGTCACTGTTTAGAATGGTCTGAACTGATTCCTTCCCTTTTTCAATTGTTCAATACCTGGGGGTTTTTGGAATGAAATGAACACTCACTGTTTTCACTCTCATCAAACACACACACACCCATCACTGTCACACTGTTTTAGGATTTCAGATTTCATATTGTATATATGCACACTGTTCTCTCCACTGTTTTTACTGATTTCCTGCTTTCTATTCCTAATTGGACTGTCACTCACATGTCTAGCCTAATACACACAGGATTACCTATACATGCTTTCATGTATCTCACCTTCATGCCTCACTTGACACCACACTGTCCTTTTGACAGTTCACCCTCACACCCTTATTCTCATGACACACACACACCATAACATTCCCCTTCCTATCTCTACATATGTTCCTATTTCATATATACATGTATATATATGTGAGATGTAATATATATCCTAAATATTATATAATGTGTGTCCTATCATATATTATATATAAATATGGTTGTATGGTATACATATAGTAGCCTATAGGTTATGTATTTTCTAAGTTATATTATATAATAGATCAATGTGTGTATTCTTATATTAGATTATATAGTTATATCTATGTATGTATTAAATATAGATATATTGTCATGTGTGTAATATTATGGTTTGGTTGGTTCATTAGGCATGGTATTGCCTAATTAACCTATGGCCTAGTCACTTAGCCTATGGCCTATCTGTGTGTCAGTTTAGGGCATAGATTAGACTTGTGTAGTCTTGTTAGACTTAGAATAGACTAGTTAGACTAGTATAGACTAGTTTGACTTAGTTTGACCATAGTTGACCTAGTTTGACTTCTAGGGTTGACCAGAGTTGACCAAGAGTTGACTTTGGCCTAAATTGACCTAGAATCATATAGAATGCATAGTAGGACTTCATTATATTATTTTAGACTTGTTGTGACCTGTGCTGTTCTGATTAGGAGCCAGACACCTCTCCTCGGACAGTACATTTCATCCGGACACTCAGATACAGGCGAGTACATTCTCTGATCATTTCATATCCTGCTTAGAATTATTTTCCTGTATTAAATTACTTTACTTGATACTGTCACGTTGGTCACACGGATTAGTACTATATGGATCCCTTCTTGAGATGTTATCCCTTCAGGGAGCATCGGGTACTCTATGTTCTGTGCGTTTCACTTACATGGCGTATCACTATGCTTCTTTGGTTCTTTGATCACTTGTGACATATACTCTTATGATAACAGAGTCTTCTTTGAATCCTTATCCCATTTATTGGGTTTTCCAGAATCCTCATTTATAGGACTACTATGTACCATCCTTCGGGGGATGTTACATGGAATTATAACATATCCTGGTTGGATCTTTGTGTACTGATTGGGGGTACGGGAGAGTAGAAGTAGATATGTGAATAATATCCAATTAGTGTAGTTCCCAGAATCACTCCATAGTATAGTTTTTAGAATCTCCTATGCCATTCACATGTTTATATTGTACTCTGACTCACTAGCCACTGTTAGTTCTCTACTTATAGTAGATATTTCTATTACAGTTCTCTCTCTCTGTTTACATACTGTATTTCTTCAGTATCTATATCTTACTTTACTGCATGATTATATTTTCTAACCTGCTATGAACTGTTGAGATGTATTGTTCTCGCTCCTGTCCTGACTGGACCTGTTGAAAATATTATAGAGGACGAGGAGGAGGCCTGTGTGGATACCTTCTACGGGACAGCTCTAGCTGACGACTTTACCCTACTGCCTAGACTAGTTTAGTTAGGCTTATCTTTCTTATGTTGTCTTGAGACTAGTAGTTAGACTTTATTTCTGTCTTTGAGATTTGGGTTGTATATATTCTTTTATATTCAGTAGCTGAGACCTTGTACTCTGGATATCTGCTGAGATGTTATCTTAGACTATTTTATCATCTGTATTTCCTTGAGTTCTATATCATATCGTGCTCCTTCTTCCTTAGTTGTGATTGAGTTTACTTTCTGCTATGTCATCCCCCATTCAGGGAGTATATACTGTTTAGCCTTATACTGTTAGATGCATTGAGCCTAGGACAGCGTTCTACCGCCGACACTGCGACGTAGGATGGGCGTTGTTACGTTCTCGTATCCTCACAATAGGTGTGGGTCGTGACACGTTTTTAGTGGTGGCCCATGCAGGTCGAGTTTGTGTAGTGGTATTCGAACTAGAATATCACTACAGCCTACAGTAGGATTAGGATATATATTTTTGAAGGTACTCAATCACAGTTAGGATTCCTTGAGAGATTCCTGGGACGACCCTTGAGAATCTTATTTAAACTTCAAATTGAATCATTTCTTTGTTTTGTTGCTCTCACTCCTTGATTACTGAATTTGATTTTGTTGGATCGTTGTTGATTTTGATTTTTCCTATCGAGATGAATTTTAAGGCCTGAGTTACGATATTTTTCTGATAACATATGTTGACGGGAATACAGGGATGGTAAAACGTCTACTTGATTATGGAACCTGTAGTTTATCGCAGCCATATTAGCTGGCGTGGCAGAAACATAGAGTCCTGACTTCGGATGTACGTATCTTGGTTATGAGATTTGGAATTTCTCGCAGCTATACTAGTCGGCATAGCGAGAATTCCAGACGACATGATTATAGAGGTGCATGCCCCAGTTAAGGAATCTATCGTTTATCGCAGCCTTGCTTACTGGCATGGCGAGGACTCTGAGTAACATAATTTTTGACAGACGCATATGATTATCAGATTATATCCTGAGAAGGTTTTTTAAACATATCATCTCTATCGTACCCTTATGTTATTATAAATTATTTTCCATTATCAAATAATTTAGGAGTAGGGATATTTTAGCTTTATAGAGCTTATGCATATGTAGTTCTTTCTTAGTGTGACGATTTGATGACTTGTGATTAGGCCCTTATCTTAGGAATGATAGTATAGCCTGGCTTTAAAAATAGTGATTCTTGTAGCTGGTTCTCCTTTGTTTATATTTACTAGTTTTTATATGGAATGATAGACTGCCTTACAGCCTTGATGATTGATTTTTTTTTCTTTTTTTTCTTTCAGTATGGCACCCATGACCCGAGCCCGTCGCCTGAGAGCAGCTGCAGCTACTGAGAGTGTGCTTCCTCCTCCTATTGTTCAGGAGGAAGTGATCCCTCTATCTGATCAGAGGGTAGTGGCACCTTCTGCCATTGAGGAGATGGTGGTAGCCTCGCCAGAGAGTCTTTCTTCATCTCCTGTCGTTCAGGAGAGAGCTGCGGATTTGCCTGAGACCGAGAGCCCTTCCCTACCCTCTGTACTCCATACTATACCACCCGGAGGTTTGTTACTTGACGCAGCCCAGATGTTTGGATATTTCCAAGAAAGGTTGATAGAGTCACAGAGAGTTCATGAGGAGGCCATGAGGGAGCAAATCCAAAGGTTGCTACATCTGCGGGACTCTGTGCTTCCAGGTGGAGAGCCTAGCTCCAAGAGGGCGATGAGCAGTACCCAGTCCTACCCAGAGTTTGAGGAGTACCCATATATCCAGCCTATATCATCATACCCAGCCCAGTCTCCTGTCCACCAGAGGCCAGCTGAGCCAGAGCCTATCTGTGCCTACTGTAAGAAGTCTGGACACAAGTGGAACAACTGTAGAAAGAGACTAGGATTGTGCCTATTCTGTGGGTCAGCTGCACGCTGGGTGCAGCACTGCCCTGATATACCTGCCCCAACCAGGGCCCTGCTTCCAGGAGGGAGTTCTGGTTCTCAGACCTAGCTGGAGGTGAGTTTTGACCTAACCTTAGTATCCCTTTTTGTGAATATTTGATGCATCCCTTGCTTGTATGTTTTGATACCTTGTGATTACTTAGTACTGTAGCATGTTGGTGTAACTAGATGAGATCGCAGACTGATATTACATGCCATGACCCCATAGGTTACACTTTGCAACTGTATGATTTAAATAGGTTTCTGAGGCTATGATTGTTGGGGGCTTAACCTAGAAGGGGTGCGATCACCTTAAATTTCGAGGACGAAATTTTTATAAGGTAGGTAGGATTGTAACACCCAATTTTTCAGAAGAGGATAATTTTGAAATTTTAGTCTTTTAATAATGATATTTAAATCATGATATAATTTTTAGTGATTTTTAATCATTTAAAACTATTTTAAATCATGACTTATGATTTTGGTGTTTTGATAGTGTAACCTTGGAGACTGGTTGACCTAGAGCCTAGCCTTGTGATTAGGGTATTTTATTTATCATTTCTAGTTGAGGGTATTTTTGTTATTTTTGGGATTATTTGATTTTATTTTAATTTATTTGAATTTATGGGAATTTTTAGAATTTATTTTGGAATTGTTTGAATAATGGTTGACTTGGTTGACTTTGACTAGCAATGACCTTGGTAGACTAACCTAGGAGCTAACCCTAGTTGAGCTTGGATTTGGTTAGGTCATGCATCCCTAGTTAGACTAGAGTTGACCTATGGTTTGGTTATTTGACTCAAGTTAGGATTTAAGTCATAAGCCATGACTTGTGGTTGCACCTTAACCAATAACTTAGCCTTAAAAGCCCATAGGCCCACACCACTAGCCAAACCCTAACCCTAACAAGTCTTGGCCAGCCACATAACCCTCATTAGGAATCCCTCACTATAAGTATCCTCTTAGAAATTAGGGCTAGCCTCTTAGGAAGAACAAAGCTTTAGAAAGTAGTATTTTCTCAACTTCTAAAATCCCTAGAAATTCCATTTTAGCTCCATTTTCCCTCAAACAAATTGCAATGGGTTTTAAATAAGGTGTTCTTGCTGTTGTTATTTATTTTTCTCAGATTCTTACTAATTTGGAGAAGTTTGCGAGCAAGAGGAACCCCCATTTGAGGCTTTTATTGCATTTGGTCACCTATAGGTAAATCAATGTAAACTCCATTAAAATTCTAGTTTCTTTGCATGTAGACCTAGTCCTAGGTGTCCTGATTCTGTAGGTATGCCTAGACCTAGGTTTTGTGTCCATTTCGTGTCCTAAATGGACACGTATCAGCGTATAGACCTAGGTGTTTGATGAAATGTCCCAAAGGACATTTCGACCTGATTTTAGGATTCTATTTGAATAGGAATTAGGGTTTTGACCTCGCTTATGGTTTTCTATTGCACTGAGCATATATTAGTGTAGGGTCGAGTAGACACAGACACGTGGACACGCTGTCGTGCGTGCGCGTGGACAGGCACTGTGCATGTCCTGCATTTCGGGGGACACAACACCCTGGACACGGCTCCTCGATACGTGAAACTTGGCGTGTGACACGAGGCTGACACTGACACGGGGCTCCCCAAGTTTCAGAGCCCCACGTGTCGTGTGGGACACGCACGAGATGCTGCACCATTTTTGTACTGCACTGTTGGCTGTCAGTTTTGAGCACTGATACGCGTGTCCTGTGTCACGCACACGTATCGTGGACACGTGGCAGGGTATTCTAACCCTAGCTCTACACTTGGTCGATACTTAGACACAACCACGTGGCTTGTGTCACGTCGTGTCGTGTGTACGGACACTGTGAACACGTGCACGATGCTTTCCTGTTGCACTGTGTCCAGTTTTTTGATTTTGGGTTTAAATGGATTGGACACGTTTGTGTCCACTTTGGTGGACACAAACTCATCATATAACACGTGCACAATATGTTTATTCATGACCAACCTTTAAATTGGTGTTTTAATTTAATTTTATTGTTCAATTCTTATTTTTCCCAAAAATCCTGATACTTAATACCAGTTTCATTCACTGTTCTGATTCCAGATTTTAATTTCGATTTTGTCTTCATATTTTAACCATTATATGCTGTTAATTAGTGTAGTTTAAAACCCTAATGTGTTTACCTATGTGTTATCTAAGTATGTGTTGAATTTGGGTTTGATTTGATGTGGATTGGGTTCGAAAATCTGGAATTTCAATAGGGGCTGTTTTACTAAATTCTGTGAACTGTTTGATTAATGTATTAAATCTGAATTTGATGAACTGAGATTATGAATTGATTTCCCCTCCTCTTATCAACTGTGTTGATATCCTGAGTATGGAAGTTTCAAATCTAAATTGGTTTCCCTTTCATCTTGTTAATAAGTTGAATGAATGCTTAATATTGGTTTCTTACAACTGTTAAACTGATTAAGGAGTGTTTGATCCAAAATCTGAGAATTGGACCTTGGGTTGAATGGTGTTGATTTAATAAGAATGTGTTCCCTGTTTTTCCAGTTATTCCAATACCTGAGATTATTCTTTGAAACCTGAATTAGGATCCTTTCTTCTTATTATAACTGAGTTTCATTTCTAATACACTGTGGACTGAAATCTGGGTTTTTGGGTTCTTATTTTGAACTGGAATTTCAATATGAGTTTTCCTTTTTCTGAAATGAATGTCTGTTCATAGCCACTGTTTGTATTCACTGATTTCTTCCCTTAACATGTAAACTGATTTCCTGTTTTCCCTGAACTGTGAACTGTGTTAAACGAATTTTCAATGAATAGACCTGAGATTGGTTATGACTGAACTGTAATGGAATGATTTATTCTTGCTATTAACTGTCAATGTGAATTCCTTGAACTGTCAAAACTGGAAATGAATATGAGTTTGTGATTTCTTTTAACTGTCAAACTGCAAGGCTGATTTCCTTTCCTTTTGAGAACTGTATTGGAATGGGTTAATCCCTATTAAACTGAGATTTGGGTCACTGTTTAGAACGGTCTGAACTGATTCCTTCCCTTTTTCAACTGTTCAATACCTGGAGGTTTTGGAATGAAATGAACACTCACTGTTTTCACTCTCATCAAACACACACACACCCATCACTGTCACACTGTTTTAGGATTTTAGATTTCATATTGTATATATGCACACTGTTCTCTCCACTGTTTTCACTGATTTCCTGCTTTCTATTCCTAATTGGACTGTCACTCATATGTCTAGCCTAACACACACAGGATTACCTATACATGCTTTCATGTATCTCACCTTCATGCCTCACTTGACACCACACTGTCCTCTTGACAGTTCACCCTCACGCCCTCATTCTCATGACACACACACCCCACAACATTCCCCTTCCTATCTCTACATATGTTCCTATTTCATAATACATGTATATATATGTGAGATGTAATATATATCCTATATATTATATAATGTGTGTCCTATCATATATTATATATAAATATGGTTGTATGGTATACATATAGTAGCCTATAGGTAATGTATTTTCTAAGTTATATTATATAATAGATCAATGTGTGTATTCCTATATTAGATTATATAGTTATATCTATGTGTGTATTAAATATAGATATATTGTCATGTGTGTAATGTTATGGTTTAGTTGGTTCATTAGGCATGGTATTGCCTAATTAGCCTATGGCCTAGTCACTTAGCATATGGCCTATCTATGTGTCAGTTTAGGGCCTAGATTAGACTTGTGTAGTCTTGTTAGACTTAGAATAGACTAGTTAGACTAGTATAGACTAGTTTGACTTAGTTTGACCATAGTTGACCTAGTTTGACTTCTAGGGTTGACCAGAGTTGACTAAGAGTTGACTTTGGCCTAGATTGACCTAGAATCATATAGAATGTATAGTAGGACTTTATTATATCATTTTAGACTTGTTGTGACCTGTGCTGTTCTGATTAGGAGCCACACACCTCTCCTCGGACAGTACATTTCATCCGGACACTCAGATACAGGCGAGTACATTCTCTGATCATTTCATATCCTGCTTAGAATTATTTTCTTGTATTAAATTACTTTACTTGATACTGTCACGTTGGTCACACGGATTAGTACTATATGGATCCCTTCTTGAGATGTTATCCCTTCAGGGAGCATCGGGTACTCTATGTTCGGTGCGTTTTACTTACATGGCGTATCACTATGCTTCTTTGGTTCTTTGATCACTTGTGACATATACTCTTATGATCACAGAGTCTTCTTTGAATCCTTATCCATTTTATTAGGTTTCCCAGAATTCCCATTTATGGGACTACTATGTACCACCCTTCGGGGGCTGTTACATAGAATCATAACATAACCTGGTTGGATCTTTGTGTACTGATTGGGGGTACGGGAGAGTAGAAGTAGACATGTGAATAATATCCAAGTAGTGTAGTTCCCAGAATCACTCCATAGTATAGTTCCCAGAATCTCCTATGCCATTCACATGTTTATATTGTACTCTGACTCACTAGCCACTATTAGTTCTCTACTTACAGTAGATATTTCTATTACAGTTCTCTCTCTCTGTTTACATACTATATTTTTTCAGTATCTATATCTTACTTTACTGTATGATTATATTTTCTAACCTGCTATGAACTGTTGAGATGTATTGTGCTCGCTCCTGTCCTGACTGGACCTGTTGAAAATATTACAGAGGACGAGGAGGAGGCCTGTGTGGATACCTTCTACGGGACAGCTTTAGCTGACGACTTTATCCTACTGCCTAGACTAGTTTAGTTAGGCTTATCTTTCTTATGTTGTCTTGAGACTAGTAGTTAGACTTTATTTCTGTCTTTGAGATTTGGGTTGTATATATTCTTTTATATTCAGTAGCTGAGACCTTGTACTCTGGATATCTGCTGAGATGTTATCTTAGACTATTTTATCATCTGTATTTCCTTGAGCTCTATATCATATCGTGCTCCTTCTTTCTTAGTTGTGATTGAGTTTACTTTCTGCTATGTCACCCCCCATTCAGGGAGTATATACTGTTTAGCCTTATACTGTTAGATGCATTGAGACCTAGGACAGCGTTCTACCGCCGACACTGCGGCGTAGGCTGGACATTGTTACGTTCTCGTACCCTCACAGTGGGTGCGGGTCGTGACACATACGGATGCGAATGACTGGCCTCATGCGGCTCGGGTTTCGAATTCATGTGGTTGCAAGCAATCGCGCGCCCATACGGCTGAAAAATATCTCATACTGCTACGGAGTCATGCGACGCCATGCGGCTGAGAATGATCAGCACCATGCGGCTGAAAATGGTCAGCGCCATGCGGCTGAAATGGGTGCATGCCTATATGCGGCAGATAAGTCTCATGCGGTCAGATAACTCTATGCGGCTCGGGCTGATCTTTATGCGGCAAGCGGCCGGTCAAGCTTTATGCGGCTGACTAAGCCCATGCGGATGACTAAGCCCATGCGGCTAAGGGAGACTTGCCGTATGAAAACTCATGCGGTCAAGCACTGTTTTCTTCTCTGAGAGAAAGAACCATGGGAAGCCATTGCTTCCGAGCTCCTTAATTCCTTCTTTTCAAGCCCAAAACTGGACTTCCATAGGTCAAAATAGGGTGAACGAAATTCTCTACAACATGGAACCATCAAAACTTAAAGATAACAAAGTTTACTAGATCAAAACCTAAGAAAACCGAAAATGCATTAAACTTAGATCTACAAGAAATGAACCATGGAAACTGAAAATGTTAAGTACTAAAGAGGCTCAAAATCAAGTAAGAAAGATGATGGAACAATAATAATGGTGATCCATCAAGAAGCAAGTTGGCACTTGCCTTGGCGGCTGGTGGGTGGGGGAGGAGTTATGAGGAAGAAGAAGATTAATGGTGAAGTAATGAAGAGAGAGAAAGGGGTGGGCTTTAAATGGAAGGGGTGGTGGTAGGTGGGGGTTTGTTTCGGTTCATGATGAACCAACTTAACTAAACCAATCCAAGCCGTACCCAAAGTAAAGCTAAAGCAGAGTATGAAAGCAGAAAATAAAATACAGGAATAAAATTGCAGGAAATTAATTAACATAAAAATTAAAGGGGTTTAATTACAGAACAATACATGATAAATACTAAATATATATTAAGGCAGTATATGTCTAAAAATACGTATTCTGGGAACGGGAAGTGACATCTCTATCCTCCTTAGAAAAATTCTGTCCTCGGAATTTCAAATCCAAGCAGGATAGGAATATCAAAGCTAAACTAATCTAAGTACAAGAAACTTGAGCAAGCAATCAATCTTCAATGTTTAACTAGCAGATAACATATCTATATTAACAATCTACGATATTAAGTAATTCTATCCATGGGGTGACAAACATGGGGAGCTAATACGATCAAGGTATACAGAAAGAGATATACCTTGTGAGTCAAACAGGTACGGATATCGTGATCGGATATCATCCTCACGTTCCCACGTTGACTCTCCCAAAGAGTGATGGCCCCAAGCAACCCGAACAAGGTTAATTGTTCGGTTCTTGAGTATCTTCTCTCTTCGGTCCAAGATAGACACAGGCTGCTCCTCGTAAGACAGGTTGGTACCAACAACCAGCTCAGAATGATCAAGGATATGGCTTGGGTCCGATACATACCTTCGCAGCTGAGATACATAAAATATGTCATGCACCTCTCGTAACGAAGGTGGAAGGGATAAACGATAAGCAACATCGCCTACCCTATCAAGGATAACGAATGGTCCTACGTATCGCGGACTCAACTTCCTGCGAACACCAAATCTAATGACCCCATGGGTAGGTGAGATTCGCAAGAACACGTGGTCCCCAACAGAAAACTCTAGCGGCCTACGATGCTGGTCCGCCCAATGACGATGCCGATCTTGTACAACTCAAAGTCGCTCTCTAATTCCCTTAACCAATTCAACTATCTGAACAATCATTTCTGGGCCTAGCATCTTCCTCTCCCCGATATCATCCCATGCTAGTGGCGACCTACACTTCTTACCATATAGTGCTTCAAATGGTGCCATCTGGATGCTGGCTTGATAACTATTGTTATATGAAAACTCAACTAAGTGCAGGTGGCTCTCCCAAGATCCTCCAAAATCTAGGGTGCAAGCTTGCAACATATCTTCCAAAGTCTGAATTGTCCTGTCTGATTGCTCGTCCGTCTGTGGATGGTAAGCCGTGCTAAATCTTAACTTGGTACCCAGACTATGATGTAAGCTCTTCCAGAAATGTGATATAAAATGGGTATCTCGGTCTGACACAATACTGACAGGGACTCCATACTGCCTGACTATCTATTGCATATACAACTCTGCCAACTTTTCTGTAGATTGCCCTACTCTGAAAGGAAGAAAGTGTGCCACCTTCGTAAGCCGATCTACTATCACCCAAATGATATCTTTACCACTTGGTGATCTCGATAAACCGGTCACAAAGTCCATGGTAATATGCTCCCATTTCTATTCCGGGATAGGAAGCGGTTGCAATAACCCAGCTGGCCTCTGCTGTTTTGCCTTCACTTGCTGACATACCAAGCAACGGAAAACAAATCTAGCTATCTCCCTCTTCATCCCATTCCACCAGAAGTGCTGCTTGATATCTTGGTACATCTTGGTCCCTCCAGGGTGTATAAAATACTGAGAACTGTGAGCTTCTGTCATAACCTCCTGTCTGGTATCTCCACTAGGCACACATAGACGTGACCCAAACCTAAATGTACCATCTTCATGAATTTTCATCTCCTTTCTGAGCCCTGACTCACATTCTGCCCTAAGCTTCTGAATCCTTGGGTCCTGTGCCTGAGCTGCCTTGATCCTGTCTACCAAGTCGGATTGAACTTGTAGACTTGTTAGAACTCCTATATCACTAGGAAGTATAACTTTGATGCCCATCTCCTGAAGGTCTTCTAAGATGTGCTTCTGGGTTGTCAACATAAATGCGCCGCCTCTCCTGCTAAGAGCGTCTGCTACCACATTTGCTTTGCCTGGATGATACTGAAGCTCTACGTCATAATCCTTGATCAACTCCAACCATCTTCTCTGTCTCATGTTCAGCTCCTTCTGAGTAAAGATGTACTTCAGACTTTTATGGTCTGTGTATATGTCCACTCGATCACCATATAAGTAATGCCTCCATAACTTCAAAGCAAATACTACTGCTGCCAACTCCAAATCATGAGTTGGGTAATTTTTCTCGTGATCCCGAAGTTGCCTAGATGCGTATGCTATCACCTTTCCATGTTGCATGAGGACACATCCAAGTCCTTTACCTGATGCATCACAATATACAGTAAAACCTCCGGGTCCAACTGGCAATGTAAGAATAGGCGCTGATATCAATTTTTGCTTTAGATTCACAAATGATGCCTGGCATTCTGCCGACCAAACGAATGGCACATCCTTCCGTGTCAAACGGGTCATGGGTGCTGAAAGTCTTGTAAAATCTAATACAAACCTTCTGTAATAACCTGCCAATCCCAAAAAACTCCGCACATCCGCTACGATCTTGGGTACTGGCCAACTCTCTATTGCTTCTACCTTCTTGGGATCCACTGCTACTCCAGCTCCTGATATGATGTAACCCAAAAATGAAATATGGTCCATCCAGAACTCACACTTGCTGAGCTTGGCATACAATTGGTTCTCTCTCAGAACCTATAACACTTTCCTGAGGTGGTCTTCATGCTCCACTTTACTAGCAGACTATACGAGAATGTCGTCAAGAAACACAACGACAAACTGATCTAAGTATGGCATAAAGATGCGGTTCATCAAATCCATAAATATTGCTGGAGTATTGGTCAAACCAAACGACATTACTAAGAATTCATAATTCCCATACTTCGACCTGAATGCTGTCTTGGGAATATCTCCTTCCGAACCCTCACTTGATGATACCCTGAACGAAGATCTATCTTAGAGAAAACTCTAGCCCTGCTCAACTGATCAAACAAGTCATCGATCCTGGGTAGTGGATACTTGTTCTTTACTGTTGCTGCGTTAAGCTTCCTGTAATCGATACACAATCTGGATGACCCATCCTTCTTCCCCACAAGTACCATTGGTGCTGTCCATGGTGATATGCTAGCTTGGATGAACCTCTTCTACTTCAATTCCTCTATATGTTGATATACCTTGGCCTGTTCCGAATCCGCCATTCTGTAAACCCGATCTGATATCGGTTTAGTTCTAGCTGCCAATTCTATGCTGAACTCAATATCTCTAACCGGTGGTAGACCTGGAAGTTCTTCGAGAAATACATCTAGAAATTCTTCAACTACCTTCGGAACTTGAACTTCTTCCATTGTCGTTACTACTCCCTGTTCTTGCTGAGTTGCCTCTGATCTGACTAAGGTGAATCTCTTCATGCCTGGAATATCAAAAGATACATTTCCTCTACGATAATCTATTGTCGCATGACTGTCTTTCAGCCAGTCCATGCCTAAGATAACGTCAAAATTTTTAACAGGAAATTCTATCAACTGGGCGGGTAAAGAATGCCCGCAAACTACAATACTACACGCTAGAATAACTCTACTAACTCCTACGAGCCCATTGCCAGTGAGTATATTCAACCTCCTTGGCAATGCCTCGAACTCCATTCCTAGCCGTGTCGCAAATTGTGCAGATATAAATGAATGCGATGCTCCCGAATCGAACAATGCTACTGCGGGATATGAGGCGACGAGAATGTTACCTGCCACAACATCTCCCGATGCTAATGCATCCTCCAAGGACAGAGTGAATGTCTGCTCTCGACCTCCTTGCTGGTTCCCATGTTGCGGCCTAGCCTGGTGCTGCTGCTGGCCCCTGCCTTGATGATGCTGGGGTGGTCTATGCTGGTGTTGCTGCATCGGCGGTCCCTGCTGTCGAAACATCTGAGCCTGTAGCATCAACGGACGCTGGGCCAATGGTTTCACTGCCACTGCTGGTCCTCGATACTGACCTGCCCCTGGTGCTGGCAGAGCAGAAAACTGCTGTACTGGTCCTCCTGACCTCGAATTCATGGGATAGGTGGTAACCCGATGATCTGGATTTCCACATATCAAACACAGTCCATTCAATGACCGACACACATCTCTAGTGTGTCCTACCTTCCCACAATAAGTGCAGCCCGCTGGGGGTTGCTGATTCTTCCTCTGTTGCTGCTGCTGCTGCCTGGGTGGTGGTGCTGGCCCTCGTATTGCCACATCGTGGATGCGAACGCCAGGGGATGGTGCTATTGTTCGGGGCGCTGCTCTCCCTCCTCCTTTAATCTGACTGTGGGATCTCTTTTGACCCCCAGTCCTTGCGGTGATCCTCTGAATGGTGATCTCATGCCTTCGGGTTGCCGTCAATATCTCATTAAAAGTATGATAATTGTGCCCCTCTATCAATTGTAAGAGCTCAAAGTGAAACCCTTGCTGAAATCTTATAGCCCTCTAGCTCTCCGTTGCTACCATCTCTGGGGCGAACCTACTCAATCTGCAGAACTCCGCTGCATAAGCATCTACCGTCTTGCTGGCCTGCTTGAGATTGATAAACTTCTGTTGTAGCTCAAACTGCGCCACAACTCTATAGTACTTCATCTTGAACCTTGCTGTAAAATCGTCTTAAGCAACAGTACGTCTGATACCTACTTCCTCTGATTCCCACCAATCACGTGCGAGATCCTGAAGTAATAAATTCACTTGATCTACACGTTCTTCCGCCGGTACCTTAGCCGCCGTCAGAATAGCCTCAATATCCTTAAGCCATGCATCTGCTGAGATGGCATCCTCTGTGCCCTCGAAACGACGGGGGTTGAACTTGCAAAATCTGGTTGATATTCCTGAATCTGGCCTTGCCCCTCTTTCCAAAGCTGTCTGTAACCCTTGGTTGAGTAGTACGTTCTGTTCCTGCAACAGAGCGTGCATACGCTGCTGGGCTAACATCTGGTGTTGCTGAGCAGCCATCATCCCTCTCATGATCTCCAGAAAAGCCGGTGTGTCCATTTCTACGGGGGCAGGTGGAACTGTTGGTGGTAGTGGAACCCCCGGATACTGCGATCCAGCTGCTGCTTCCACTATCACTTCTTCCTGGATAGTCTCCTGAGGTAGTACTGGCCCTTGTTGCTGACTAACCTGGTCATGTTGTCCATGTTGCCCTTGTGGCTGCTGTCCAATCCTGACGGATGCGGACGAAGTGCCCCTAAGAAAAGGGACAAGAGAACAATCAAACGACCGGACACGAAGGATCAATGAAGTCAAGGTATATTGGAATATCAAGCTGGAGTTGAGAATCAACGAATCATGAGATCAAGGGGGAACATGTGTGATTGAGACATCCTATTAAAACACCCCACAAGTCTGAAATCAGACCTGTATGGGCCACCACTAAAACCTTGTCACGCCCCAGAACCAGAATACTGGAGAGCGGGGGAGTGATTCAGCCAGCTACGTATTACGGGTAGATGAATACCGAATAATACAATCAATGCTTTCTAATAAGATGAGGGGGTGCATACTACATAAAAGTCTCGCTATGGTCACTTCACATCTATTGTCTCAATCATTCAAACAAGAAGCAGAAATAGGGAACATGTGAGATAAAGCAGTAAGGCGTCCCAAACGCTCAGTCAAAATGTTCTTGATATCTGGCTTTACAAAACACAGCCAGATGATGTAGTAAGTATACACAATTGTTATCTGCTGCAGCCTGACTTAGCTACAATTATGCAAAAGTAGGTACAAGACCACCCGACTAACATGTCGGTGCCAAACGACAAGGTATAAAGTAATTCACAAAATGAACGGGGAAGTAAGAAACCCACTCGAGTCCTCCTGCGATCCTCTAGTATTGACCATCTTGGAGGTAGAAGTAAGCTGGATCCTCGAGGACCGGCTCTAAATCTGGCCATGCAAAACCAGAGATGTTAGACCTCTAATAGCAAGTACCGCAAGGAAGCACGATATGAGGAATGAAGTCAGTAAGAAGAGAATATGATAATAGATCTCTGCTATCTACTAGGATTCACATAACATCACGACACTTCGAACCAACCTCCCAACCAAACAAGGACGGAAGTTGGCCCGTCATGTCCTGATATTTTGATCATCTCGGTTAGGTAACAGAGTAGATACAGTACACAAACAAATTAATTTAAACGGCCATACAACTACTACGGCTTGCTACTGTGAGTTTTAAGTTATCCTGGAATTATGCAATAAAGGATTCCTCAGTTCTTACTATGTGCAAGCAAGGGTAGTCTATCCAGTCAATCAATTGCGCCAATCATGAATTAGACGAGTCCCAGTGGGACGCCCGTCGTCAATGTACAATATATAATAAATAATATAAGCAGATACCGCTCCCTGCCTGTGTGGCAGATTTGCAGTATCTGTGGAAACCAGCCGGCCTGTCGGGTACTTAATAGTCCCAAGAGAGCTGCCATGTAAGAACTCGAGAATCCATTCTCTCCATGCAATCATTATTTTATTTTATTTAACTTAATAGTCTCTACGTTGAGTGAAGTCCCATGCCGTGGATCATGGTCATTCAGAATGAGTACTTTCGTACGGGGTACGATATGCACAACTCTACAACGATACCCGTACGGTTAGGTTGTAGGTTTTACATAGCGTAATGCAACAATCAAAACTAACCACGGAATAATTATGCCTTGACCATAAAGTACACATGCTGCTTTGATAAGATAAATAAATAAATAAATAAATTGAAGCCTGCATGTACCTGTATGCCAATATTCGGGATTAGCCAGTCAATTTCAATAGTTCATAATTAATATGAACGTGTCTTATTCATTCATTTCAATAAGACGACTTGCCAGTCTCTTAGTTCCAACTAGGAACGCATGATCAATTATTAAATTAAGATGACAATCCTCGTTTATTAATGTCAAAACAATAATTAATGTTAATAAATGCCAAGTCAATCAATCAATGGTGATAAATGTTAACCAATGTCAATTAATGCCAAAATAATAATTTATGTTTAATTAATGCCAACTAGGGTCAGAATCAGCCAAAAGGGCATTATGGGCAGCCATAGGCAGATGCCTATTTATGCGGCTAGGCAGGTCGGGCTCCATCTATGCGGTCTGGGAATAACAATTCATATGGGGCTCAAAGAACAAGCCTATACGGCTGGATGAAAATAAGCTTTATGCGGCTAAGATACAATGGGAGTTCATGCGGCTGCGGATGACTGGCCTCATGCGGCTCGGGTTTCGAATTCATGCGGTTGCAAGCAATCGCGCGCCCATGCGGCTGAGAAATATCTCATGCAGCTACGGAGTCTCGCGGCGCCATGCGGCTGAGAATGATCAACACCATGCGGCTAAAAATGGTCAGCGCCATGCGGCTGAAATGGGTGCATGCCTATATGCGGCAGATAAGTCTCATGCGGTCAGATAACTCTATGCGGCTCGGGCTGATCTTTATGCGGTAAGCGGCCGGTCAAGCTTTATACGGCTGACTAAGCCCATGCGGCTAAGGGAGACTTGCCGCATGAAAACTCATGCGGACAAGCACTATTTTCTTCTCCGAAAGAAAGAACCATGGGAAGCCATTGCTTCCGAGCTCCTTAATTCCTTCTTTTCAAGCCCAAAACTGGACTTCCATAGGTGAAAATGGGGTAGAACGAAATTCTCTACAACATGGAACCATCAAAACTTGAAGATAACAAAATTTACTAGATCAAAACCTAAGAAAACCAAAAATATATTAAACTTAGATCTACAAGAAATGAACCATGGAAATTGAAAATATTAAGTACTAAAGAGGCTCAAAATCAAGTAAGAAAGATGATGGAACAATAATAATGGTGATCCATCAAGAAGCAAGTTGGCACTTGGCTTGGCAGCTGGTGGGTGTGGGAGGAGTTATGAGGAAGAAGAAGATTAATGGTGAAGTAATAAAGAGAGAGAAAGGGGTAGGCTTTAAATGGAAGGGGTGGTGGTAGGTGGGGGTTTGTTTCGGTTCATGATGAACCAACTTAACTAAACCAATCCAAGCCGAACCCAAAGTAAAGCTAAGGCAGAGTATGAAAGCAGAAAATAAAATACAGGAATAAAATTACAGGAAATTAATTAACATAAAAATTAAAGGGATTTAATTACGGAACAATACATGATAAGTACTAAATATATATTAAGGCAGTATATGTCTAAAAATATATATTCTGGGAACGGAAAGTGACACGCCGACACCGGTAGGGGAGCCTCAGGATCATTATCACAAATCCAGACGTGGCCTCTGGTATGTTACTCCATCCACAATGCCTGAAAGTTCTGACGAAGAATGCGAGTGGCACTCCCATTCGTCCGAGTCACCCACTTACGACTCCGATAGCAGTATTGGGGATGTATTCAGACAGAGATTATCGCCAATATGACATTCGCCGATGTCGATGAAGAAGACGAAGACCTACTTGAACCTCTTAAGATGGAGCCGTGGGTCCAGCAACTAGATGCACAATGGGAGAAATGCTCAAAACTCCGTGATCCTCCCACTGAAGATGAAGTTATGCAAGTTAACCTCGGTAATAAATCCTCTCCAAAGCCAATCTTTGTCAGTGAAAGTCTGACAGACGACGAACGGGAGTCGTTGTTACAACTCATCAGAGAATACATCGACGTCTTTGCCTGGAGCTATGAAGATATGCCAGGGCTGAACCCCGAGATTACACTCTATAAGCTCAACATCTATCCGGACGCAAAACCAGTCAAGCAACAGCAACGACGATTTCGTCTAGACATCATGAATTCTATCGAGGTGGAAGTGAATAAGCTTATAGCTAGTGGTTTTATCTATGAAGATCAGCACCCATACTGGGTAGCCAACGTGGTGCCGGTTATCAAGAAGAATAGAAAAATTCGAATCTGCATCGATTTTCGCAATCTCAACGCGGCGTGCCCTAAGGATGAATTCTCTCTTTCGATCATCGATATAATGATCGATAATACGTACGGCTTTAAGCGCATGTCCTTCATGGATGGCTTTTTGGGATACAATCAAATCAAGATGGCTCATGACGACGAAAAGCATACATCATTTCAAATGCCGATCGGCGTATATTGCTATACGGTCATGTCTTTTGGCTTGAAGAACGCCGGTGCAATATATCAACGGGCCATGAGTGTCATCTTCAGAGATCATTTGTGCAAGACGGTGGAGTGTTACGTAGACGACATCGCCGTCAAGAGCCGCTCCAAAAAGGATGATTTATATTACCTGAGAACAGTGTTCGACCTCATGCGGGCACACAACCTGAAGATGAATCCCACCAAGTCTTTTCCGGGGGTATCCAGTGGAAAGTTCTTGGGCTTTGTCACTACTTCCCGGGGCATTCACATAGATCCCGACAAAACAAAAGCAATCCTGGAGATGAACCCACCAAAGAACCTCAGCGAACTTCGCGGCCTTCAGGGAAGACTAGCTTATATCAGGAGGTTTATATCTAACCTCTCGGGGTGATGCCAATGCTTCACTCAACTTATGAGGAAAGGTGTCTCCTTTGCATGGAACGAGGAATGTCAGCATGCCTTTAACGATATTAAGGAGTACCTGATGAACCCACCAGTTCTGGTAGCCCCGGTCGTCGGAAAGCCCTTCCTACTCTATGTATGGGCGATGGAACATTCTCTTGACTCTCTGCTAGCCCAGAATAATGATGCAGGATATGAACAAGCCATTTACTATCTCAGCCGGATGATGGTAGGACCTGAACATGGGTCCACTGCCGTAGAGAAGGAGTGCCTTGTCCTAGTGTTCGCCATTCAGAAAACACGACACTATGTGACAGGGCAGACCATCCATGTGATTTCACGAGTCAATCCCCTCAGGTTTCTCATGACCAAGCCAGACGCACTCAGTTCTCGTCTAACCACCTGGGCGATACTATTATCCCCTTATGACATGGTTTTTGTTCCGTAGAAAGGTATCAAGGGACAAGCCCTGGCTGACTTCCTAGCAGCCCATCCAGGATCAGAAATAACCAAAATTTATGAAGAAATTCCCGATAAAGTCGTCGCCTCGAACATGACTTCGCATGATGCCATTTTGGCGGATGTTCTTTGACAGTACTTCAAGAACGGGGCCACAAGGTGATATCGTCGCTGGAGTCGGGGTGGTATTAATTTCTTCCTCCGGACTAGTAGTCAATTGGGCGTATTCTCTTACGGAAACCTGTTCGAACAATGTAGCCGAATATAATGCTCTAGTCATTGGACTTCAACTCGCGAAAGAAGTGGAAATTAGATACCTGGAAGCTTATGGTGACTCACAGTTGGTTGTTAACCAGATCCGAGGTTCATATGAGGTTCGCAATGAGGACCTGATTCCCTATTATCAGACAGCAGTGGCCATCATTACAACCTTGGAGGGGTTCTTTATAGAGCACGTTCCTAGACTTCAAAACATCGAAGCCGAAGCCCTGGCCAGTCTCGTCGCTTCCTTGGCACTCCCAAATAATTCTCATCATCTAGTCGACGTAATAGGCCATGAACTGGTCTGCCCTAGGAACAATCTTCAACTGGGTATGAGCTGCTCCGCCCAGATAACCAACGATATACAAGACTGGAGATGCCCGCTCATCGACTTTACGGCCTATGGAATTCTGTCGGAGAATGTGAAGGAAGCTACCTCAATCAGAAGACGCTCCCTCAGATTCTTCTACGATACGGAGACGAAAATGTTATGTCGGCAATCCTATGATGGGCTACTACTAAGATGCCTGTCAAGTGTAGAAGCCAAAGAAGCCCTACGTGAAGCTCATGACGGTACTTGTGGGGCTCACCAACCTGGCCCAAAATTATAAGATCGCTTTCGCCGGATGGGTTATTACTGGCCCATAATGGTCGCAGATGCAGTTGATTATGCAAAGAAGTACAAGGCTTGCCAGATCCATACAGATTTTATACATCTACCATCTGAATTCTTGCACCCGACAGTGGCCTCTTGGCCATTCAAAGCATGGGAAATGGACGTCATTTGGCTAATCATCCCGCCGTCGTCTAGAGGGCATCAGTTCATACTTGCAATCACTGATTACTTCTCCAAATGGGCAGAAGCTGTTCCATTGGCAGAGGTCAAGACGTCGAACGTGATTAGCTTCATAAAATATCACGTCATCTACCGTTTTGGACTACCTCGGAGGATTATCCACGACAATGGTTCGCAGCTTGCAAGCCACGCTTTCTATCGATTTTGTAATAAGAATCGGATCCAGAACATGGCCTCGACTGTATATAACCCCTCGGCCAATGGTCTGGCTGAAGCATTCAACAAAACCATAATCAAGCTCCTCAAAAAGTTCCTGTCTGCAAACAAACGCGACTGGAATGAAAAGCTTAGTGAGTGCCTATGGGCGTATCGGACGACGATTCGGACGACTACAGGAAATACACCATTCTCCTTGGTCTACGAAAGCGAGGCAGTCCTCCCATTGGAAACACAGATCCCCTCACTTCGAGTGGCCCTCACCTACCGGTTAACGGCAGACGATAACTACCACCGACGGCTACAAGAGATAGAAGCATTAGATGAGAAGCGTTTACAAGCTCAACAAAGCATAGAGCTCTACCAAGCGCACATCTCTCGGGCTTTCAACAAGAAAGTCAAGCAGAGGATATTCTAAGTGGACGATCTCGTCTTGGCCATTCGCAGACCAATGGTCATGACTCACAAGACCCCCAGCAAATTCCAGCCTAAGTGGGAGGGTCCATTCGTTATCGAGACCGTATTCTCCAATGGCGCGTACCGCCTCGCAAAACAAAATAGAGACTTGCTTATGATGCCCATCAACGGCAAGTTCCTCAAGAAATACTATGTCTAAACGATACCTTCCAACGATCTTCCGGATTGTGAGTTATATACCCGCAGGTATCGCTGAACTTACACTCTGACTTCAAACTTCCCAGATTGTTAGTTACGTACCCTCAGGTACCACTGAACTTACTCTATGATTACTTCGAATGAATTCTCTTGGTCGTATCTATGAACCCCCTGGTCATAGCCTTTCTACCTCCAAGAATTTGCCCCAAAATCTATTGCCCATACCACCGGTGCGCAGATGGGTAATAGGTCCATATAAATTATCCTAATCTATTGCTCGTACTGTCAGTGCACAAAAAGGGTAATAGGTCCACAAAAATCTCCAACGGAAAAAAGTAACCATGTCCATATTACCTCTGAGTTGTTTTTTCCGTCCATCACAAACATATCACCCAATGCATAGAACTTCCACGTTGATAGCACCTCTGAGTTGTTCTGTGTATCCCTATCATGTCTACCCCTAACATGTCCTCATTACCTCTGAGTAGGAAGGCTTTTGTTTTGACCCGTATTTACCATATCCTCATTACCTCTGAGTAAATACGCTGGTTTCCACTCCACTTGTTATCAGTACTCGCATCGCCAGTACACAAAAATGATGATATGTCCACAAAAAATTATCATAAACTATTACTCGTACCAATGGTGTACTAAAGGGTAGTAGGTCCACAAAATATCATTCAAATCTATTTGCTCGTATTTCCAGATGCACAAAAGGGCAATAGGTCCACAAAAATCTCCCATTGGGATGTCCTTTATCAAATACAAATGCTGTATTAGGCCCTCTAGTACAAGCACCACAAAATACCACAAATAGAATGGAGTGAGCATACTCTGGTCATTCAAGATCAGTTATATTCATAGGACTACATCGACAGCAAAGCAAGAAAAATCTGGCGATACATAGTTGGGTTTGACAACGCTTCGTCTTCAAGCAGTTTTGTGGCCCTCGAAGGAAGTCATGTTTCACTGCTGAGAAGCAAACAAAGCTGTTGAATCTCCAAGGAGCTGCCGGAAGGAGGATAAATATAGCATGCTATCCTTCCCTCCATATTACAGATGCCTTAGCCCCGCGCCCCTAAGGGACCATACCTTCAAAACATGGTCCCTGATGGTGGTTTCGCCTACTTGGAGAGCCGTGAAGGTGCGACGTTCATAACGATGCCTGACCACCGTCCAACTCTCTGAGGTATAATGGCTCTTCCTACTATCTGGGGAAAACTCTTCCGAAGCATGAAGAGTCCTGAGTTGTTTGATGTGTATGCCAAAAAGGCGTGGGGAAAACTCTTCCGAAGCATGAGAAGTTTTGAGCTCTCTGATGTAGGTGCCAGAATGTTGTACTTTCACTCCATCATCGATACCGGTTCTGAAGAAGCTTGCTAGCCAGATCCCTACAAAAAATGAGAAGAAGGGGGATTCAACTCTGAGAAAACAAAGAACTCTGTTATGCGGCGGCGTAGCCAGTTAGATGGCCCAGCCAAAACAGAACACATACAGTCCATAGTTATAAGGCCGGCTTCATGAAGCACTCATGCGGCATTTATACGGCTCAGTCATTATCATGTGGCTCAGTCATGAAAAATTCATGCGGCCCAATCAGTCACAGGGTGATCATACGACCCAATCTTACAGTATTCATGCAACCCAATCATAAAGTGCTCATGCAGCACCTATGCGGCTCGGCCATGAAAATGTTCATACTGATTCATCTTGAAGCACTCAGCCAGTTCAAGTTTGAATGAGCAGCAGTTATACGACTCAGTCTATGCAGCCCTATCGTATAGAACATATATGGTCCAGACGAGATAGGGCATACAGCGACCAAGTTTATAGCAGAGGCGGTATATGACAGCCCCGCGCACGAAATTTTAGTCATCATCTGCTCACCATCCTTACCCTTGGGAGAAGGTTGCACATCGGAATGAATGGAAGGAGTGTCTACCGCTCTCGACGGAGAAGCAAGTCTCTTCCCTTTGGCCGTCGCACCAACCGACTTAGAAGCTTTTGGAGCCATAGTAGAAAGTATAAGGAGGAGAAGGTGAAAGAGGAAAGACTCTCTCTAAATGACTCCTATTTATAGAGTTGCTGAAGAGAGACTCTTCGATTCTCGAGATCATTTAAGATAGGGGTGACGTTTGGGGACTTTATCCCCAGTAACCGTCGAGCGTCTCTTCGATTTTCGAGATCATTAAAGATAGAGTCGACGTTTGGAAACTTTATCCCCAGTAACCGTCGGCTTCATCTCGAAAATAGATCCACAACCGAGTCAGAAGAATTAAATGCAGCAGTGACAGCTGGCAGACTCTCTGCGGCTCAAAGCGTCCTTGCGACTCAAGATTTGTTCTACGACACAGGATCCCCCTGCGGCTCAGTATCTCTCTGCGAAACTCAAGATCTCTTTGCAGTTCGAAAGCCAGTCTCTACACCTTGAAGACTCCCCACGGCTTGGCATATTTTTCATGCTTCTTAGTCAAAGTATTCCAAATTTGTAATTTGGAAACTTTGAAGGGGGTCTTGTAGAAGCATGAAAAATATGGAGTTCATGCGGATTACAAATTGCCGCATAGGTACATCGGGACAAACAGGTCTGCATGAAGGAAAGCTGCTTGACTGTTCAAAGACATATGCGGCCCAGCGACGAACAGCTGTAGAAGGAAAATATGCGACCAAGGAGGAGCAGTTCGACTGATAAAGTTGACAAGTACTGGCAAAAACATGACAGTTCTGACACTTAGACAAGAAAGATAAGACGCGAGACGTCGCCCAAAAGCAGGGTTCGTACGCCTCCATGTGGCCAAAAGAGCGTCATCCAAGCCGCATGAACCTCATGCGGCCCAGCTTATGCGGCCCCAAAGTTTTCAAACTTCATGTAACTGTGATCCGAGCCGCATGAGTCTCAGGCGACCCCACAAGATCAAAGACTGAGAACACCATACGCAACGAGACACATGGCAATCTGACCGATTCCTTAACCACCCAGATTTGCTGTAACAAAATCCCAACAAACTGACAGATGGCAGCCCGAGAGCGGGTCTTTGCGTGCCAACCAGCCACGTGGCCACAAGCCGACCATGCGGCTCAAAATATATCCTATTATAAATAACAGGGTGCCACTCCCCTGCAAAGGCCGGCAACCTTCAAGAGAAAAGCAATATCTTCACGAGCTAGAGACTACATCAGATAGTCCACGGAGTAAGGCAGAGTTTATAGCACTTTCCCGAGCCTCCACCGTCACCCTCCAGAATTAAAACTAAACAATTGTACTTGGATTATTTCCTAGGCTTTCTTTCTAGGTTCTTCTTTGTATAAGCGAGTTTGCAATCAATTCCAGTGTTCTATCATACATGTTGTTGATTTTTATGGCAAACAGGGCGTTGTCCCCTCGACACCTGTCCGTTGACAGGACAACAAAACCCCCGAGTGCGAGGCCCTGGATAGGTCGTCGTTGGCTGATTCAAAAAATCTTCTTATATAACGTCGTATTTGGCCCATCATTAATTCTTCATAGCATATATCCTGGTTCGATCATGCTTGCTGCTTGTCTGCAAGTACATATTAGACGAACAAAACAATATAGCAATATGATAAATTTAATGAACAGTCGGGCAATGCTAAGTTTAAGTAGCAACATGATAGTGATTAGTATGAATATTAGTGACATCATTATGTTAACCTTAATTGATTTGCGATATTAAAAAATATGATACAATCGTTGGGCTAACAATCTCTCCCTTTTTGATCATGACAAATCAGTTAAGTTTAAGATAGATACGATAGATGCATGGATCACTAATAAACACATATTAGTAGAATATTATGTGCTAACTTAAACTTATTTCTCTTCCATTGACATGATAAAAAAAGGCTCCCACGTAATTAAGTATACAATAATATCAATCATGACATAAGGAAGGCAGAAATAATCATGAAAAACGATCGGGTTCAAACCAAAATCTGATAAAAAATATAACTATAGTTTTGAAATAGACCAATAAAGGATTTTAATAAAAGTATATACCAATATAGTAAAAATCAATCATTGGTCATAAATAATCTATGGGGATTAAAAAATTATAGATTACCAATATAAAATATCAAAAAAATTATAAAGACCTTTAGCGAATCAATTCCATAAAGAGTTTAATCATTGAAAAGAAATTAAAATAGAATACTATAATCTATCTACTTACCCAAGTTCATGCATTTGAACTCAATTACCTTAGCATGATATACGAATATTCATTAGATAAACATGAAGGAAATGAAGACAAAATACTTGAGAAGTAGAAATTCAGTCGATTTGAATGCTCTCCCACAAGGTATGACTAACCTAAATAAAATAATTATGAACTTTGAGATAGAACCTTATTAAGAAAAGCCAAATTAATTTAAGCTCAAAGGAATCATCAATAAGAATAATTAAATATATTTAGCAAGGTAACTTTTAAAAACCCCCAAAAAATGAGAGAATCAAGAAGAATCATATATTCTCTCATAAACCCTTTCATAAATGAAAATATTATGAACACAATCGATAAAAATAAAGTAAAAATCTATAGGTCCATGATAAACTATGTATACTATATATTAAGGGTATAAATGAATCGAAACAATTAGTTTGCTTTCCCTTAAAATATGTGTATCTAGTTCAAAAGCATTTTTATACATAAAATAGATAGAATAATCACAAGATCTAAGGGATATCTGAGATATGCATCTTTCTTCCCTTTGATCAATGTGCATAAAGTTCCAAATAAAATAAAATATCATCTTTAGGCAAGTAAAATAAACATCCACTAATCAAACTCTTAAAGATGAACCAATAAAATATATCTCCAATTAAAAATATAAAAAAATATTCAAATAATAAAAATGATTTCAAGACAATAATTTTTTTTTGAAAACTGTTTTAGTAATAGCATTCGAGTGACGGACAGATTCAAAATAGCAGAGAAATCAAAAAGACTTTTGAAATGCGGAATTTATTAGGAAAAGTTGTCTTAATAAATGGTCGAATGCATCCGTTTAGTCCTTAGACTGACAGCTTACGATTCAAATTTTTGTATCACGGAAATAGCTTTAATAAAAGAACCCATAAATCATAAATAGCCCATTTTAAATAAATAAAATACGTATCGATAAATGTCCAAATAAATAGTATTCTAGATATATGGCATGTGAGAAGAATAATTGATTTGAAATAATTAACTGCTCCCGCTTTACATGGGTATATCCAAAACAAATAGTATTGACAGATTTAAATTTGAGATAAATATTTTCAGAAGTAGGAAACTAATTCATCAAAAATATTAGGTCTTCTTATCAAAGTTTATTTTTTTCCCTTTTAGAACCTTAGCACGGTGTTCATCTGATAACTGTAGGCTTAAAGAAAAAAAATACTTTGAGAGAGAGAGAAATTTAATATGCCTGACTTCTCTACCACAAAGAATTACTGCTATAGACAATTATTAACTTGAATAAGAAGAGAATAATAAAAACAATATCATGAATATTACACAAACATTAAAGAACATATCAGAAGAACATAATATTCAATGAGTAGTCACAAGATCAAATCAAGTCTTAATATAGAATAATATGACAAAAAAATTGAAATATAACAACCATTAAATAATATTATTCATCAAAGCTAAAATCCAAAGTCCATCAGATAACAATTGCAAATTAGACCTCAATAAATCTTTAGTTTATAAAGCATTTATCAATCTTAGGTTAGTTGTAGGGGCCAGTTTCCAGCTAGCGGTAGTCCGAAGACACTTGGCATCGTGTCGCTTAGACTTTTACGCCTTATTGACAAAATAACCCTTTTGACATGTACCCAAAACAAATCTCTTCTTTAATAACCTACAATTTAAGAAAAATTTATGCAATATGAAATCAATTATATTCTATGGACTTGAAATATCTTAACCAATGTAGCATAAGATAGATCGATCACAAGTATATATAGATGCTACAAAATTATTGGGTAACAATATAAGAAAGTAAATATTCAAAGAAAATTTTATCAAGATAAAAATTTATCAAGATCACGATAATAAAAAATATTTTTCAAAAAGTTTTCATAGTGCACTATAGAGAGAAATATATAATATAAATGTGCACTAACAAATATGGTGATATGATAAAACAAGATGATGCAAACGATCTTATGCTTCTTAAAAAGAATACTCATAAATAATCATGAGCAAGGCATTAATAAATATTTATTCTTAAAATCCCAACTTAAAGATATAAAACAAATAAATATTAAAAGTTTGGAGACTACTAATATATATAAAATGGCATACATGAAATAATTCAAATATTATAGATTAAATATGAGTCATGTATCCAAAATGTCAACCAAAAAGCAAAAAAGCATCATTAAGAGAGGCTTTGAGGAAGAAGCTAATTGATTTAAAGAGAAGAACACAAATTTGGTCTAAGTAATCAATAGCAAAAGTATGAGGTATGTACAAGTTTGAATATAACAAGTATAATTAAATACTTTTCAAAATAATATAGAACTTGAGCTAAACTCATATGCCCTCATATATATATATATATATATATATATATATATATATATATATATATATATATATATATATATATATATAAGAAATATATGAGCAATATACAAATGACTATATATGAAAGTATTCATGTATCCTTAATAATCATTGAAAAATTATCACAAGATCAAAACATGTATAAATATGCTTTATTAGACAAAGATGTAATTGATTCATAAGAAGTTAATCAAAATAAGAATGAGAATCAATTGTGAATATATTTTGCAAGCACTAGGTTAACGTCAAAGTATATGTATATACTTTTCAAGTAAAAGGAGACTTGTGCTAAACATTTATACTAACAAAATACCGATTAAAGTAAATATGACATGTTAAGGACAAATCGATATGAGGTGACCATTTGAAAAATATTAAAGACGGAGAGTCAAAAACACATTAACAAAATAAAACTTTAGCTCCTACGGACTAGAGTGGTATGCATGCTTCATAGATAAAGATAGCGAGTAAAGAGTATACATAGATAAATGTGTCACACTAATAGAAAATGAGTAAAAGACTATACAGTGTGAACTAATTATTTAAGCTAAATAACTAGTCATGCTAGGATTATATCTCACATTGATTTAAACAATAAATAATTAAAAGATATCAATAAGAGCTAATAGCAAGCTATCAATAAGAACATACTAGGTTCTATAAATAAAACCATTCAAGAAAAATTATTTAGCAGATTACCAAAGTGGTTCTAGTGACCACACTTATGTTGATATAATTGCTAATAAGAAGACCTTTGTAGCTTAGCAATCACCAACATGCTCCTTGGTTTTACTTGATATAAGAAGCTTCACCTGCACCAAGCGGTGAAGACTTTAGTATCCAAAACTTGGATCCACATTTGTTAGTCTTAGGAACCCATTTGCACAAGTTCATATCAACAAGTTTTCTAGTCTTACATTGAGCAAAAATGTGTCCTTTCATATCATAATAATGATAAAAATTATTAATATTAGTACTATGTGTAGCAGTACGAGAACTTACAATGTTGTGATATGATGTACATGGATACTTGTAAAAGAAAGCATGATGATGTGTAGCATTTGATTTGCGTGCTTTCTTTGATCATGTCCTATCATGTATATGATGTGTCATAGGATAGATCTTTGATTGGATAGTAGGTATTATCTGTTTTTCCAACCTAATCTCTAACTTTCAAAGATCGTGCAAGCCTAATTATATTTAGCAGTTAATGAGTCTATTCTCTATGTAGCAATGTTATATTTCTTTTTCTCTGCTTCATAAGCTTCATTGAGTTTTGCATACTCTTGTGTCATCTTATTAGTGCATTCTTGAGCATTATGCAAACTCAGTTTAACCGTGGATTGCTTATTTGTGTCACTAGCATTGGCAGTGTCTCTAATCTCATTAAGTAGAGAGGACATCCTTTCATTCTTTAGCTGATATGTCTTAATATCTTATCGAGACTTCTTATATTTATATAATACTTTCTTGTGTTCTTCCAATAGATCACTGAAAGCATTAGATAACTCATCATAAGCAAATTTACTCTCTTTATAAAGAGGATTATTTTGTACCTCGTTAGATAATGCTGTTGAGCATATGTTTGCAGCTTGACGAGGTCTCTCTTCTTCTTTTGAGTCGCTTGCTTCACTTTCACACCATATGCTCGTGTTAGCATACTTGTGAGACGACGACCTTCCTTTGTTTGATCGTTCATAATGATTCTCCTTTCTAACAGTAGTAGGGTAATATTTTATGATATGGCATGATCTTCTGCAGTTGTGGCATATAAGCCCTTCTTCATATAAGGGATTATATTGTACCTTAAATCCCAATTCCATCATACACATATTTGTATCGTTATGAGGACTATCCTTTTCTCCAGAGTCGTAAGCTTTGCTTTTGTACCTGTACTCATAAGTAGCCTCAAGAAGTTTTCAAATTTTATGAGATGTTGTGCAAGTAGTAATAAGATTGAATACATTTATGTTTACATCACAATAAAAAGCATGCATTGCTTTTGCATCAAGACTAGCTAACTTCTTTTTTTCTCCGTACAATTAGAATAAGGCTTGTTAATAATAAAGGAAGTAGGAATAGAGGTGATAGTAGGCTTTTTTAGTCATCGACAACACATGATCAAAAGTTAAAGTATAGAGACTTCAGGTAGAAGCTCACCTGTGTCTTCTAATAAGTGTAGTTTGTACCATCAAATAGAGGGTTTTTTGATTGTCTTTCACCTGTGAATATTGATTTCACGGCTGCCATATATACTCTTTAGAGTGTTATATTTGAATATAAGCTACTCTTGTACCAATTGTAGGACTAATTGGTATGAGTAGTAATATCTATATAATAAGCACCCGTTCTGATACCAATTATAGGAAATTAGAATCAGGGTAGGTAAGGATCTACTCTAAGGATGTTAAGCCAAATAATAGAGTCCTTGTTCTGATACCAATTGTAGGACCGATTTGTATGAGCAATAATACCTTTATAAGGAGCACCCTCTGAGAGGACTAGTCCAGTCTCGAGTACTCTAGCTCGATGCTGAATCCACTATCTCGTAAAACACAAGCTTTGAATCCAAAGCACTTACAACTCCTTACAACACATGCTTTTTATTCGAAGAGGACTACTTCAACTTGCAAGCCTTTAATCCGAAGGACTTGTCGACTTTTGGAACAAGATGAAAATGAATTGGTTTTCAAGCATTCTTTACAACTAGAACCAACTTCTAGATCAAACCAAAATGGCACTTGCTTGGCTAGGAGTCGTAAAGTCTTAGATATGAAGGTTAAGTAGCTCTGAAAACTCTTAAGGAATAGAAAAGAAAATAATGGATTGGGATGAAATGAATGGGGAAATCTTTTCTATTTATAAGGTTCTGGGGGACCGAACTCGGGTAGAGTTCGATTCCCTAACGTTCATAAATTCGAACGTTAGAGCCGAGTATACACGGTGACCTGATCCAATGGGATACTGGATCAGGGGGACCGAGTTCGGTCCGAGTTCAGGCATAACTCGATCCGATTTTGGTTGCCCAGTATTCAGAGGCTCTCTTTGAGTGGGTTTGGGCTCCTTTTGAGTGGGCTTTTGTGGATTTTTTTGTGGACTGAATGAACATGATTGTATATGCTTTATGTAGACTTTTTGGTAGAATTTATGAAAAGCTAAGCCAAGTGCCAAAATCAGCCCGATGACAAATTACCTAGACTCAAATAAAGATCAAATACAAAAATAAATATAAAAACTAAGAGTACTTTGATGACGTTTTTTTTCTTGACGACAGTTGTCCAAAGATAAACAAATCTAAAAATTTGAATACCTTTTGGGGGCTTCACCCCCGAACTCCCATAAGGGGCGCTACCCCCTCGACCCTTGTCCGTTGGCCGAGCAGTGGAATCCTCGAGTGTGAGGCCCCGGATAGGTCATCGTTGGGCGGTTCCGAGAAATCTTCTTGTATAACGCCATCTTTGATCCATCATTAATTCTTCATAGCATATGTCCTAGTTTGATCATGCTTACTGTTTGTCTGCAAGTACATCTTAGACGAACAAAGCAGTATAGCAGTATAATTAATTTAATGAACAATAGGATAATGCTAAATTTAAGTAGCAACATGATAGTGATTACTATGAATATTACTAACATCATTATGTTAAACTTAATTGATTATCCATATTCAAAACTATGATACAATCATTGGGCTAACATCCCTATGATGATACCTCGTAGTCTCCCTCTTAATTAACAATAATGATATTCACTAGGTACTCATAGATAACAAAGTTCGATCTACATATTTTATAAGAAAACTTATAATCTGATTAAGAAAAACAAGTCGAACACTCGGGAGCTGGATAAATACTAAACCAATCTAGATGACTCTACCCCTTACTTTAATGCAATACTCAGAGCAGTAGACCTGCCATCCAGGTTTTAAGAATACCCGAAGCAAATCTAATATATGGCATAATTCATGGTGGTAGAAATTCCTTTATCTAACTACATCATTCTCGACTGACCAAATGTCAATCTTGGGCGATGACCTCCACCTACTATTCGATTATGAAGTTCCTGACTAAACATAAAATTTAAGAATTTTAGGTAAAATAGTTGTCACTTCCAAATACCGTAATACGAAAAACGAGGGTAGACATAGCCAACTACGTAGTACAGAAAATATCGGTACTCCGTAATACTGTCACGAATGTCCCTATAATACAAGTCACCTAAGGTCTCACATAATGTATTATTTCTTAATCAATCAAAAAAGAAGAAGAAATATAGAACATATAAGATAAAGCAGTAAGGTTCCCTGATGCTCTATCAAAATGATCATAAAAATAACATGTAAAATGTAACGTCCCAATCCTAAAATACTTAGGACTAAGTACGTAGACATGCCAGCTATATACATATATAGTATACTCCAATATATGGAAACCTCGTACGTATACATAAGCTGTAAAATGCATAAACCAATAGTAATCTAATCTCATCCACAAAATAAAAGATAATATCATAAATCAACGTTGAATTATCTTTGTACAAAATATTGGGCGGAGACAAATCCACTAACAACTATTTAAATAAAAAGAAGTACATGACATGTGAAATGATTTAGTAAAGGTAGCAAGAAAGATCCAAGACACGTCATCATCGAAGGAATGGAGAAGATCATGCCTCGGATAGAACACCTGTGAAAAGATAAGAGCACACACATGGAGAGATCACCAGGTCCTCAGAGGGACGTAACAAGATACATAATATCATGCCATATAAATTGAATAAATACTGCTCAATAATAAGTCAATCAGATCATAACATGGTCCAATACCCACCTTTGAATTAGCGTACCATCCCCTCAACCAAATAAGGACAAAAGATGGCACACTAACCCACGATGAAGTATCTTTCCAAGTCATGAATCCAATATGGTATCCGGACCACAACAAGGTTCAGCACCTTCTCATCAAAGTAGTAAGCCATACCTACAACCAAACAAGGACAAGATGTAACAAACTAGTCCGCGACAAGTTACTGTTCCAAGCCACGGTCAGATACATATACCCAAACCAAGAGCACTCGTACCTAACGGATAAGGGTGCCTAACCAATCTAGGCAAAATACAGTTTTAAGAACACCCTCCAATGCATGGGCCCTGGCTAAAATGGGATCGACATGGTCCCCCTGGGGGCACCAGAGGCCCAATCAGTAAGAGCATGACGTTCCACAGAACGTCAGTGACCGTCAGTAAAATAAGGGTCCTCTCACACTGTATCTCCAGCGGAGCATCCGGAACACAAAAGGGAAGTGTATAGTAGCCCATATGCTAAGGAATTGTCCTCTCCGTCCCATGCCTACTATGTTTTTTCCACAACACATAACCTCTATTAACCGCTAAGTCAAACTAAGCATGCAAACACTATTAGCGGTTAAACCCTATTGTACGGCTTATACGTACTGGTGGCTAGCCAATCACGCATGTCCGAGTTCTATATGCGACTCACAACTTTGTAGCACAACATGTCAAGGCCTATGAATGCAACACAACAAGGGTGGTCCCTTAAATCTAATGTTGATTTGCACAAAAATAATAAGTACGAAAAGTAGAACTACACAATAAAATCTATCTAATCATGACAGTGTAGCACAGTTTATTTTGCAAAAAAATAAATAATGAATAAATGCATGAATATGAGCTAAAATAAAATAAACAGCTAATGGCAAGGTAACTTGCCTGAGGGTGGTACGAGATGTAGCAAAATCCAACAGTCAGAATCGACAACACGAAAGTTAAAATCCACAAAGAGCTCCGAATGCTGAAACAAACATCAAGAATGTATTTGGTATAAAAGATATGTCTAGGAAACACCTGTCTAAAAGTCTAATTCTGTAACAGGGGCAAAATCGTAATTTCGAATTAAAACGATGTCCGCCGTTGGATCCATTTTGCACCGAAAAGCATGCCATTATCTACGGTCTCTAAAGTTATCAAACTACAGGTCCGCTTTGAGGAGACAAACCTAATCGTATGTTCAAAGTTGGATTCCGGTGGACCATACACAATTTTGTCCGTTAGATCGGGTCGCAGGCCCGCCAAATAGGCGTTCCGATCGACCTTCTCAAAATTGGACCAAACTTTACACACAAGACCAAAAAAATGATACGGTCCTGTTGGCACAATTTTCGTCTTGATCCGACGAACGTACATAATGTTATGGGCTAGTTTGCAACGTGTCGATACGGGGGTATTTTGACGGATATGTACTGATTTCGTAGCGCACGCAACAAAATTGAGTTCCGTCAGTTCCCACACGTTGGAAACATCCATACGCGCCTTTCGATGTGTATAGTGCGCTACCACGTCGCTCAATTTTTCGGGGTGTATGCCGTATCGGTAAATTTTTTAAGACTTTAGCTTTCGAAAACTGGTTTTTTTTGTTGATTTTTGAAAACTGATTACTCGATGGATAGTGGACTTAATCAAAAGTTACAGAAAGGGTTTTTATAGCCCTATAGTTGTCCACACAATCATTCAGGTGGTGTTTTTAAATTGTCAACAAGATCACAGGAATACGTCTTCAAACATGGGTTTCCGGGGGCAGTTTGAGAAATGTTTTTGAACTGTTTTCTCGTCGATTTTTCATCGACTTCACGGGCAGGTTACCTTACGATATTTGATACTATTAATTGAGGTCCCTAGAGGGTCATATAGTCTCTACACAGGGACTTACAAGATCGAAAAGTAGCAACTACACATGAAGAAACGAGAAAGGAAAGAGGGGTACCTCACAGCCGACCCCAAACAGGGGAGCTCTGTTCCCGGTGAGTTTTCGATGATCGTCGACCACTTCGGGCGGCTGCAGGCGATCAATCACTCGCGCTGGGAGTCGAGATGGAGGAGGAGGTGGCATACATGTTCAGGTCACACTGAGTTTACAGAGAATGAAAGGTGCGATCAATTTCTTCCTCTCAGTTTTCGTTTCCTTCCTTCTCAGGTTTTGATAGTTTTCGTCGAATTAAAATTTGATTGGATATAATTAGATATAATCCAGTAAAAGATTGGATTAGAATCACCTGGAGAATTTCTGGAAAAGATTTGATTTAGATCAGAGAGGGAAAGATTTGAATTGGGTTGAAGATTTGGATAGATTCGATTGAATTTACGGGTTCATAGCTCTAGGGGTCGGGAGATTTCAATGGAAAGTGACTCATGAGATTTTGATTCAAAATCTCGTAAGTCAATGGCTTTTCATTCATATATATGTAGAAGCATAGAATTTTAGAACCAGAAATCCTATGGGCCTAACATTACATGTGCCAGGAAGCTCAGATGATGTACTTGGCACAGCAAACAACAAAAGCATAGACATTAAAAGAAGATTTTTTATTTCATCTAAAAGCCTATTACATGTCTAAAAAAGGCTGTACAAAGGAGAACTTCTACAAAAAGAAAAGACCCTAAGTCTACAGCCAGGCGCAGCAACCACCATGCGCTCTCAGTCCGGCGTATCTCTTCGACGTCTTAGTCAGGCGCATCTCTTCGGCGTCTCAGTCAGGTGCATATCTTCGGCATCTCAGTCAGGCGCATCTCTTCGGCATCTCAGTCAGGCGCATCTCTTCATGAGTCTCAGTTATGTGAATCATGAAGTCTCAGCATATGCGCCTTACTTCGACCCGATCAAGTGCTTCGACTAATGAAGCATTTATTGAACAGAACGAGGGCGGGAAATCAACCCCCTAGCTGGAAGAGGAGAGCACCGCAAATCCGCGGCTAAAGGAGCAGCTTTCAAGACAATCAGAATGGGCAACACCCACTCTAGCAGGAGGAGGAGCTCTCCCAAAGCCCAAGGAAGATGATCGGAGCACCGCAATTCCGATCTGCGGCTCTTCCAGCATAACAGAGATGAGGCTCGAGCATCCCGATCTTTGGATGTAAGAGGCACCTTCCGCCTGCCTCAGAAGCCCTCGGCTTCGACTTTTGGATGTAACAGTCACCTTCAAGTGCATGAACAAAGACAAGTCGTCGTATCTTCACCCTCGGGAGCATCTCGTCAACAGAATGTGCTTGAGCAAACAAGTTCATTTCGGGAGGACGTAAGAGAACGAGAAGCAAACTCTCTCTTTGCCACTATTTATAGGCCGGACAAATCAAACCCATGCGCTAAGTGGCTGGCTCTCCGAATCCCGTGTAATAAATTTGCGTTAATGGTGATGAACCTGACGCTTCGAATTCAGCCAAGTCAAAAATGGCTATTTAAAGCACTCGAAGAACGTAACAGTCGGACCAATAAAGACGTGTCATGCAAACGGATGCACCGGTCAGACCGCACATCATACAGACGCGCCCATCAGTACCAAGCGCCTCATAAGGATGCGCCCCACGTGCCCCCATGTGCCTAGTGGAACGCAGGTCAATGCGCCCACTCAACAGCCCATAACCCGTCAAAGAACATTAAATGTTGAAGACTGACACGACAGCAGCCAGTCCCCGAGGACTGAACAGTTGATAGCTTTTTCAGAAAATGAAGCGTCGCTGACGTCAGCTTCATCATTACTTTCCTCCGGCGGTTACAAGGCACGTGGCCGCCCAACCATTTTGTATGTGCCTTCGCAGCCATGCGCCTAAATCTTCGCATGCGCCTCAAAAGCCATGTGTCTCAGGCTTTTCTCTGATCCTTAAAAGACAGCAGTCAAGTCACTAGTGAAGCCTCGCATGCACCTCAAAAGCCGTGTTCCCAGACTGGTTCTTGACTCCTAAAGGTTACAAGCCAAAGTCTTCTCATGCGCCCAATCCCAGGCGCATCCTATCAGATCATTCTCCACCAAATCTGAGATCTTTGAGCCATGGACCTACGACACGTGTCCTTTGACTCGATTGAACCTATGAAGGGGTGCTAATAACCCAAGATCTCAGCAACTAAAAGATCCTCTCTATTGCTACGAGTCAGCTTGGTCGCAGCCCACAAAGGCAACAGGAAGGGTTCAACACCTCAATCAAAGCGCATCGCCCATGCGCCTCCATCAGCAATCACCATGTGGCATCCCCACAAACAGGCACATCCTATATATGCGCGCATGAGTAGCCAGCCTGCAAGCTATAAATAGAGGGATCATTTCCTTCTTCCAGACCCACGAACAGACAGAGAGACATACTGACAAACAAAGACCTACATACAGTGAGAGAGGCAGATATAGACACTCAATGTCTTCTTCCTCTCCGCAAGCTCCAGCACCCAGAGCAACTAAGACCTTCAGAGAACCGAGAATCGTCGTCAGATCGTCAACGGAGTCAACGTATTAGCACTCGCTCCATCGACACAGGGACCCAGATAAACAAAAGTGTTCTCCTAGGACTACATCTAAGTCTTACATTGTAACACTGTTCTGTTTGTAATTGAAATTGCAATCAAAAGATTTTAATGGCAAACAAGCTGGCGAATCTGCTGGGGACCTCTTTCTCCTCCACCGAGAAAGCTGTGTCGCAATCTGACGACGTGAAGGTGGACTCCTCCCACAAGACGCTGGTCGTACGCCTCAATCAACATGTGTATGAGGAGTTCATCTCTGAAGGCAGCGCAAGTCCTTCAAAGCGGTTGCCAAAGCCGAAGAAGACTCGCCAAGTCTGGGTGCACAAGGTCGAGGCCCCTGGTACCACCACTAAAGGGGATGTGCCGATGCAGTCTACCCTTCTCGCTGACGACCTCAGCAGCCAGGATGCGTCCACCGGTGCAGCACATCTCTCAGGAAAGCGTGGTGTTGACCACATTCCCCAGCCATCTCCTTTTCAGATAAGGAAGATGCGCCGACGGAGCAAGGGCGCAGCTAATGCCCTGCGTATCACCTCTGATGCGCCACAGAAGGCCTCTGTCTTTGACAGACTCACTCGCTGTCGTGGCAAGGAGAATTTGGACTGAGTACTATGTACCCCAGCGGGCTAGTACGAAGAAGTCCAAGGCAGCACGGGCCATGTGCCTGAAACGTGCTATGCCAACAGCAAACCAGAAGCATGCGGTCACAATCATGCGCGCTGCTGATGGTAAGCTGTATAAGGTCGACTCGGGTGCTTCTGCGCCAGAAACGAGCCGACCTTCAAAGCCCTTGTCTCACTTGGGCGCATCTGCTGCGTTTGCAACCAAGTCGAGCAAGGCAAACCCTATGGTCTTGAACTCCCGTGCCTCCATTAGTTGTGCGTCTGAGGCTCGTTCAAGTCACTTTCAATGTTGTACCCCCACTACTGATCTGAGCGCATGTTTTGCGTTGGATCAGGGGGCACAACATTCACTTGACCACCCCGGCGCTTGGCCTTGCCATACGCCTGATGGGGGTGCGAAGGTGGCACTCTCCTCCAACGATCTGCATAACGTGATCACTCACAAACGTCGATCAGGAGAGTCGACTGACAAGCACAATGTGCCCCTCACAGGGCACACCTGTGCTGTAGTTACCATCAACTGTTGTTGCAAGATAGCAGTCCCACCATCAAGGAAGTCGGTATTCCAGCGGCTGCAATCATCAACACCTCTCCGACGTCGCCTCGGGAAGAAGGTGTCAATTGAAGAGAAACCAGAACTAGGGGTTGCTTCTTGCAACGTAGTCTCCAACTCTCTGTCAATTCGGAAGGCGACTGGCAGCTCCTCGACTTTGTCCTCATCCAAAAACCAGTCGAGGAAGACCAAGACGACTGTCCCGTCCTCATGAGTGTTTGAGGGCACTCGGAGGGAGAAAGAAGATCTCAGAAGAAGCCGGGGGTAGTCAAGCCCCTGTGGATCTTCATCCTGGAGACGAAGTCAGCCTCTCGGACATAGCTGGAGGTAATCAAGCCCCTGTGGATCTTCATCCTGGAGACGAAGTCAGCCTCCCGGATATAGCTGGGGTTAGTCAAGCCCCTGTGGATCTGCAACCTGGAGACAAAGTCAGCCTCCCGGACATGGCTGGGGGTAGTCAAGCCCCTGTGGATCTGCATCTCGAAAACGAAGAAGTCCTCCAAGACAGAACTGGGGATAGTCAGGCCCTTGCTGATACTTCTTCCGAAGACGAAGGTGTCCTCCAGAACATAGCTGGGGGTAGCTAAGACGAAGCTCCGGGGGAAGTTCCTCTTCTACAAGAGAGCGAGGCCGAAAGCGAAGCCTCAACCAATCCATCCACTTCCAGTCGCGTCATAACGGTGTACATGACGGGAGCTGGTGATACGGAGTCTGATGCTCCGCCAGCAGATCTCGTCCAGCGCATGGATACCTTGGAGGGAGGACTCAAAACCCTCTCTGACTCTATGTAAACACTGACTCAAGCAGTGTTTGAGATACGGTCAGCTTTGGCCAGGTCACCGTCTACCGGTCCTGACCCAGGGGCCAATAGAGAATCAAGTGTACCCCTTCAACGGATATCCTTGGATACAGATCACCGTGAAGCACCTCGGACGTCAGAGCCATCAAATGTTCAACTCCAGCTTCCTGAGCAACTCAGACCTTCAGAGAATCGAGAACCGTCGTCAGATCGTCAACGGAGTCAACGCATTACCACTCGCTCCATCGACACAGGGACCTAGATAAAATAAGTGTTCTCCTAGGACTACATCTAAGTCCTACATTGTAACACTGTTCTGTTTATAATTGAAATTTGCAATCAAAAGATTTTAATGGCAAACAAGCTGGCGACTCATCCATGTGCTCCAGACTCGTCTAAAAAGTTGGGAGATCACACCCACCCGTCACCGCAGGCCGAACGTCGATCGGAGTCACGATTGTGACAGGAGCGTCTTCCTCGACGAACTCCACTGGCTCCTTTCCCTTGCCAGCACGCCGCGAGGAGTCTTAGGGGCCATCTTGTGAAAGAAGAAGTTAGGGTTTTTCGAAAGAAGAACTCTAGAGAAGAAGAAAGCAAAGTGGAGAAGAACCCTCTCTCTCCATCAAACGCCTATTTATAGGCTTAGGCATATTCGGAAACCGATGAGGAGTGACATCAGCCGCCGCCTTGGGTTCTATGAAGTGATAACTGCAAATAAATCCAAAAAGATCATCATTAATCCTTTTGGTTACTTCGAAGTGTTATCATTTTTACATTAACTGAGAGGAGCATGCGCCCCATCTCTGATGCACGGAGTACTCATGCGCCCGAACAGTCATGCGCCCCTTTGAAGACACCACCATTCTTCTTATTCAAAGTATTCCAAAACTTGACAAAAAGTTTTAAAAACTTTGAAGGGGGTCTTGTAGAAGCATGGAATTTCAGGACCAGAAATCCTATGCGCCTAATATTACATGCGCCAGAAAGCTCAGATGAAGTACTTGGCACAGCAAACAGCAAAAGCATAGACAATAAAAAGAAGATTTTTTATTTCATATAAAATTCTATTACATGTCTAAAAAAGGCTGTACAAAGGAGAACTTCTACAAAAAGAAAAGACCCTAAGTCTACAGCCAGGCGCAGCAACCACCATGCGCTCTCAGTCAGGCGCATCTCTTCGGCATCTCAGTCAGGCGCATCTCTTCGGGGTCTCAGTCAGGCACATCTCTTCATGAGTCTCAGTTATGTGCATCATAAAGTCTCAACATATGCGCCTTACTTCGACCCAATCAGGTGCTTCGACTAATGAAGCATTTATTAAACAGAACAAGGACGGAAATCAACCCCCTAGCTGGAAAAGGAGAGCACCGCAAATTCGCGGCTAAAGGAGCAGCTTTCAACACAACCAGAATGGGCAACACCCACTCTAGCAGGAGGAGGAGCTCTCCCAAAGCCCAAGGAAGATGATCGGAGCACCGCAATTCCGATCTGCGGCTCTTCTAGCATAACGGAGATGAGGCTCGTGCATCCCGATCTTTGGATGCAACAGGCACCTTCCGCCTGCCTCAGAAGCCCTCGACTCCGACTTTTGGATGTAACAGTCACCTTCAAGTGCATGAACGAAGACAAGTCGTCGCATCTTCACCCTCGGGAGCATCTCATCAACAGAATGTGCTCGAGCAAACAAGTTTATTTTGGGAGGACGTAAAAGAACGAGAAGCAAACTCTCTCCTTGCCACTATTTATAGGCCAGGCAAATCAAACCCATACGCCAAGTGGCTGGCTCTCCGAATCCCGTGCAATGAATTTGCATTAATGGTAATGAACCTGACGCTTCGAATTCAGCCAAGTCAAAAACGGCTATTTAAAGCACTCGAAGAACGTAACAGTCGGACAAATATAGACGTGTCATGCAACGGATGCGTCGGTCAGACCGCGCATCATACAGACGTGTCCATCAGCACCAAGCGCCTCATAAGGATGCGCCCCACGCGCCCCCATGCACCTAGTAGAACGTAGGTCGACGTGCCTACTCAACAGCCCATCACCCGTCAAAGAATATTAAATGCTGAAGACTAACACGACAGCAGCCAGTCCCCGAGGACTAAACAGTTGACAGCTTTTTCAGAAAATGAAGCGTCGCTGACGTCAGCATCATCATTACTTTCCTCCGACGGTTACAAGCCACGTGGCCGCCCAACCATTTCGCATGCACCTCCGCAGCCATGCGCCTAAATCTCTGCATGCACCTCAGACTTTTCTCTGATCCTTAAAAGACAGAAGTCATGTCACTACTGAAGCCTCGCATGCGCCTCAAAAGCCGTGCGCCCAGACTGGTTCGTGACTCCTAAAGGTTACAAGCCAAAGTCTCCTCATGCGCCCAATCCCAGGCGCATCCTATCAGATCACTCTCCACCAAATCTGAGATCTTTGAGCCATGGACCTACGACACGTGTCCTTTGACTCGATTCAGCCTATAAAGGGGTGCTAATCATCCAAGATCTCAGCAACTGAAAGATCCTCTCCATTGCTACGAGTCAGCTCGACCGCAGCCCACAAAGGCAACAGGAAGGGTTCAACTCCTCAATCAGAGCGCATCGCCCATGCACCTCTATCAGCAATCACCACGTAGCATCCCCACAAACAGGCGCATCCTACATATGCGCACATGAGCAGCCAGCCTGCAAGCTATAAATAGAGAGATTATTTCCTTCTTCCAGACCCACGAACAGACAGAGAGACATACCGACAGACAGAGACCTACACACAGTGAGAGAGACAGATACAGACACTCAACGTCTTCTTCCTCTCCGCAAGCTCCAGCATCCAGAGCAACTCAGTCCTTCAGAGAACCAAAAACCGTCGTCAGATCGTCAACGGAGTCAACGCATTACCACTCGCTCCATCGACACAGGGACCCAGATAAACAAAAGTGTTCTCCTAGGACTACATCTAAGTCTTACATTGTAACACTGTTCTGTTTGTAATTGAAATTGCAATAAAAGATTTTGATGGCAAACATATACATATATATATATATATATTATATATATAATAATATATATATATATATATATATATATATATATATATATATATTATATATATAGTGTATATATATATATGTATATATTTATTTATATTTGTATGCCTATATGGCAGCTCAAGTTAATCAATAAAAATATAAAATTCCAAAATAAATTTGTTTAAATAATTTAATAATAATATCTTGGAAAATTAACCTACTTATATATATATATATATATATATATATATATATATATATATATATATATATATATATATATATATATATCCAAAATTACAAATATAAACATATATACCTCTTCAAATAAAATTCTTCAAAAAGAATCTTAACATCTTCTAAAATAATATTTCAAAAGTTTGTTATACAAGATGACCTATATATATAACGTAGCATATTTTTCTAGTGTAAAAATAGATTAACCTTATAGATGTGCATCTATATATTAAAATTATTTTTCTAAAAATAATAGGATAATATTAATAATAATAATAATAATAATAATAATAATAATAATAATAATAATAATAATAATAATAATAATCATAATCATAACAATAACAATAATAAATATTAATATGGACAATAATTTAGTAGGGGTATAATAATTTGGTAGAGTATATTTTACTATTAGCATGTTTTTACAAAATATAAATTCTCCAATCCCAAAATAATAAATGAATAAATAAATTTAGAATGAAGGATAATCAACTTATGATTTAAAAATTTTAGTCAATAAAATATTAAAAAAATGTAAGAAAAATCCTCTAAAATTTTGGGAGATTACATCCTACCCAACTTATAAAAATTTTGTCCTTGAAATTAAAATAAAGCTTAATATAAGAATAATGAAGTATAATAGGGCTGAATATGATGGGAGTGTATTAAATCATAAATCGGTTCTCGAAAATATGGAGGTGGTAGTTATTAAAAAATCCAAACAGATAACATATTCTTCAATATAGGGTACTCTTTGTCTTGCATGAATCATGGGCATACAGTTCATTTGAGGGAATGTGTCAAATTGCTTGGTAAAAAATCACATGGGAATGAAAATTGGATATTTTTGGTTCTAAGGAGAAATTTGTGTCATACATGTGGTGTATTTGAAATGGAGCACAAGAAGGTGCGTTTGTGTGGGACATGTATGTCATGTGTGTAGAGTGACTGGTCTAGTACATGAGTGTAAAATTTGTTGGAAGGAAATGACTAGTGTTGTGCTCCAAATATCGAAGTCACGGTAGAGGTATCAAGATGATACGGATAGAAATATACGCCATAAACAAATGATTTTATTAGTTCCGTTGGAACCAATCTTGATTAAGTAAAACTTGGGTTTTAGTCTATATTAGCTGGACAACATTCTTAAGATCATACTGAACCATTACTACTAGGTGAGGGCAATATAAAATAGGTTTCAATTCAAGTGTTGGGGCTAATTGCCACTCGGGTTGGTTACTAGGTTCCATAAGCCCAAAATGCGTCCTTTGTGACTTTTATGTATAAGTAGCACAAGGGAACTCCATAAAGTGGCACACTAGTGGCATGTGTATAGCGGACTTCGAGTAGATCACAACTATATATTGGGTCAAAAGATTTGAGTCGAGGTTGTATCTCTAATTAAGGTCGGAAAGCACATTGGTATTACGGTGAGGGTTATGGCTAGTCTTTTTGACCTGAAAGTCGTATCATGAAAATAGAGCAGAAGGAGACGTGTTTTGGTGGGACTTGATATACCTAAATGGAGGTAGACTTTTCTAGGTCTTGTATATGGAATTTGTTGGAGGGTAACAGCTGGTCTCGCGCTCCGAATAGCAATGTCACGGTCGGGGACACCAAATGATCTAAATAGAAAGTGGGTGTTCATGAGGTACTAATTTATCATCCTATTGTAAACAAACTTATCCTAGTCAATCGGTAGCCCTAATAACTCCTACAACTTAGAAGGCTTACAATCTATAATCTACAGAACTAAGACAAGGTTTTAGGATTAATAAGGTTAGAAAAATTCAAAGTCATGGCATTGCACCACGACTCTTGAAAGAATACTATCCGACGTATTAGAAATTATGATGCGGTAGATATGAATCAAGTTTGGAGTTAGTTCTCCAATTTTTGAATTGATGGAAACAATTGTGTATATATAGCCTTCATGGCCATAGAAGAATACTTTATGTCTATGAGCATTTATTTTTCGAAATAAGTGACGAAAAACAATAAGAGCTCGAGGGAGATGGGATCGAATTGCAACTATGGTTTCCAAAGACGATTTAAAAGTTCAAAAAGGAAGTTTGTTAAGACCGTGGCGGATGAGATCCTAAAGGACAACTTTAACTATATCTCAATCCCCATAGAGTAATCATACGAAGAGACGAAGAGTGAACCAAAGTGCACTAGGTTCATCAGACCATCATGCACCGGTCCTGATTAGACAATATGTTAGTGGACGCGTCCAAATAACATATGTCTTGAAACAAGCTCGATAAAAGAGTAAACTTGCAAAACTAGGCTATACTAGCAACATTCGTCAAGTTAGTCCAAAATATAAGTATGAGAGATAATGATTGAAAGAATTATAGGAAAAGTTCAAGTACCTCAATAATCTAAGTCTTGTCCGGTGTTCATGCCTATACAGTCGTCCTACTGTCTTCTTGTCTAAGCTTCAGTCGACTAAATGCTACATGGTCCTTTAAGGTTTTATAGTCTAGATAATCCTCTATAACGGGTCTTAAGGACGAAGGGAGTAGAAGATCGTGAGGCACTCTACCCAACTTATAAGAGTAAAACTAATGTTGTAATTGAACCAATGAGGCCTACAAGTCATTCTTCTACCCCTATCAAGCACGAAGGAAAGATAAGATTTACGATAGAAGGGATCAAGCAAGATGCAATCAAGGAGTCAAGCGAGAGTTCAAAAAATGGATTCGAAGAAGGTGGTAAAGTATATGGATAAGATTCTAGACTCTAATCCTATACACAGGCTTGCTTGGCACGGTAAAGTAACAAAACAATTTATCTTGACCTGCATGGAACACCACAAAAACATGTAACGCCCAGTCCCAAAATACTTAGGACTAAGTACGTAGACATGCCAGCTGTATATATACGTAGTATACTCCAATATATGAAAATCTTGTATGTATACATAAGCTATAAAATGCAGTAAACCAATAGTAATCTAATCTCATCCACAAAATAAAAGAATAAAAGATAATGTCATAATCAACGTTGAATTATCTTTGTACAAAATATTGGGCGGAGAAAAATCTACTACCAACTATTTAAATAAAAAGAAGTACATGACATGTGAAATGATTTAGTGAAGGTAGCAAGAAAGATCCAAGACACGTCATCTTCGAAGGAATGGAGAAGATCACCCCTCGACTAGATCACATGTGAATAGATAAAAGCACACACACCTGGAGAGATCACCAGGTCCTCAGAGGGACGTAACAAGATACATAATATCTTGCCATATAAACTGAATAAATACTGCTCAATAATAAGTCAATCAGATCATAACATGGTCTAATACCCACCTTTGAATTAGTGTACCATTTCCACAACAAAACAAGGACAGAAGATGGCACACTAACCCACGATGAAGTATCTTTCCAAGTCATGAATCCAATATAGTAGCCGGACCACAACAAGGTTCATCACCTTCTCATCGAAGTAGTAATCCACACCTACAACCAAACAAGGATAAGATGTGGCAAACTAGTCTACGACAAGTTACTGTTCCAAGCCACGGTCAGATACAAGTACCTAAACCAAGAGCACTCGTACCTAACGGATAAGGGTGCCTAACGAATCTAGGTGACATGCAGTTTTAAGAACACCCTCCAACGCATGGACCTTAGCTAAAATGGGATCGACATAGTCCCCTCTGGGGGCACTAGAGGCCCAATCAGTAAGAGCATGACGTTCCGCAAAACGTTAGTGGCCGTCAGTAAAATAAGGGTCCTCTCACACTGTATCTCCAATGGAGCATCCGGATCACAAAAGGGAAGTGTATAGTAGACCATACGCTAAGGAATTGTCCTCTCCACCCCATGCTGTAAAACCCCTAAATTTCTACTATTATTTTTTTTTGGTACTAATTTAAAATTTCGTATTTTACGTCGCGTAGTCGTATTTTACGTCGCGCACGAAATTTATTTTTGTGAATGCTCGACGAGTACGAATATGTGCGAGCATACATATTTTTAGAAAAACATTTTTATTTTATTTCAAAATATTATATAATTATTATTCTTGCTATAAAAAGCCTTTTTGTTTTAGCAATTATTAATCATAAATAATATTTTATTTTATACTAGGAAAAGTATGTATGCATTATTTGTGCATACATATATTTCGTAATTATTTATCTGTCTCTTTTAAATAAAATAAAATTTTCGAAATTTATTAAAATTAATATTTATTATTCGAAAAGATATTTAAAAATATTTATTATTTTCGAAATTAATATTATTGATATTTTAGAAAAATATTTTAAGATTATTGTGGCATTTAAATCTTGATTTAAATTTATGAATTTATTTAAATAGTTAAATATTGGCAATTTGATTCATCCCATGTGATTTTTTAAACTAAAATTTAATTAGATTTGATTTGCATTTGAATTTGGATTGATAATTGATTTAATTTAAATTTTCTAATTGGATTTAAATTGAATTTGGATTTAAATTGGATTTGGATTTAATTTATTTGTAGCTAATTATCTAATGGGGATTTAAACAATCCCAATCATTATCCTAATGGGAATTCCCACATCCTATAAATAGGCAGGTACTCCTCCATAATTTCGATCCACAACCCAAAATTCGTGCACCGTGTCTGTGCCTCCCTACATCCACTATATTTCCAGTACATAGACATCGTCCTTTACCGTGTCCGACATGCCGGACACAATCCTGTTCCCGTGTCTCGCAGGACACAACCACCGACCCTTTGTCGTGTCAGGACAGCCCCGACACGACGACGTCCCCGACCCATTCCACGGTCATCACCATCACAGCCCCCGCCTTCTCCACAGCCCCATCATCGTCCCCAACCATCGCCCAAACCAGGACACAACCACCACCGCCATCACCATATCGCTTCCTTCCTGTCCATATTCGACCTTCCCTACCACCGCGGCTTCTCCGCTCAAAACCTCAACGCCATCATCCCCACTCCCGTCGACCAACAGCTCGGCAATCCAGCCTTCCGCTCCTCTGACACCACCCCTACATGTGCCCAAACATTTGACAACCTAGCCGCAACCACACGCCAACCCCGGTCCATCCCGACACAGCCTCCGACCAATCAGACCAACATCAGCAGCACCGTACACAGTCTCCGACCACCACCGTACAAACACACAGCCACCACCATCAACCCCGTCATCATCATCGCCGGCACCACCACGGACTTCACCCCATCACCAGGAGAAGAAGAAGAAAAAGTGAAACCTAACCTGAGCGCCGCCTTTCCGTTCCCCGACGATCCCGAGCGCTGCGCCCGAGCGCTACCCGCGCGTGCACTCCGCCGGGACGTCCGCCGACGCCGCATCCTCCGCTGGCCGCTACCTCCGGCGCCCAGCGCTCGCGCCTCCCTGGAGCTGTGAGCCAACCGCCCCCTCCGCGCGCGCCGGAGCCGTGCGGCTTCCTCCGCCGCGCGCCAGTCTCCGCGGGCTCCGTCGCGCCTCTGCCGCCGCACGCGAGCCCCAGATCCGCCGACTTCCCCAGCGCGGCCTTCGTCCGGAGCAGCTGCGCCACCGCGCCGCCTCCATCAGTCCTCGCCCAGGTCCAGCGACCACCGCCCCCTCTTCCGCGCGCGCCGCCTGGAGCAGCGCCGCCCCAGATCGCGCCCGCCACCCCGACAGGAAAAACCCCCTTCCGCCGACCTCCGCGGGAGTCACTCCGACCGCCGCCGCCCACATCTCTCCGCGGCAGCCCCGCCTGAGCCGCCGTCCTCCGCCGCATCTCCTCTCCGCGCATCCGCGAACTCCCCGCCGCCGAAATCACGGTAAGCTCCGCCCTCTCTCTCGATTTCCTCTCGCTGGGAAGGAGTAGTGTTTTTTTAGAATGTTATAACCCTCTCTCCATTGGCATTAGTGGCTGCTCTCATCAGAACAGAAGGGAGAATAGGATGGTTGTTTTTATTTTTAATTATTTATTTTATTTTTATTTTACTTTTTAAGTATAATAGTATACTATTAGTTACATTATTATTTATACTTACACTATTATTATTAATATTATTATTATAGTTATCACTGTTATTATTATCGTTATTGTTATTATTATTATTATTATTATTATTATTATTATTATTATTATTATTATTATATTATTATATTATTAGAATTATTATTATTAAGTTAAAATTATTTTTTATTATTATTATATTATTATTATCATTTTCTATTAGTATTAGTAATATCATTATTATCATTATTATGATTATCATTTTTTTGCATTATGATTAGTGGTATTATTATCATTATTAAAATTTTAATTATTGGTATTATTATTATTATTATTATTATTATTATTATTATTATTATTATTATTATTATTATTATTATTATTATTATTATTACCATAATAGTAATTCAAATATCATTTTACAATTGTATTTTATTACATTAATATATGTAATTTCAAACCGTATTTAAGCAGTATAATATCTTATCTTTTTTTTTTTGCCTAAAATATTACTTCTAAAATCCAACGATTTCACCTTAACTAAATAAATATAGTTAAAATGTTTTGTAAAAGTAGATTTTAATAGTTATTTAAATTATATCTTGACTAATTTAATATAGTAAAATAAGTTATGGAAATTTCAAATTATATATATCTATCTAAGATATTTTGGGCCTAATAAATATTAATTCATATAATCAGTTTTCTAAAAATTTGTATAAGTTTTCATCTCCACAGATTCTTTTCGCCCTTGACCGTAATTAAATCATGCTTTCTTTTTCTCGCAAAATTTGGACCCTTACATCTCGACCGCGGCTATTGGACACCACAGGACTTATTGGACTACCGCACCACATCAGGCGACACATCAGGCAAGACACCTTGCCTTTACTGTTTAAATTTTTGCTCAATATCATGCATGTTTTAGTTGTTTCTTTTTAAATTATATGTAAGTGCAAATTACTATATTTTATGCAAGTGACTTAGAGTTAAGGGACTACCGTCAAAATTAGTGTGTCTCATTGACTTGTCACGATTAAACACGAGTTGTGTGTGTGAGTTGTGAGTCGCATATAGATACGGACTTGCGTACCGACCGTACATCGGTACGTACAGGCCGTGCGTTAGGATATAACTGTCAATAGATTGTGTAGAAGACTTGGCGGTTATTAAGGATTAAACAGTGATCGTGGAGACGACGCATGTATAGTATCATTTGGGGGGAGGGGACAATTATTAGCGTAGGGGCTACATGTATTTTTTTTATACACATTTTGGGCCGAGGGTGACTCTCCGGAGCACTACCTTCTGTCCAAGGCCGATAGCGTCTCGGATGAGCGCTACTTGACGGCCACTCTTATTACTCTGCTGATCTTACAGCCCCTGTGTAGAACGTTGTCCTCAAAGTGCATATCACCTAGAATGGGTAGGAACCTTTACTCATGCATACTTTTCTGTTGAGCTTATTTATTCAGTTTATCGGCATGATATTATGTGTCTTGTTACGTCCCTCTGAGGACCTGATTTTTCTCCAGGTATGTATTTTCGTGATTTCTTGCAGGTGCTCTAGCTAAGGCCATGACTTGCGCTCTATTCCGTCGTGATGATTACTCTTGGATTCGTCACTTGCTCTCGCTTGCTAAATTCTTTTCTTGTATATTTTCTCTATTTAATTTGGTTGGTAGTGGACTTTGTCTCCGCCCAACTATTGTGTACATGACAAACTCAAAGTCGATTTATATCACTATTTATCTTGTGGATGAGATTTAGTTGTCTTGGATTACTACATTTACAGCTTATGTATACATACGAGGTCCATGTATTTCGTATGTATACAGCTGGCATGTCTACGTACTTGGTCCTACGTATTTTGGGACTGGAGCGTTACACATGCCTACTGTGTTGCATCCAAAACACATAACCTCTATTAACCGCTAAGTCAAACTAAGCATGCAAACACTAGTAGTGGTTAAACCCTATCGCACGGCTTAAACGTACTGGTGGCTAGCCAATCACGCATGTCCAAATTCTATATGCGACTCACAACTTCGTGGCATAACGTGTCAAGGCCTATGAATGCAACACAATAAGATTAGTCCCTTAAATCTAAGGTTGATTTGCACAAAAATAATAAGTACATGAAATAGAACTACACAGTAAAATCTACCTAATCATGACAGTGTAGTACAGTTTATTTTGCAAAAAAATAAATAATGAATAAATGCATGAATATGAGCTAAAGTAAAATAAACAGCTAATGGCAAGGTATCTTGCCTGAGGGTGGTACGAGATGTAGCAAAATCTAACAGTCAGAATCGTCAGCACGAAAGTTAAAATTCAGAAAGAGCTCCGGATGCTGAAACAAACATCAAGAATGTGTTTGGTATAAAAGATATGTCCAGAAAATGCCTGTCCAAAAGTCCAATTCTGGAACAGGGGCAAAATCGTAATTTTGGGTCAAAACGATATCCGTCGTTGGACTCGTTTTGCACCAAAAAATGTGCCAGTATCTACGGTCTCTAAAGTCGTCAAACTATATGCCTACGGGTCCGGTTTGAGGAGACGAAGGCAATCGTATATCCAAAGTTGGATTCCGGCAGGCCGTGCATAATTTTGTCCGTTGGATCGGATCGCGGGCCCGCCAATTAGGTGTTCCGATTGACCTTCTCAGAATCAGACCAAACTTGGCACACAGGACCAGAAAAATGATACGGTCCCGTTGGCATAAGTTTCGTCTCGATCCGACGAACGTGCACAAAGTTATGGGCTAGTTTGCAAAGTGTTGATACAGGGGTATCTTGACGGATACGCACTGATTTCATCACGCACACGTAATGAAATCGAGTTTCGTCAGTTCCGACACGTCGACAACATCCATAGGCGCCTTTCGATGCGTGTAGTGCACGACCACATCGCTCGGTTTATCGGGGCGCATGCCATATCGATAAATTTCTCAAGACTTTAGTTTTCGAAAACTAGTTTTTTTTTTGTTGATTTTTGAAAACTAATTACTCGATGGATAGTGGACTAAAACAAAAGTTACATAATGGGTTTTATAGCCCTACAGGTTGTCCACACAATCGTTCAGGTGGTGTTTTTCAACTGTCGACAAGATCACAGGAATACGTCTTTAAACATGGGTTCCCGGGGCAGTTTGAGAAATGTTTTTGAACTGTTTTCTCGTCGATTTTTTATCGACTTCACGGGCAAGTTACCTTACGATATTTGATACTATTAATTGAGGTCCCTAGAGGGTCATATAGTCTCTACACAGGGACTTATGAGATAAAAAAGTAGCGACTACACATGAAGAAATAAGGAGGGGAAGAGGGGTACCTCACAGCCGACCCCAAATAGGGGAGCTCTGTTCCCTGCAAGTTTTCGACGATCGTCGACCACTTCGGGCGGCTACATGTGTCAATCACTCGCGCTGGGGGTCGAGTTAGAGGAGGAGGTAGCACACATGTTCAGGACGATCACACTGAGTTTACAGAGAATGAAAGGTGCGATCGATTTCTTTCCCTCCGTTTTCATTTCCTTTCTTGTCATGTTTTGATAGTTTCTGTCAAATTAAAATTCGGTTGGATATGATTATATATAATCCAGTAAAAGATTGGATTAGAATCACCTGGAGAATTTCTAGGGAAGATTTGATTTAGATCAGAGAGGGAAAGATTTGAATTGAGTTGAAGATTTGGATAGATTCGATTGAATTTGTGGGTTCATAGCTCTATGGGTCAGGAGATTTCAATGGGAAGTGAATCACGAGATTTTGATCCAAAATTTCGTGAGTCAATGGCTTTTCATATATATATATATATATATATATATATATATATATATATATATATATATATATATATATATATATATATATATATATATATATATATATATATATATTTATATATATAGTATACAAATATATATAT
>JANAVB010033017.1:9903126-9983126 GCA_029216955.1 Iris pallida
CAGGTCCAGTCAGGACAGGAGCGAGCATAATACATCTCAACCAATCATAGCAGGTCAGGATATATAATCATGCTAGAGAGTAAGATACAGGAAACTGAAAGAAATAACATGATAAAAAGAGAGAGACTGTAAGTAAATAGCTACAGTATATAGAGAACTAACAGTGACTAGTGATTCAGAGCACAAGATGGTTATGTAAACGGTACGATGTTGTATACGAGTAATCTAAAGAGGGCGTACACGAGTAATCTACTGGATTGATTACATAACCACTTCTACTCCCCCGCCCCAATCAATACACAAGGATCTAGCAAAGTTATGTTATTGTACACGAAGGTCATGTGAATACATGAATATACACGATTTCATACGTTTCGTACACGAATGTCACGAATACACGGAGTACACGATGCTCACGATAAAGTACACGAACACGAAATACCCGATGTATCCGCTAAGGGGATAACATCGCACGACAAGATCCATATAGTACTAATCCGTGTTTCCAATGTGTCAGCATGATATAAAGTAATCTAAAGCAGAAAATATAATCCTAAACAAGATATAAAATGATCAGAGAATGTACTCGCCTGTATCTTGAGAATCTGAAGAATATCTACTGTCCGAAGAGTGGTGACTGTCTCCTATAGAACAATACAAGTCACTATGAGTCTAAAATGATAATAAGATGCAATTCAATGCATTCTATATGAATCTAGGTCAATCTAGACCAAAGTCAACTCTTGGTCAACTCTGGTCAACCCTAGAAGTCAAACTAGGTCAACTAGGTCAAACCTAAGTCAAAGTAGTCTATACTAGTCTAACTAGTCTATTCTAGGTCTAAACAAGGCTATACAAGTCTAATCTAGACTCTATACTGGCATTCAAGCCATCCCCATAGGCTAAGAGCCCTAGGCTATTGGCTATCTCATGCCTATAACCAAACCACATTCACATATACACATATCAATACATATATCTAAATATAATACACACACATATTATAATATATAGGATACCTATATATACATCTCACAAATATATATATATACACATGTACATATGTATATACACCTATATATAGAGAATAGGAAAGGGCACATGTGATTGTGTACATGTGTGTGTGTGTGAAGACATGAGAGCATGTGTGTGTATGAGAGTGTCAATGGAAGGAAAAATCAGTGAATGCAAATTGATATAAGCTTGTGTGTATACATATGAGAACAGTGTGTGTGTGAAGGCATGAGAGCCTGTGTTCAAGTGTGTGTAACAGGAAATGGAAACAGTTAGTGTATATTGTCCTGAAAATCAGTGAGCTAACTAGAGAAAATCAGTGAGGGATAACCTGGAATCAATCTATTTGCAAAACAGTGTACATTGGTCAATAGGATATCAGTGAGGGAATTATTCTCAGGTTATTAGGCAATATCAGTGAATACATTAATACTATGTGTGTGTGAGGCAATAGAAAAAGTGGAAAATGAAAGGTGTTTAGTGAACTTGTGTACAGTGATATGTGCAAGCCTGGAAAACATTGACAGTATGACATGTGTGCAACCTGGAAACAGTGTAATAATAGGAACTAAAAAATACATCTCAGAAAATAGGAAGGGAAATCAGTTTCCAGTCCTGCATTTCGAAACCCAACACATTGTCCAAATCCCATTCACATATCAAAAATCTAATTCTAATAAGTAATCTAATTCATCATGAACAATCAACCTGTGGGATCATTGACAGATGAATACATAAGATTAAAATAGGATTTAAATGTTCAGAAAATTTTTAAATAAGTATCAGTTAAGTATTCGAAATCAACTCATTGTCTAAATATCCCATTCTCAAACAAAAGCCTAATTCGAATGTAACATTGAGCTAATCATGAACAAACAGTTATGTGGGAATAATTGGCAACTAAAACAATTAATTGGAATTCAAATTAATAGGATTTAAACATAGGAAGCTGAAACATACAATGTATCAGTGGTATTCAGTCAACCACTCATGTTCGAATCCAAATTCCATATAACAAAACCTAAACTAATAAGTAAACTCGATTAATATAGATCATTAGACATGTATAGGATCTAATTAGCAATTAAAATCACAATTTAAACATTAAAAACTGGATTTAAACAGTGAAACAAACCACAGAACGTATACGTACAGTGCATGCCCCGTGCACACGCGATTCCGTGTTCGACACGACACGAGGACCCACGAAACTTTGGGGGCCTCGTGTCAGACACTGCCCGCACCCACGTATCAATTTACACGTGTCCAAGTGGCATGTACTGCGCACAATAGACCCCGAGTAGCAGGGGATAGACACTGTGCGCGCGCGTGTTGTACCCCGCGTGTTTCCGTGTCCAATGCGGCACGACACGACACCAATACAACCTCAGAACACTGGAAACCCATAAGCAAGGTTAAAAACTAATTTCCTATTTAAACCAAATTAGAAAACAAGGATGAAATGCCTACTGTGGCATTTCATCGAACACCTATACGTATCCACTGATACGTGTCCGATACGGACACGTATTGGACACGAAACCTATAAGTAGCTATACCTATAGTTAGGGTAGACCTAGGGCTTCCTAAATATGCAATTAAAACACCATTTTATGGAATAGATTCGAATTTACCTAGGGGTTTAAAATGGCTCAAAAAGCTCCAATGTGAGTTGTTCCTCAAGCTACCCAAACTCCTTTAAATTGGTCCTTCCCTAAAATTTCTTACCATAGCCATAGAGAGCACAGTAATTAGAATCTATTGTAAGAAATTAGAAGGAAAAAGGAGTTGAAATGGAGGAGTTATGGATTGAGGAAGAAAGGGTTTACCTCTTCTTTAAACTTGCTAATTTTTCTAAGGAGGCTAGCCCTAAGTTTGAGGAGACATTAAATAGAGTGGGAATGGATAGGGTGGCCGGCCAAGTAGGTGTTGGGCTAAGGTTAGGGTTCCACTAGTGGTCTATGGGCCTCTATGGGCCTAAGCCATAAACCATGACTTATTAAATCACAAGCCATTCTCTAGCCAAATAAATTCCTATTTTCTCCAAATAATTTCTAATGAGTAGGATATCACTAACTTAGGTCAAGCTAGGGTTTAACACTCTAACCAAGTAGTCATGACCTAGGTTAGCTTCTAGGACAGTCTCCTAAGTCACCCTGAGTCAAAGTCAATAATAGCACCAAATCAATTATACTAAAAATCACTTAAAATTTTAATAATTATAATTAATACTAAATAATCCAAATAATTTCCAAAATTTTATAAATGACCAAAATACCCTCAAGCTAGAAATATGGTAGTGACAAATCTACCCCCCTTAAAATAATTTCGTCCTCGAAATTAAAAGGGCGAAACAACAGATGAGAAGGATAGATAATCATACCTCACGGTGCAAACAAATATGGGTATCTCTCGCGCATCTCATCCTCCCGCTCCCAGGTCGACTCTCCTGGAGAATGATGCCTCCATGCGACGCGAACCAAAGGTATCACCTGGTTTCTCAACACCTTCTCACGGCGATCCAGAATCTCCACATGCTGCTCTGGATAACTGAGAGTAGGTCTAACCTCAATCTCCGAATGATCGAGCACATGGGTAGGGTCAGCCACGTACCGTCTCAACTGTGATACGTGGAATACGTTGTGGACCCCCACTAGTGCAGGTGGCAAGTCTAGCCTATAAGCCACATCACTGACCCTCCCGCTGATCACGAAAGGCCCGATGAAGCGCGGGCTAAGCTTCCCACCTCCACCAAAACGTATCGTACCACGAGTCGGAGATATCCACAGAAAACTATGTCTCCAACCTAATCACAAGCAAGGTCTCAAGTTACTAAAAATCAAACACGATCATCAACTCAACAACAACCTGCTTCTAATCCTATCTCCAGTCAACTTAGTCAAACATTGACAATGGTCAACTACTGGTCAACAACTAGTCAATTTCTCAATATCCAAGTACTTGGTCATCAACTGGTCAACTTTTTAGGATTTCACCTATGCTAGCTATCTAGGTGTTGGCAACTAAAGATTAGCAAAACAAAAACTCTATAATAGGCTAGCTCTTAACTTCACAATCCTATCAAGTCACCCATAACTAAATACCTACAAGCTAAGCACACCAATCCCAAATGCCACAAATATATATATATACTCAAGAACAACAACCCATCACATATATCCTAAGTATATCATCTATATATATATATATATATATATATATATATATATATATATATATATATATATATATATATATATATATATATATGTGACTGATCAACTAAGGGTTAAAGTAGACTAAACTCATAAGGGACTGAACAGATGCTTAGAATTTAGGCTAAGGATGAATGGTCTGAACATCAATATAGGCAAAAGAAAATGATGCTAAGGAGACTGAATTTATAAGCTAAAAGTCAGGACATTTGGGTCCACTTGTATAGTCAAAGTGAAAGGAAACCTACAAGGTGACTGAAACATGCCTCTAGATCAACCTGGCCTCTCCTCTATATCTGGCTGAACTAACTACATACAGGACAGTGGTCTGAAGAAGTAAACCAAACTGGTGTACAGGGAATGCAATAGGCAGTATACTGTAAATGAGTGCAGGCTATGTACCAATCAAAATACATTACTTATATACAAGCTATATATATATATTCTTTACCCTCATCACCTCAACTCTACTCAAAGTCTAATAACACCAACTCCCTACCACATGCCTATCACTCCAAGAAAAGGTCAGATACTGCAGGGTGTACTGGGACAGAACAGTGGTCAAGGGAGAACTCTTATCAACAACCCATATTATATCCCCAATGAATACAACTGTCCTAAAAGGACTGAACAACCCTGCCCAAAAAGGTTTTGTAGGACAGGTACTGCAGGTTATAATGAAGGGTATCGTAACGCTATCAAGTAAGATAAATACTAAGAGATGCAGTAGGTCACCATGTACAGGAGTAAGGATGAGTGCAGACCTCTAATATACACGATAATAACTCTCCAGATATGCAGAATATGGTAAGGGGTTGATGGTTATATTGGTGAGTCAATAATTGGTGTCTGAACAATGGTTCAGTGAACTCTATGATGCAATATGGTAGGTAATAAAAGTTGAGTGCAGTGAACAACTTGTACAAGTCTGAACCAAGGGAACATGGTATCTAGTGAAGGGTCTGCACACTGCCTATAAAGGTTGATCAAACATGACTGAACTCAACACAAAGAGGACTTAACTAAAATAGAAACTGGACCAATATAGGCTAACAACATGTCAATAATCCTACACAACTATGATCCAGAGACACCAACCAAACCCATACCCCATATGCCAATACCATCTGCAATCTATATGCGTATATGCCTCTCAGTCTTAGGTGAACTACAACTATACTCAAGGACAGGCTCTGGTCATGGGTGCCTCACTGGAAAAAAAATATAAGGAAAAATAATAACAATCATCAAGGCTGTAAGGCATACTAACATCCTATATGTAAACTGGTTGGTATTATAATAACAAGAAAATCATCTACAATGGGTTACTATTCTAATACCAATGCTAACTATCATCTCTAGGGTACAGACACTCTACAAGTCATCACATCATTACACTATAAAAGAACTACATATGAATAAGCTCTACAAAACTAAAATATCCCTACTCCTAAGTTATTTGATGGAATACGATTTTTTTATAACAACAGAAGGGTATAATCATATGCGTCTGTCCAAAATCATGTTACTCAGAGTCTTCTTCATGCTAGTGAGCAAGGCTACGATAATCACAGAGTCCTTGACTAAGACACATACCTCTAGAATTATGGTATTTAAAATTTTTGCATTGCGGCATGCTTGGCAGCGAAAACCTTAAATTCCTACACCCGAGAAATACGTCCTAAATCCGACTATATGTCCTCACTATGCCACCTAACACGACTATCGAAGATTCTAGATCCCATAACTAAGGTGACCTAGCCCATATGATTTATCTTGGCAGAAAATTAAATCGATAATGAATACCAAGAATCAGATTTATCTATGAACAAGAATGATAAGCAAGATCAGTTGGAACTGAATTTCGAGATGGTTAAAATATGGCAAGGAACGAAACTGAGATGGACAAAACCTGCGATAAGCTCTCCTACTGCGTGTGCACTCTCTCAGCCGATGATCAGATCCTCCGCAAAGTAAACACCTGCCCATTCTCTTCCGATATTCGCCCTAATCGTGCCCTGGTTTCCTACAGAAAGGGCAACTGGTAATCTGCTGCTGTCTAGGGGTCTGCTGTGTCTGTAACGGTGGTCCCCTCGGCTGCTCTGTCGGATCCCTAGCTCCTGCTGCTACCTGAGTCATTGTTGTCTGGCTCCTGGGATACTCCCTACACCGGTGCTCTGCTGAACCACAAAGTAAACACCTGCCAAGCCTCTTCCTACAGTCGTTTGTCACTCTCCGTTCCCAGAATACGTATTTTAATACGTATATTGATTGAGTGTATTTATTTAGTATTTATCATGTATATTTAGTATTTGTCATGTATTATCCTGTATTTAAATTCCTTTAATTTCATGTTAATTAATTTTCTGCTCTTTAAATTTTTATGTTAATTCTTTCCTGTATTTTATTTCTGTATTCTATTTTTTGCATTTTCTTCCTGCTTTTATTCTCTGCTTTGGTCTTATTGGGTTCGGCCATGGAGGGTTTTCGGGTTCATGGTGGACAAACCCGGCCCACAACTCCTACCTACCACCACCTTCCTATTTAAAGCCACCCCCTCCATTCTCTCTCCTCATTTACTTCTCTTCACCATTACTTCTTCTTCTTCCTCTCATAACTTCTCCACCTACCAGCAGGAGCAGCAGGAGGCAAGTGCAAACTTGCTTCTACTTGAAAACCATGTTTTTATGGTTCATTTGGCTTCCTCTTGTAAATCTAAGAGAGTTTACTACTTAGTATTTTGGATTTTGTTGGCTTGTTTCTTCTAGATCTAATTTTTTTGTATTCGGCTGTTCATGGGTTCTTGGTTCACCAACTTTGCGTATATTTCTCTGGCACTGGAATGAAGGCTCCATAGGACTTAGAGTTCGAGAGATGTGGTACGCACACGTTCTTACGTGCTCGCGTAAAACATCAGCCTAGTCACGCTCACGTTCTTACGTGTCAGCGTGTATTTTTAGTCACGCACACATCCTTGCGTGCGTGGATTTTTAGTCACGCACACATCCTTGCGTGCGTAGATTTTTAGTCACGCACACATCCTTACGTGCGTGTATTTTTAGTCACGCACACATCCTTGCGTGCGTGGATTTTTAGTCACGCACACATCCTTGCGTGCGTGTATTTTTAGTCACGCACACATCCTTGCGTTCGTGGATTTTTAGTCACGCACACATCCTTGCGTGCGTGTATTTTTAGTCACGCACACATCCTTGCGTTCGTGGATTTTTAGTCACGCACACATCCTTGCGTGCGTGTATTTTTAGTCACGCACACATCCTTGCGTGCGTGGATTTTTAGTCACGCACACATCCTTGCGTGCATGTATTTTTAGTCACGCTCACGTTCTCATGAGCGTGCATGGATTTTGAGTTACGCTCACGACCTTGCGTGCGTGCATAGATTTCTTGTCACCTTTTTACGCTCACTTGTGCGTGCGTGAATTTTCCTTCACGTTTATACTGTGCGTGCCAACGTGAACCATTTTTCACGCTCACGCTGTTACACGCTCGCTCCAACCTGCTAGACTTAGTGTGACTTTCTAACCTGGGTGTTACTATTTGCTCTATAACTTGTTCATTTAATGGTGGCATGATAATTCTTCTATTATATCCTTACGCCTTTTGGCATGAACTTGATAAAATCATGATATGTTAATATTTTTAATACAGATTGTTATGTGAAATGTGTCATGTGTCTTGATTGATCCATGGATACCCAGTATGACTAGAACTTAACTCTGAGGAGTTATAGGCTCGACCCCATGTAATACTAATTGATTTTTATGCCTTGTCCCCATTAATAATAATGGTTATCTTGACTAAATTGATCATGCGTTCCTAGTTGGAACTAAGAGACTGGCTAGTCGTCTTATTGAAATGAATGAATGAGACCCGTTCATGTAATGAACTATCGTACTCGATTAGCCGATCCCGAATATTGGCATACAGGCACATGCAGGTTTCAAATTATTTATTTATTTATTTATTTATTTATTTCTCTTACAAAAACAGTATGTGTACTTTATGGTCAAGGCATGATTACCGTGGTTAGATTGGATTGTTGCATTACGCTATGTAAGACCTGCAACCTAACCGCACTGGTATCGTTGTAGAGTTGTGCATACCGTACCCCGTACGAAAGTACTCATTTGAATGACCATGATCCACGGTATGAAATTTCACTCAACGTAGAGACTATTAAGTTAAATAAAATAATGATTGCATGGAGAGAATGGATTCCCGAGTTCTTACATGGCAGTCCCCTTGGGACGAGTAGTACCCGACGGGCCGGCTGGTTTCCACAGATACGGCAAATCTGCCACACGGGCAGGGAGCGGTATCTGCTTATCTTATTATTGTATATTGTATATTGATGACGGGCGTCTCGCTGGGACTCGTCTAATTCATGCATGGTGTAATTGATTGACTGGATGGACTAACCTTGCTCGCACATAGTAAGAACTGAGGAATCCCTAATTGTATAATTCTAGGATAACTTGGAACTCATATTAGCAAGCCGTAGTAGTTGATTGGCCATTCCAGATGATTTGTTTGTGTACTGCACTACTCTGTTACCTAACTGGGATGATCAGAATGTCAGGACATGACGGGCCAACTTCTGTCCTTGTTTGGTTGGGAGGTTGGTTCGAAGTATCGTGATGTGATGTGAATCCTAGTGGAAAGCAGAGATCTATTATCATTATATTCTTTTACTTACTGGTTTAGTCCTTCATATCGTCCTTTCTTGTGGTACTTGCTATTAGAGGTCTAACCTCTCTGGTTTTGCATGGCCAGATTTAGAGCCGGTCCCCGAGGATCCAGCTTACTTCCACCTCCAAGATGGTCAATACTAGGGGAATGATCGCAGGAGCACTCGAGTGGGTCCCTTACTTTACCGCTCGTTTGCTATTTACTTTATACTTAGCCGTTTGGCACCGACATGTTAGTCGAATTGTCTTGTACTTACTTTTACATAATTGTAATTAAGTCAGACTGCAGCTGATAACAATTGTGTATACTTGCTATATCATCTGGCTATGTTTTGTAAAGCCAGATCTCAAGAACATTTTGACTGAGCGTTTGGGACGCCTTACTGCTTTATCTCACATGTTCTCTATTACTGTTTCTTGCTTGAATGATTGAGACAATAGATGTGAAGTGACCTTAGCAAGACTTTTATGTAGTATGTACCCCCTCGTCTGGTTAGACAGCATTGATCGTATTATACGGTATTCATCTACCCGTAATACGTAGCTGGCTGAGTCATTCCCCCGCTCTCCAGTATTCTGGTTCTGGGGCGTGACAAGGTTTTAGTGGTGGCCCATGCAGGTCTGATTTCAGACTTGTGGGGTGTTTTGATTTATAGGATGTCTCAATCACATGTGTTCCCCCTTGATCTCATGATTCGTTGTTCTCAACCCTTGCTTGACATTCCGGTATCCTTTGACTTCATTGATTCTTTATGTCCGGCTGTTTGATTGTTCTCTTGTCCCTTTTCTTAGGAGCACTTCGTCCGCATTGGTCAGAGTTGGACAGCAACAACAAGAGCAACCTAGGCAACATGACCAAGTTGGTCAGCAACAAAGGCCAGTCTCACCTCAGGAGGCTACCCAGGAAGAAGTGATAGTAGAACCAGCAGCTGGATCGCAGTATCCGGATGTTCCACCACCACAAACAGTTCTACTTACTCCTGTGGAAGTGGACACACCAGCCCTTCTGGAGATCATGAGAGGAATGATGGCTACTTAGCAACATCAGATGTTGGCCCAACAACGCATGCATACTCAGCTACAAGAGCAGAATGTGTTGCTCAACCAAGGACTGCAGACGGCTTTGGAAAGAGGAGTGAGGACTGATTCAGGAGCATCAGCCAGGTTTTGCAAGTACAACCCCCGCCGTTTCGAGGGCACGAAGGATGCCATCTCAGCAGATGCATGGCTTAAGGATATGGAGGCTATTCTGACAGCAGCTAAGGTACCGGCAGAAGAACGTGTGGATCTAGTGAAGTTGTTACTTCAGGATCTCGCACGTGATTGGTAGAAATCAGAGGAAGTGGGCATCAGACGTCCTGTGGCTTGGGACGATTTTATCGCAAGATTCAAGACAAAGTACTATGGAGTTGTGGCACAGTTTGAGCTACAACAGAAGTTTATCAACCTCAAGCAGGCCGGCAAGACGGTAGATGCTTACGCATCAGAGTTCTGCAGATTGAGCAGGTTTGTCCCGGAGATGGTAGCAACGGAGCGCCAGAGGGCGATGAGGTTCCAGCAAGGGTTTCATCTTGAACTCTTGCATTTGATAGAGGGACACAACTACCAGACTTTCGACAAAATATTGACAGCAACCCGCAGGCATGAGATCACCATTCAGAGGCTTGCGGCAAGGACTGGAGGTCAGAAAAGATCCCACAGTCAGATTGAAGGAGGAGGGGGAGCAGCGCCCCGAACAACAGCACCATCCCCTGGCATTCGTATCCACGATGTGGCGATACAAGGGCCAGCACCACCACCCAGGCAGCAGCAACAGCAACAGCGAAAGAACCAGCAACCCCCTGCGGGCTGCACTTATTGTGGAAAGATGGGGCACACTAGAGATGTGTGTCGGGCATTGAATGGACTGTGTCTGATATATGGAAATCCAGACCATCGGGTTACCACATGTCCCATGAATTCGAGGTCAGGAGGACCAGGACAACAGTTTCTTGCTCTGCCAGCACCAGGGGCATGCCAGTATCGAGGACCAGCAGTGGCAGTAAGGCCGTTGGCACAGCGTCCACTAGTACCGCAGGCTCAGATGTTTCGGTAGCAGGGGCCGCCGGTACAGCAACACCAGCATAGACCACCCCAGCATCATTAAGGAAGGGGCCAGCAACAATATCAGGCTAGGCCGCAGCATGGGAACCAGCAAGGAGGTCAAGGGCAAGCATTCACTTTGTCCTTGGAAGAGGCATTGGCATCGGGAGATGTTGTGGCATGTAACATTCTCGTCGCCTCATATCCCGCAGTAGCATTGTTTGATTCGGGAGCATCCCATTCATTTATATCTGCACAATTTGCGACACGACTAGGAATGGAGTTCGAGGCATTGCCAGGGAGGTTGAATATACTCACTGGTAATGGGCTCGTAGGAGTTAGTAGAGTTATTTTAGCGTGTAGCATTGTAGTTTGCGGGCATTCTTTACCTGCCCGGTTGATAGAATTTCCTGTTGGAAATTTCGACGTTATCTTAGGCATGGACTGGCTGAAAGACAGTCATGCAACAATAGATTATCGTAGAGGGAGTGTATCGTTCGATATTCCAGGCATGAAGAGGTTCACCTTAGTCAGATCAGAGGCAACTCAGCATGAGCAGGAAGTAATAACGACAATGGAAGAAGTTCAAATTCCGAAGGTAGTTGAAGAATTTCTAGACGTATTTCCCGAAGAACTTCCAGGTCTACCACCAGTCAGAGATATTGAGTTCAGTATAGAATTGGCACCAGGAACTAAACCGATATCAGATCGGGTTTACAGAATGGCGGATTCAGAGCAGGCCAAGGTATATCAGCACATAGAGGAACTGAAGGAGAAGAAGTTCATCCAAGCTAGCGTATCACCATGGGCAGCACCAGTGGTACTTGTGGGGAAGAAGGATGGGTCATCCAGATTGTGTATTGACTACAGGAAGCTTAATGCGGCAACAGTGAAGAATAAGTACCCATTACCCAGGATCGACGACTTATTCGATCAGTTGAGCAAGGCTAGAGTTTTCTCCAAGATAGATCTTCGTTCAGGGTATCATCAGGTGAGGGTTCGGAAGGAAGATATTCCCAAGACAGCATTCAGGTCGAAGTATGGGCATTATGAGTTCTTAGTAATGCCGTTTGGTTTGACCAATGCTCCAGCGATATTCATAGATTTGATGAATCGTATCTTTATGCCATACTTAGACCAGTTTGTCGTTGTGTTTCTCGACGACATTCTTGTATACTCTGCTAGTGAAGAGGAGCATGAAGACCACCTCAGGAAAGTGTTACAGGTTCTGAGAGAGAACCAGTTGTATGCCAAGTTCAGCAAGTGTGAGTTTTGGTCGGATCATATTTCATTTTTGGGTCACATCATATCAGGAGCTGGAGTAGCAGTAGATCCCAAGAAGGTAGAAGCAGTAGAAAGTTGGCCAGTACACAAGACCGTAGCAGATATGCGGAGTTTTTTGGGATTAGCAGGATATTACAGAAGATTTGTGTCAGACTTTGCAAGGCTTTCAGCACCCATGACCCGCTTGACCCGGAAGGATGTACCATTCGTTTGGTCGGCAGAATGTCAGGCATCATTTGAGACTTTGAAGCAGAAGTTGATATCAGCACCTATTCTTACATTGCCAGTTGGACCCGGAGGTTTTACAGTATATTATGATGCGTCAGGTAAAGGACTTGGGTGCGTCCTTATGCAGCATGGGAAGGTGATAACGTATGCATCTAGGCAGCTTCGGGACCACGAGAAGAATTACCCAACTCATGATTTGGAGTTAGCAGCAGTAGTGTTTGCTCTGAAGCTATGGAGGCATTACTTATATGGTGACCAAGTAGAAATGTACACAGACCATAAAAGTCTGAAGTACATCTTTACTCAGAAGGAGCTAAACATGAGGCAAAGAAGATGGTTGGAGTTGATCAAGGATTATGACGTGGAGCTTCAGTATCATCCAGGCAAGGCGAATGTGGTAGCAGACGCTCTTAGCAGGAGAGGCGGCGTATTTATGTTGACAACACAGAGGCATATCTTAGAAGACCTTCAGGAGATGGGCATCGAAGTTATACTTCCTAGTGATGTAGGAGTTCTAACTAGTCTGCAAGTTCAATCCGACTTGGTAGGCAGGATCAAGGCAGCTCAGGCACAAGACCCAAGGATTCAGAAGCTTAGGGCAGAATGTAAGTCAGGACTCAGGAAGGATATGAGAATTCATGAAGATGGTACATTTAGGTTTGGATCGCGTCTATGTGTGCCTAGTGGAGATATCAGACAGAAGGTTATGGAAGAAGCTCACAATTCTCAGTATTCCATTCACCCTGGAGGGACCAAGATGTACCAAGATATCAAGCAGCATTTCTGGTGGAATGGGATGAAGAGGGAGATAGCTAGATTTGTTTCCCGTTGCTTGGTATGTCAGCAAGTGAAGGCAGAACAGCAGAGGCCAGCTGGGTTATTGCAACCGCTTCCTATCCCGGAATGGAAATAGGAGCATATTACAATAGACTTTGTGACCGGTTTACCAAGATCACCAAGTGGTAAGGACGCTATTTGGGTGATAGTGGACCGACTTACTAAGGTAGCACACTTTTTTCCTTTCAGAGTAGGACAATCTACAGAAAAGTTGGCGGAGTTATATATGCAACAGATATTCAGGCAGTATGGAGTCCCTGTCAGTATTGTGTCACATCGAGATACCCATTTTATATTACATTTCTGGAAGAGCTTACATCATAGTCTGGGTACCAAGTTAAGATTTAGCACGGCTTATCACCCGCAGACAGATGGGCAATCAGAAAGAACGATTCAGACTTTAGAAGACATGTTACGAGCTTGCACTCTAGATTTTGGAGGGTCTTGGAAGAGTCACTTGCACTTGATCGAGTTCTCATACAACAATAGTTATCAAGCCAGTATCCAGATGACGCCATTCGAAGCATTATATGGTAAGAAGTGCAGGTCACCGCTTGCATGGGACGATATCGGAGAGAGGAAGATGTTAGGCCCAGAAATGATTATTCAGACGGTTGAAGTGGTTAAGGGAATTAGAGATCGACTTCGAGTTGCGTAGGATCGGCATCGTCATTGGGCGGACCAGCATCGTAGGCCGCTAGAGTTTTCTGTTGGGGACCACGTATTCTTCCGGATCTCACCTACTCGTGGGGTCATTAGGTTTGGCGTTCGCAGGAAATTGAGTCCGCGGTACGTGGGCCCATTTGTTATCCTTGATCGGATAGGCGATGTTGCTTATCGTTTATCCCTCCCACCTTCGTTACGAGAGGTGCATGACGTGTTTCATGTATCTCAATTACGTAGGTATGTATCGGACCCAAGCCATGTCCTCGATCACTCTGAGCTGGTTGTTGGTACCAACCTGTCTTACGAGGAACAGCCTGTGTCCATTTTGGACCGAAGAGAGAAGATACTCAAGAACCGAATAATTAGTCTTGTCCGTGTTGCTTGGGGTCATCACTCCTTGGGAGAGTCACCGTGGGAACGTGAGGATGATATCCGATCATGGTATCCACACCTGTTTGACTCACAAGGTATATCTTTTTCTGTATACCTTGATTGTCCTGATTCCTCATGCTTATCACCTTATGGGTAGAATTGCTTGATATCGTAGATTGATGGATTTACATATATGTTACTTGCTATGGATATTGTAAAATGATTGCTTGACTGAATTGCTTGTACTTAGATTGGTTTAGCCCCGATGCTCTATCTTGCTTGGATTTGAAATTTCGAGGACGGAATTTTTTCAAGGTGGGTAGAGATATCACTCCCGTTCCCAGAATACGTATTTTAATACGTATATTGATTGAGTGTATTTATTTAGTATTTATCATGTATATTTATTATTTATCATGTATTATCCTGTATTTAAATTCCTTTAATTTCATGTTAATTAATTTTTTGCTCTTTAAATTTTCATGTTAATTCTTTCCTGCATTTTATTTCTGTATTCTATTTTCTGTATTTTCTTCCTGCTTTTATTCTCTGCTTTGGTCTTATTGGGTTCGACCATGGAGGGTTTTTGGGTTCATGGTGGACAAACCCGGCCCACAACTCCCACCTACCACCACCTTCCTATTTAAAGCCACCCCCTCCATTTTCTCTCCTCATTTACTTCTCTTTACCATTACTTCTTCTTCTTCCTCTCATAACTTCTCCACCTACCAGCAGCAGCAGCAGGAGGCAAGTGCAAACTTGCTTCTACTTGAGAACCATATTTTTATGGTTCATTTGGCTTCCTCTTGTAAATCTAAGAGAGTTTACTACTTAGTATTTTGGATTTCGTTGGCTTGTTTCTTCTAGATCTAAGTTTTTTGTATTCGGCTGTTCATGGGTTCTTGGTTCACCAACTTTGCGTATATTTCTCTGGCACTGGAATGAAGGCTCCATAGGACTTAGAGTTCGGGAGATGTGGTACGCACACGTTCTTACGTGCTCGCGTAAAACATCAGCCTAGTCACGCTCACGTTCTTACGTGTCAGCGTGTATTTTTAGTCACGCACACATCCTTGCGTGCGTGGATTTTTAGTCACACACACATCCTTGCGTGCGTATATTTTTAGTCACGCACACATCCTTGTGTGCGTGGATTTTTAGTCACGCACACATCCTTGCGTGCGTGGATTTTTAGTCACGCACACATCCTTGCGTGCGTGTATTTTTAGTCACGCACACATCCTTGCGTGCGTTGATTTTTAGTCACGCACACATCCTCACGCACACATCCTTGTGTGCGTGTATTTTTAGTCACGCTCACGTTCTCATGAGCGTGCGTGGATTTTGAGTTACGCTCACGACCTTGCGTGCGTGCATGGATTTCTTGTCACCTTTTCACGCTCACTTGTGCGTGCATAAATTTTCCTTCACGTTTACACTGTGCGTGCCAACGTGAACCATTTTTCACGCTCACGCTGTTACACGCTCGCTCCAACCTGCTAGACTTAGCGTGACTTTCTAACCTGGGTGTTACTATTTGCTCTATAACTTATTCATTTAATGGTGGCATGATAATTCTTCTATTATATCCTTACGCCTTTTGGCATGAACTTGATAAAATCATGATATATTAATATTGTTAATACAGATTGTTATGTAAAATGTGTTATGTGTCTTGATTGATCCATGGATACCCAGTATGACTAGAACTTAACTCTGAGGAGTTATAGGCTCGACCCCATGTAATACTAATTGATTTTCATGCCTTGTTCCCATTAATAATAATAGTTATCTTGACTAAATTGATCATGCGTTCCTAGTTGGAACTAAGAGACTGGCTAGTCGTCTTATTGAAATGAATGAATGAGACCCGTTCATGTAATGAACTATCGTACTCGATTAGCCGATCCCGAATATTGGCATACAGGCACATGCAGGTTTCAAATTATTTATTTATTTATTTAGTTATTTATTTCTCTTACAAAAATAGCATGTGTACTTTATGGTCAAGGCATGATTACCGTGGTTAGATTGGATTGTTGCATTACGCTATGTAAGACCTGCAACCTAACCGCACTGGTATCGTTGTAGAGTTGTGCATACCGTACCCTGTACGAAAGTACTCATTTGAATGACCATGATCCACGGTATGGAATTTCACTCAACGTAGAGACTATTAAGTTAAATAAAATAATGATTGCATGGAGAGAATGGATTCCCGAGTTCTTACATGGCAGTCCCCTTGGGACGAGTAGTACCCGACGGGCCGGCTGGTTCCCACAGATACGACAAATCTGCCACACGGGCAGGGAGCGGTATCTGCTTATCTTATTATTGTATATTGTATATTGATGACGGGCGTCCCGCTGGGACTCGTCTAATTCATGCATGGTGTAATTGATTGACTGGATGGACTAGCCTTGCTCGCACATAGTAAGAACTGAGGAATCCCTAATTGTATAATTCCAGGATAACTTGGAACTCATATTAGCAAGCCGTAGTAGTTGATTGGCCATTCCAGATGATTTGTTTGTGTACTGCACTACTCTGTTACCTAACTGGGATGATCAGAATGTCAGGACATGACGGGCCAACTTCTGTCCTTGTTTGGTTGGGAGGTTGGTTCGAAGTGTCATGATGTGATGTGAATCCTAGTAGAAAGCAGAGATCTATTATCATTAGATTCTTTTACTTACTGGTTTAGTCCTTCATATCATCCTTTCTTGTGGTACTTGCTATTAGAGGTCTAACCTCTCTGGTTTTGCATGGCCAGATTTAGAGCCGGTCCTCGAGGATCCAGCTTACTTCCACCTCCAAGATGGTCAATACTAGGGGAATGATCGCAGGAGGACTCGAGTGGGTCCCTTACTTCACCGCTCGTTTTGCTATTTACTTTATACTTAGCCGTTTGGCACCGACATGTTAGTCGGATTGTCTTGTACTTACTTTTACATAATTGTAATTAAGTCAGACTGCAGCTGATAATAATTGTGTATACCTGCTATATCATCTGGTTATGTTTTATAAAGCCAGATCTCAAGAACATTTTGACTGAGCGTTTGGGACGTCTTACTGCTTTATCTCACATGTTCTCTATTACTGTTTCTTGCTTGAATGATTGAGACAATAGATGTGAAGTGACCTTAGCAAGACTTTTATGTAGTATGCACCCCCTCGTCTGGTTAGACAGTATTGATCGTATTATACGGTATTCATCTACCCGTAATACGTAGCTGGCTGAGTCATTCCCCCGCTCTCCAGTATTCTGGTTCTGGGGCGTGACATCGTTCCACCCATGGCCTGCCTTCTTGCAGAAGTTGCACCTAGCATCCTGCTGCTGTCTAGATGCATAGTAGAAATATGCACGTCCCTGACCCTGAAGGTGCTGCTGAACAGACCTCTGCTGATACTGATGCTGAATCTGTCCTCCCAGTGGCTGAGCGGCCACCAGCTCTACTATCGCCCTGACCAACTGGTGGGTATCGTGTATGCTCTGTCGGAGATCAGCAGACTGACTCTGCTGCATCTGCTGTTGAGTCTCCAGAAATTACTGAAAAAGGGTAAACATCTGAGCCACTGCCCCTGAAGGTGACTGCTGCTAGAATGTATCTGAAATGATGGAGGAAGACCTCCAAACAGGTGGAGATACACTCCCAAAAGCTGTAGATGCTCCTATATGAGCAGAAACAGGAGGTGCTGTGGTCCCAGCGTCCTCAATCGGGCGAGGGATGGTAGACCTCTCACCAACGTCTGCTGGGCTAGAGCGATGCGATCGTGTCTCAACCATCCTGGAGACACAGATCAAACAAGAACCAATTACTGAGAATGAGTCAAAATATCAAAGAAAGATAGTTTAAAATTCTAAGAAAGACAATAAGCAGCAAGGTAGATATACGGAATCTGATAAGGAGTTTCCTAGTATGATTGAGTATCTTCAAAAATACTAATTTCTACTGCAAGCTACAGCGATATTCTAGTTCGAATACTACTACATAAACCTGACCTGCATGGGCCACCACTAAAAATGTGTCACGACCCGCACCCTAGAGTAAGGGCACGAGACGTGGGTACGTCCAGCCTACGCCGCAGTGTCGGCGGTAGAACACTGTCCTAGGTCAAACATCTAACAATATAAAGGTACATGTACAGTATATACTCTCCGAATGGAGGTGACATAACAGATACAGTCTCAATCACATCTAAGGTAGAGCATGAAAAAGATAGATATATAGATAACCAGAAATGGAAACACAGAGATACAATCCAGAGTCTAAGTGTCTAAATAAGTAGAAATCCTAAAATCATCTCAGAATCCATATACAGTAATCCATGAAAGTAAAGACATCCTATTCTAAGGGAGTGTCATCAACTGCTAGTGGATCCTGCTGCTGGTCCAAGTCACAGCACTCATCTAGGGTAGCACCGTAGTAGGTAGGGCAGAATGCCTCAGCCTCGTCCTCTGTAATATTTCAACATGTCCAGTCAGGACAGGAGCGAGCACAATACATCTCAACAAATCATAGCAGGTCAGGATATATAATCATGCTAGAGAGTAAGATACAGGAAACTGAAGGAAATAACATGATAAAAAGAGAGAGACTGTAAGTAAATAGCTACAATATATAGAGAACTAACAGTGACTAGTGATTTAGAGCACAAGATGGTTATGTAAACGGCACGATGTTGTACACGAGTAATCTAAAGAGGGCGTACTCGAGTAATCTACTGGATTGATTACATAACCTCTTCTACTCCTCCGCCCCAATAAATACACAAGGATCTAGCCAAGTTATGTTATTGTACACGAAGTTCATATGAATACATGAATATACACGATTTCACATATTTTGTACACGAATGTCACGAATACACGAAGTACACGATGCTCATGATAAAGTACACGAATACGAAATACTCGATGTATCCGCTAAGGGGATAACATCGCACGACAAGATCCATATAGTACTAATCCGTGTTTCCAATATGTCAGTATCATGTAAAGTAATCTAAAGCAGGAAATATAATCCTAAATAAGATATGAAATGATCAGAGAATGTACTCGCTGGTATCCTGAGAATCTGAAGAATATCTACTGTCCGAGGAGTAGTATCTGTCTCCTATAGAACAGTACAAGTCACTATGAGTCTAAAATGATAATAAGATGCAATTCAATGCATTCTACATGAATCTAGGTCAATCTAGACCAAAGTCAACTCTTGGTCAACTCTGGTCAACCCTAAAAGTCAAACTAGGTCAAACCTAAGTCAAACAAGTCTATACTAGTCTAACTAGTCTATTCTAGGTCTAAACAAGGCTATACAAGTCTAATCTAGACTCTATACTGGCATTTAAGCCACATCCATAGGCTAAGAGCCCTAGGCTATAGGCTATCTCATGCCTATAACCAAACCACATTCACATATACACATATCAATACATATATCTAAATATAATACACACACATATTATAATATATAGGATACCTATATATACATCTCACAAATATATATACATGTACATATGTATATACACCTATATATAGAGAATAGGAAAGGGCACATGTGATTGTGTACATGTGTGTGTTTGTGTGTGTGTGTGTATGAAGACATGAGAGCATGTGTGTGTATGAGAGTGTCAATAGAAGGAAAAATAATTGAATACACATTGATATAAGCGTGTGTGTATACATATGAGAACAATGTGTGTGTGAAGGCATGAGAGCCTGTGTTCAAGTATGTGTAACAGGAAATAGAAACAGTTAGTGTACATTGTCCTGAAAATTAGTGAGCTAACTAGAGGAAATCAGTGAGGGATAACCTGGAATCAATCTATTTGTAAAACAGTGTACATTGGTCAATAGGATATCAGTGAGGGAATCATTCTTAGGTTATTAGGCAATATCAGTGAATACATTAATACTGTGTGTGTGTGAGGCAATGGAAAAACTGGGAAATGAAAGGTGTTTAGTGAACTTGTGTACAGTGATATGTGCAAGCCTGGAAAACATTGACAGTATGGCATGTGTGCAACTTGGAAACAGTGTAATAATAGGAACTGAAAAATACATCTCCGGAAAAAGGAAGGAAAATCAGTTCCTAGTCCAGCATTTCGAAACCCAATACATTGTCCAAATCCCATTCACATATCATAAAATCTAATTCTAATAAGTAATCTAATTCATCATGAACAATCAAACATGTGGGATCATTTGTCACTCCCCGCTCCCGCAGGAGCGATCGTCCTCGCTAAGGCGTGATGCCGCACGGGCCTAGGTTGCACCCGTGCAAGGCCAAGTCCAGAAACGGCCGATTAGAGCTAGGCCACAGAGTCGCACAGAGTGTCCCCATTTGCAACGGAAAGTAAATGAACACAAATTTAAAGTGAATTCAATCTCTTTATTGATATTTAAGAAGTTTACAAGCGGCGCTAGGCCGATATTACAAATCGCTCAAGCTCTCTCTCTCTGAAACATAAAAGGCGTGCCAAGTGGCTTACAATATGGAATGATTCATGGCGATGTTCCGATACATTATGTCCTGTATAGGGTGCTTCAGTTTTTGTTGCAACGTTCCAAGACTCTAGAGATAGCTCCGCGCCTTAGCACGTTCGATGGAAGCTCCGCACCCGCCGGCGTCTCCTGCATCCTGCAAGCAGACTGTGGGGTTATCAGTACATTGCTATGCACTGGTGGGAAGGCTAGCTCGCCCACAATGCTATCATTACCAAACACGTTCCATTTACTTTTGTGCACCGTCTATCATTCATTGTCTTTCTAATCTTGCCTTAGGATCAGTTTCATGTATATTTCGTAACCTATCTCGTGTTGCCAATTTTAAGTGTCGTATGGAAATACATGCATGACTTACCCATAGTTATCGTCCGGCCTTCCCTGTTCAATGTAAACCAAGTTAGTCAACAATTCATATATTCTCAACTCTACATGATTTACGTAAACATTCAATGCCAATGGCGTGTTCCTGCCTTAGATTCTAACGCGTCGTGGGCGTATTTCCTTTGCCGAAGTACTCTCGATCATTTGGTGGGTCATATTCAAGCCTGTTCAGAAGGCACTTCATTTAGTTAACTTAGACTACTTTGATTTCAATACAAGGACTTGCACGTGGATTGCCACCAGCAAAGCCCACTTAACTCTATATGCACCGGTCGCTGGCATCATAAGCCATTTTGGACATCCAAGCCATTGTATTTCTCAACTTAGCGTAGGGTGCGGACTGGCACACACCCCGCTGGTCTCTTAAAATACTGCAGCACTTACGTCCCCTGGATGGCCAAGTCCGCACCCAGGCAGCCCGTAAGCCTCATTTTGATTCCGTCTAGGCCGGCATATCCCCCCTTTGATCATGCCGCAGAATCCCTTTTTCTTTACGGTCACGGCATCGCCACCCCTCGCCCGTGCCATTTGTCCACGACCATTTTGTATTAACTTGTCATAGGCTAACCCTTAGCCACAATGCGTTATCGACCAGGTTGGCATCCGTACAGCACGGGTAGCGAGCCCCGTTGCACGTGCCCGTCACACCTGTCGCTAACCATTCCTTTTCTTCTTATCTTTTATGCATTCCTTCTTTTCTTTCTTTCTTTCACTTGTTTGTTCGTTCATTGATTCATTCACATTTTCATTCTTTTATTCGTTGGTTCATTCATTCACACATTATGCAACTCCCTGTGCGGGAGTCGCCTTGGTGACCCATCGGCCCCATAATCTTTCAATATTGCTATACTCTACTTGGAACGACTATGTTGATAGTCTTTCCATTTCATTGTTGTAATCTATTCATTGTTTCATTGTTGAACGCATAGGGAACTCGAATATAAGCCAGTGCCTCAGCACGAGCGTGGAGCACGGTGCGAGAGTTCTCACATTTTTTTATGTTCCTTTCCATATTCTATACAAGCATACAAGATGGGATTATTCCCTTAGCTAGGTGCGTTGAGTCATTTATTAGCATGCACGGTGTTATCGCCTAGCGATTTCAGTGATAGTGTCCGTATTGTTATGTGTCTAGGCTAAGCAAAGACGGGTTCATCGGAGCCACCCACCTTAGCGATGTTCGCATCGGCCAAGCGATACTCCGAGCGCGCCTTTGAAAGTCTAAGTCTGGATTCATCTTTTGACAGGCCAGTGTAAGCCTTGCATCGATTCTTCTTCAGGTCGATGCCAACTCTTCGGGTCGACGGCTCGTTTGAGTCGTTGCACTTGCCGTTTGAATCGGCGTTCCGCTAGGGCGGAGCGGGTCATTACATAATACACCACTCAAAACAAGTCTCGTCCTCGAGACTTCCTGAGTGCAGGTCATCCTACCATTCCTTAACTCGTGTCATCGTATTTTATAGACAATTCTATCGAACGGCTCCATTGTTCGATGTCATCGAACCATGCTCGGTACCTTTCCAAGTTCCGTGTCGTATACGTTTGGTCGATTTTTATTGGATAACTTTTCATTCATTTTAGAGTTGATGGCACTTATTCAATTCAAGTGTTTCTTCGACTTGGTTGCTTTTTCGACGTATCATGGGACTGAAACGGTCGTACGAGGTGCGTTGTAATTTGTCAAACACGAAAGTCGTAGGCTGATGCAAACTCACTCATTCGTTCATGCGCATCTCAACACCCACTTGCAGCTGCATTCGAGTTCATCATATCGCTGAGTTTGGATCGTGCACGTATCTAAGGCGTCCCTCGAATACGTACATTTCCACCAAGCTTAGCGACTAGCGAAGTCGGACAAGCTACTTGTGATAGTTTTGATTCGCCGATCGCTTTGCTAACTTCGATTATTTAAAATCGAACTCATGTGTGTATCACATATCGTTTATCTCGGTCCTCGAGATGATTCGATTTGCTTCTCAAGCGTTATTGTCCACGAAATCAGTATGATTTCTTCTTAGCGGGGTCGACCAAGCCTAAGTAATTTTCGTCCGATTCAAAACCAAGTATTGCACCATCATCAAGTATTTCTTCCTATCAACGATTCAATTTGTTATCCCAGCTTTTACTTGCGCATCATCCATCCCTATCATTCCCTTCGTTTGGGGCCAATCTCGTCGTCGTTCACGCACACTTCCAGTTCCCCGTCCTACTCTAAGTCTTGTTTTTCCAAGTCTATCGTCCGTCCAGACGATACTGTAAATGCCATCGTACAGGTTCAATCACTCGACATAGGGTCGTCCGCCTATCCGCTAGGTCAGCTCACAAGGTCATAGTTACACGTCAGGTCCGTGGCTCGTCGTGCAAGGTCGTTGCACGACGCTCGCCCCAAATCCTATGGTCAAACCATTTGTTCGCTTGCACGGGAGTTTCTACCCAAGTTCGTTTCACTCAAATTTCTAAACATCGAGCATGATCACCCAATTCGCATCAATACTTACGTTGCACATATTCAATTCCATTCAATCACCAGTTCTAACCAATTCATGTATTCGATCACGAGGTCATCCAGCTCGACCATACATTACACCCCAATCTCACGCGAGTCCGATTATCTACGACGGTTCATGAATCACCATGCAACGCTCCCGTGAAATAATTATTCTCATCGGGGCGTAACTCTTGTTTGAGTTTTAGACTAACCCATTCTCGATACACGGATTGGACCTACTCAATCCTCAAGTTCAATTCTTCAAGCACCCAAATTCATTCTCGAGTCTGCCTTCGCATCAAACCACAAGTCGAAGCACACAATTTGCCACGTCATGCTAGTTCAATCACTCCTGCTGTATGAATCATCATATCAGCGCTCACGCAGAGTGATCGTCATAATCCGGTGTGACGTATGTGCGAGGCTGGAGTTGCGCTCGCATAAGACAAGGACGTCAATGTTGTGGTTGTCAACGAAGCAAATCCAAACATTCACATTTTCATCCAAGCCAAATCAATTTGATAGTATGACCGTCATGCGTTCAACTAGAAAATCTTCGAGCCAAATCTATCTTTTCCTCGACACATCTTTAATATCCCAAGTATCACATCCAACGGAATAATGACATTTGCACGATCGTCATTCGTCGAGTCAGAGTACCCCCGAGTTATCGTATATCGATCTTTGATATGCCTCAATACCATCGACGATATGCGTAACCTGACGATCTTCCTTTGCAACCGATTTCGAGTCGCGCGTTGATGCTATCGTCCGAACTGGATGTACCATCATTCCTCGATATTCAAGATCAAGTTTAGTTGCTATTCCTCAAGCTAGTTTTCAAGATCGTTGTCCAAACTCAAGTCACAATTTATTTGAATCAATCCAAAATCGTACGCGCGATCCTCTAAGTTTCCTCGATCAAGACCATTCTTTTTTATTCATCGTTCCGGGTTGTTTTCTAACTTGCGTTGCCCATTCACAAGTTGTCCGAACGACATCTCGTTCGGGACACACGAAGTCACGATCAACTAAGCGTGACGCGTACTAAGGCTTTGCACGATTGTATCGTTCTCTCCGACATACTCGTTCTATCCGTATATCCTTTAGTCTCGCTCGAATAACTTCTAAGACGTCCATACACCACTCAGGATTCGAGCCACTCGACTAGTCATCGACACTTATTCTTATTCTTCCTTGAAGCTATCACATACACCACTCGGGTTCGAGTCATTCTATAAATCCTCAATCACATTCGCATCACGCGCTAAGACATCCTTCAGATTCGTTCGACGAATCTCTAACGTAATTGCTCACGTCGTCTCGACGTACTAAGTCGTTCGCACTAATCCTCAAAATCTAATAAATCTTTCGTACACGCCTAAGCGTTAGTTTGATAGCGTTCCTATCGATATACACTCTAAGTGTATCTCCGTTCTCGACCGAGCGGTACTTGATATCGCTCGCAACCCGATTGCACCCAAAAGTCGAGGTACACGATACGCGGCACAACTTAGCCAGAAGGCCATGTGCATAGCCATCCCGTTCGAACTATACTTTGGTCTCGCGTACTCGTTCTTTATTGTCAGCGTAAGGTTATTCAAGCACATCTTGTGTTCTGCTAACTCTTAGCATCGGTTCCTTCCAACTCAAGTACGTCGTGGTTCGGCAGAAAGGCCTTCGCCTATCGATCCCTTCAACCGAGTACTTGTATGAGCTTTTAAAAATATTAGACTTATTATATGGAACATCCTAAGGCACAATGAGAGAGAGCGTACACTTCTTTTTGTTTCAAAATCGAGCTTTCAAAACTGAGAAAATCGAAATGAAGTCCAAGGACGTAAAGCTGTGCTCTGATACCAATCTGTCACGCCCCGCTCCCGCAGGAGCGATCGTCCTCGCTAAGGCGTGATGCCGCACGGGCCTAGGTTGCGCCCGTGCAAGGCCAAGTCCAGAAACGGCCGATTAGAGCTAGGCCACAGAGTCGCACAGAGTGTCCCCATTTGCAGCGGAAAGTAAATGAACACAAATTTAAAGCGAATTCAATCTCTTTATTGATATTCAAGAAGTTTACAAGCGGCGCTAGGCCGATATTACAAATCGCTCAAGCTCTCTCTCTCTGAAACATAAAAGGCGTGCCAAGTGGCTTACAACATGGAATAATTTATGGCGATGTTCCGATACATTATGTCCTGTATAGGATGCTTCAGTTTTTGTTGCAACGTTCCAAGGCTCTAGAGATAGCTCCGCGCCTTAGCACGTTCGATGGAAGCTCCGCACCCGCCGGTGTCTCCTGCATCCTGCAAGCAGACTGTGGGGTTATCGGTACATTGTTATGCACTGGTGGGGAGGCTAGCTTGCCCACAATGCTATCATTACCAAACTCGTTCCATTTACTTTTGTGCACCGTCTATCATACATTGTCTTTCTAATCTTGCCTTAGGATCAGTTTCATGCATATTTCGTAACCTATCTCGTGTTGCCAATTTTAAGTGTCGCATGGAAACACATGCATGACTTACCCATACTTATCGTCCGGCCTTCCCTGTTCAATGTAAACCAAGTTAGTCAACAATTCATATATTCTCAACTCTACATGATTCACGTAAACATTCAATACCAATGGCGTGTTCCTGCCTTAGATTCTAACGCGTCGTAGGCGTATTTCCTTTGTCGAAGTACTCTCGATCATTTGGTGGGTCATATTCAAGACTGTTAAGAAGGTACTTCATTTAGTTAACTTAGACTACTTTGATTTTAATGTAAGGACTTGCACGTGGATTGCCACCAGCAAAGCCCGCTTAACTCTATATGCACCGGTCGCTGGCATCATAAGCCATTTTGGACATCCAAGCCATTGTATCTCTCAACTTAGCGTAGGGTGCGGACTGGCACACACCCCGCTAGTCTCTTGAAATACTGCAGCACTTACGTCCCCTGGATGGCCAAGTCCGCACCCAGGCAGCCCGTAAGCCTCATTTTGATTCCGCCTAGGCCGGCATATCCCCCCTTTGATCATGCCGCGGAATCCCTTTTTCTTTACGGTCACGGCATCGCCACCCCTCGCCCGTGCCGTTTGTCCACGACCATTTTGTATTAACTTGTCATAGGCTAACCCTTAGCCACAATGCGTTATCGACCAGGTTGGCGTCCGTGCAGCACGGGAAGCGAGCCCCGTTGCACGTGCCCGTCACACCTGTCGCTAACCATTCCTTTTCTTCTTATCTTTTATGTATTCCTTCTTTTCTTTCTTTTTTTCACTTGTTTGTTCGTTCATTGATTCATTCACGTTTTCATTCTTTTATTCGTTGGTTCATTCATTCACACATTATGCAACTCCCCGTACGGGAGTCGCCTTGGCGACCCATCGGCCCCATAATCTTTCAATGTTGCTATACTCTACTTGGAACAACTATGTTGATAATCTTCCCATTTCATTGTTGTAATCTATTCATTATTTCAGTGTTGAACGCATAGGGAACTCGAATATAAGCCTGTGCCTCAGCACGAGTGTGGAGCACGGTGCGAGAGTTCTCATATTTTTCTATGTTCCTTTCCATATTCTATACAAGCATACAAGATGGGATTATTCCCTTAGCTATGTGCGTTGAGTCATTTATTAGCATGCACGGTGTTATCGCCTAGCGATTTCAGTGATAGTGTCCGTATTGTTATGTGTCTAGGCTAAGCAAAGACGGGTTCATCGGAGCCACCCACCTTAGCGATGTTTGCATCGGCCGAGCGATATCCAAGCGCGCCTTTGAAAGTCTAAGTCTGGATTCATCTTTTGACGGGCTAATGTAAGCCTTGCATCGATTCTTCTTCAGGTCGATGCCAACTCTTCGGGTCGACGGCTCGTTTGAGTCGTTGCACTTGCCGTTTGAATCGGCGTTCCGCTAGGGCAGAGCGGGTCATTACATCATTGACAGATGAATACATAAGATCAAAATGGGATTTAAATGTTCAAGAAATTCTGAAATAAGTATCAGTCAAGTATTCGAAATCAACTCATTGTCTAAATATCCCATTCTCAAATAAAAGCCTAATTCGAATGTAACATTAAGCTAATCATGAACAAACAGTTATGTGGGAATAATTGGCAACTAAAACAATCAATTGGAATTCAAATTAATAGGATTTAAACATAGGAAGCTGAAACATACAATGTATCAGTGGTATTCAGTCAACCACTCATGTTCGAATCCAAATTCCACATAACAAAACCTAAACTAATAAGTAAACTCAATTAATATAGATCATTAGACATGTATAGGATCTAATTAGCAATTAAAATCACAATTTAAACATTAAAAACTGGATTTAAACAGTGAAACAAACCACAGAACGTACACGCACATTGCACGCCCCATGCACACGCGATTCCGTGTCCGACATGACACGCGGACCCACGAAACTTTGGGGGCCTCGTGTCAGACACTGCTCACACCCACGTGTCAATTTACATGTGTCCAAGTGGCGTGTACTGCGCGCAATAGACCCCGAGTAGCAGGGGGATTGACACTACGCGTGCGCGTGTTGCACCCCGCGTGTTCCCGTATCCAATGTGACACGACACGACACCAATACAACCTCAGAACACTTGAAACTCATAAGCGAGGTTAAAAACTAATTTCCTATTCAAACCAAATTGGAAAACAGGATGAAATGCCCACTGTGGCATTTCATCGAACACCTATACGTATCCCCTGATACGTGTCCGATACGGACACGTATTGGACACGAAACCTAGAAGTAGCTATACCTACAGTTAGGGTAGACCTAGGGCTTTCTAAATATACAATTAAAACACCATTTTATGGAATGGATTCGAATTTACCTAGGGATTTGAAATGGCTCAAAAAGCCCCAATGTGAGTTGTTCCTCAAGCTACCCAAACTCCTTCAAATTGGTCATTCCCTAAAATTTCTTACCATAGCCATAGAGAGCACAGTAATTAGAATCTATTGCAAGAAATTAGAAGGAAAAAGGAGTTGAAATGGAGGAGTTATGGATTGGGGAAGAAAGGGTTTACCTCTCTTTAAACTTGCTAATTTTTCTAAGGAGGCTAGCCCTAAGTTTGACGAGACATTAAATAGAGTGGGAATGGATAGGGTGGCCGGCCAAGTAGGTGTTGGGCTAGGGTTAGGGTTCCACTAGTGGTCTATGGGCCTCTATGGGCTAAGCCATAAACCATGACTTATGAAATCACAAGCCATTCTCTAGCCAAATAAATTCCTATTTTCTCCAAATAATTTCTAATGAGTAGGATATCACTAACTTAGGTCAAGCTAGGGTTTCACACTCTAACCAAGTAGTCATGACCTAGGTTAGCTTCTAGGACAGTCTCCTAAGTCACCCTGAGTCAAAGTCAATAATAGCACCAAATCAATTATACTAAAAATCACTTAAAATTTTAATAATTATAATTAATACTAAATAATCCAAATAATTCCCAAAATTTTAAAAATGACCAAAATACCCTCAAGCTAGAAATGTGGTAGTGACAGACATCTATCCTAAAATTGTATCATAGTACGAGTATTCTGGGTGTGAATCAACACTGGTTCCTGAATGTTCCATCATGAACTTGGAGAAGTGATTGATAGTAGTACGATCCTTGGATTATATTTGGCTTGGGTTTTGATTGATCCTTCGTAATATAATATTATGATGTGCATAGGCTATAATACTTGTGATATTGATCGTATGGTCATCAAGAAGTTGGTTAGAAAGATTTAGGTTTTGGCTAATAGAGTATATTGGATTTTGATGGTTCAAGATTTCTTGTTATTGGGAGAAAGTTTATGGATGATATGGATATATATTTTCATATGTTGCAAATTAGATGTGAATTAAGATTGACCATTGGGAATTGAACGCTGATGACTTTATACTTGGATGAAGTTGGAAAATGTTAACAGAATTGAGATTATCTTTGAAAGAGTACGATTGATGTATGCATAGTGAGGATTTGGATTTGGTTGGTTGTTTTCTTGGATTGAGAAATTCTTGGGAGATTGAGCGTGGATTGATTCAAGTAATTTCTTTCGAGGTAGTGGGATTCTTCTACTGCATTGATATATATATATATATATATATATATATATATATATATATATATATATATATATATATATATATATATATATATATATAAATGTGATTGGGACATAGATGTAGTAAAGTTTGGATAATTGTTAACAAATGAATTTGATATATTGAGGATGACTTGGATTGTTTGAGGTAGAACACTTGGATTTAATTGGAGATATCGATTAGTTTCAGGCTATGTTCCTTTGGATTCAGAATAGAATGAGGTACAGTGCTTGGGTAGGTTTGCTTTAGTTCTTATTTAGTTCCTTGGTGTTGTGTTAGCAACTTAGGCTTGCTAGTGTTAGCTCACCCAGTGAGTTTGAGAAGTGCAGTTTTGTACGAGGCACACTATTGTTGAGGTAGAGATATTGGTAAAGTTTTAGAAATAGTGGCATTTAGTTTAGTGGTATAAGTTGTTCAATGGATTTGGCTAAGACATGAATGAGCTTGCATTGATTGAGGAATGATGGAATGTTGTCTTTGATCGATCTTTGAAGTTATGCAAGGCATATTTGTGAAACCCCTAAATTTTATGGATTTTCTTAAAATAAAATTGCCATGATTTTTATATATTTTAAATTATTAATCGATTCTGTGTTTTAACATTTATTTATTTATTCATTTATTTAGCTATTTTCTAGAAAGGAATTAAAGTGAATATTTTTTATAATGATAATAATAATAATGCTCATTTATTTTGTTATTACCACTGTAGCTATATTATCATTTTATTATTATTCATTCTTATATTTATTATTATTATCATTAATATAATTATTATCATCATTATTATTACTACTTATTTAATTATTCCTTAAGAAAGGATTTTTAAATATATATGTTTATGTACTTTGGGCCAAACTGGTCCGCATATATGAGAGGCGCATAACAGATTCAACACCCTATGCGGCCCGTCTACAACCAGACTGATTCGAGCCACAGAAGAAAGATATGCGACCAAGTTGGTAAGTCCGTCTGATAAAGCTGATAAATTCTGTCAAAGCTGACAAAAATGACAGCTTTGACACTCTGACAAAAAAATAAGACATGATCAGACAAAGTCATGCAGCCAGAAGGATTGCTACCCGAGCCGCATGAACCTTATGCGGCTCAACCTATGCGGCCCTAATGTTTTTGAGCTTCATGCGGCCAAGGGTGACTGTAACGTAAGCCGTATGAGCTTTATGCGGCCCAAAATACAAAATCTATGCGGCTCAAAAGTCCTAAAGCTATATGCGGACTAAGGAAGACTGCGACCTAAGCCGCATGAGTCTTATACGGCCCAATATGGCCGAAAACTGAGAGACTCATGCGGCTCAAAATGATTCCTATTCTGCGATAGAACACGTTGCAGGCTGACCAAGTCTCAACTACCCAAATTTGCTGCAACAAAATCCCAACAAATCAATAGCTGGCAGCCAAAGAGAGGATCTTCACGTGTTGATCAGCCACATGGCCATAGGCCATCTATGTGGCTCAAAATATATACCACTATAAATAGCAGGGTGCCACACCCCTGCAAAAGGCTGGCAACCTTCAAAAAGGCAATTTCTTTAAGAGCTAAAGACTGCGTCGGATAGTCCATGGAATAAGGCAGAGTTGATACACTTTCCCGAGCCTCCACCGTCACCTCTAGAATCAAAAACTAAATAATTGTACTTAGATTGTTTCCTAGGATTTCTTTCTAGGCTTTTCTTTGTACAAGCAATTTTGCAAGCAATTTCAGTGTTTTTGTAATACCTGTCTTTGATATTTAATAGCAAACACGATGGCGACTCTGTTGGGGACGTCTTTCACTTCTGATGAGAAGATGGCGACGCAATCCGACACATCCAAGCTCGACTCTACGCAGCAAATGCTTGTGGTTCGTTTTGACCAACAAGCATTCGAAGAAATGCTCTCTGAAGGGAGCGCCAGCCCGTCACAGAAGCGAGCCAACCCAAAGAGGTCTCACCGGACGTCGGCGTGCAAAACTGTTGTCCCCGTCCAAGTTCTCGAAGAAGCTCCTTCTACGGCCCAAGACGATGATCGAAGCTCTCCTGCGGCTTTGATTCCGACCGCAGAGGACCCCACTGTCTCCAAATCCAGCAAAGGAAAATACTACGATGCTGAGTTTTTGGGGGCGCAAGAGAAATCCATGCGAATGAAGAAGAGGCCACATAAGAAAGAAGGGCAGTCTGTCCATACGGCAGCCAGCGCTGGCCGCAGACAAACATCCCATACAGCTGACAATTCTGACCACAGGAAGATAGTTCATGTGGCAGCCAATTCTAGCCGCAGGAAGACGGCCTATGCGGCAGTCAACTCTGGCCGCAGGAAGATGGCCCAGGCGGCAGCCAACTCTGGCCGCAAGAAGATGGCTCATGCGGTAGCCAATCCTAGCCATAGACAGAGTGTCTTATACGGCCCTGTCATAAGCTCTGTATTCGACCGTCTCTCATACGGACCCGACTCCTGCGGCATATTGAGAATGTCGAATATTCCAATCAGGACTCTTCTTACTATGCGCCTTCAGGTGCTAAATTGAGGAAGTCCATGTAATGCCTGTTGTTCGTATTACGTATTTTGGAAATACGTGTACGTATTTTCTTGTATTGTTTCTTGTTTAGTTTTCTTGGCTTGGTTTAACTCTTGGTTTGGGTTGGTTTGGTTTGGCCGGCTGGTTGCTTGGTCCATCATGGACCAAGGTGAACCCCCTACCTACCACCAACCCATGATATCTATTTCCCCACCAACCTTCTCTCTCCTCCATAACTCTCATTTATTTCTTCTTCTTCTTCTTCCTTCCTCCCTACAACTCCCCAACCCTTAGGCAAGTGCAACTTGCTTCCACAAGAGAACTCATTTTTATGGTTCTATTAGCTTCTTCTCATGATTCTAAGACACATTAGAACTTGTCATTTTCCATTTTGAGGCTTTGATTCTTGTAGATCTACAATTTAGTATTTTCAGATTTTGGTGGTTTTGATCTATTAAACTATCTTATTTTCAAGTTTTTATGGTTCCATGTTGTAGATAATTTTATTCTACCCAATTTTGACCTTTGGAAAGTTGGATTCGGACTTGTTTTGACCAAGTTATGAGCATTTGGAGTTTTGGGATTCCATCCATGAAGTTCTTACAGTTCTTGCTGTTCTTGCCCTTTGGAGAAGACAGTGAGCAGTGTGCTAGCTTTTTAGCTTACGCCGCTGACTTGTGTACGCTGCTCTTTAGCGAGCGTACGCTGCTTTTCGTACGCTGCTCTTTAGTGAGCGTACGCTAGCCTTCGTACGCCGCTCTTTAGCGAGCGTACGCTGACTTGTGTACGCTGCTCTTTAGCGAGCGTACGCTGCTTTTCGTACGCTGCTCTTTAGTGAGCGTACGCTAGCCTTCGTACGCCGCTCTTTAGCGAGCGTACGCTGACTTGTGTACGCTGCTCTTTGGCGAGCGTACGCTAGCTGAGCGTACGCTAGCTTGAGCGTACTTTGACCTGTAGCTCGAGCGTGCCCTTGTGTACGCTGACCCTTGCGTACGCTTCCCATTGGAAGTGTAAGGACCCTTTGGTACGCCAGCTTGAGCGTACGCGTGCCTTGGTACGCTAGCTTAAGCGAGCAAGGCGTACGCTGGCTTTGAGCGTACGCTGGCTTGAGCGTACGCTTGCCTATCTTGTCATCCTGGTTCAACCCGAGAGCTTTGTGACCCCCATATGCTGCCTTTTGGGAGCGTATGCTTACCTGAGCGTATGCTTACCTGAGCGTATGGCCTTGGGCAGACTTGATCTTATATTAGCTTGTCAGTTTGTTTTATTTTCCTTATCCTGGATCTTCTATAGCCCTGTATATTGATATTTTATTAGATATTTTACATCCATTTTATATCCTTACGCCTTTTGACCTGAACTTGATAATCATGAAATTACTTAATATGTTTGGAAATGATACCTGAGCATGACCCGATAGTGACCCGTAGTGGTGCACTCCTGACATAATGACTTGACATGACCTGATAGTGGCCCGTCGTGGCGCACTCCTGACAAGTATACTTGACATGATGACCTGACATGTTATATCTTGATAAGCTGTTGTGATGGCTACCTGACATGACATGACTTGTATAATTAACCTGGACACCGTGGGTGATTGTGCCTGTATAAATAAACCAGTCCTGTCTTGCATCATGTCTAGGGAGGGAGCTCCTGAGTACCACGGTCAGGAGTACCTATTGAAATGGACTAAGGTTAATAACTAGATTAACACATTAGTCATGAAGAGATTTTCCAGCTACAGGCAATCCCGTTACCTGGGCACGCCTTGGGATCTGTAGCCTGCCGTCGAGTAGGGCACATTTCCAGCACACTGTCATGTGTTGCACCCTTCAAGCTACCTAAGGGTACATTCGTTTCCTGGACGATGTACCCACCTGAATTCAACTCTAATCTTTTAACCCGGGGAACTTGGATGGTCTGCAGGGCTTGTGGCTGTGGAATAATCTCACTGCATCTTGTTAGTAACTAGGACTGTGATAACCCTAGTTAGTTAAAGTATCAAGCCGTAGGTCTTGCTTGGCCGTGAAATAATTGGATGGAGTCTAACAAGTCTAGTCTTGCCCTAATCTTGTTCCAGACTGTTACATGACCAGAATGCTTGTATTTATTTTACCGATAAATGGTGAGAAGCCAAGCTCCGTTCAGACGAAGGGTTACAACCCCGGTCCTTGTTTGGTTCACGGGTTGTAACCTGGTTATCTGAATAGTTCCATGGTTATCTCGTCGTATATCATCCTGATATGTTTCCTTTTATTCCAGTCCTTATTTTATTTATATTTATATTCCTGTGCTGATTGCTGGTTTTAGTTCTTAAGTGAAGCCTCCATTGTGGTACTTGCTCTTTCTGGGGTCTGACCCAGCTGGTTTTGTGTGGCCAGATTTCGGAGCAGCTCCAGAGAAACTACCGACCTTCCAGCCAGATGGTGGCCACTAGACGGAACCCTGGCAACGAGTGAGTTATTTTTGGCTCTCCCGTTCTATTGTAAAAATATTCTTTTGAGGCGTTTAGCCGACGAGCACCTGTTTAGCTCAATTGCACTTTACTTACTGTCTGCCTACGGGCTGTAACATGATTAATAGATCCTAGGGTTGATCATGTATGACTACACTCTTGCTAGTCCTAACATTTTGTAACGACTAGCTTCATGATCAGCTGAATATATAATATTTGGGACGCCTTATCATTGTATATTTAATGATCATACATCTTGTAACATTTACTTACTTGCTTGTGATTGAGACACTAGGCTTGTTCATGACCATAGGAGACTGTTGGCTTGTAGTAAACCCTCATGTATCTAGACAGCCGTGACCGTATAGCGAGATGGAATCCATTTCATATACGTAGCTAGCTATGTCTGCCCCCGCTCTCCAGTATTCTGGTTCTGGGACGTGACATGGTTTAAGTGGTGGCCCATACAGGTCTTATAAATCAAGATATGTGAGGGTTTACCGAATAGATGTCTCAATCAGTATTCGTCCTTGATCTTTGTTCATATCTTCTGAATCCCTGGATTCTTGTCCTGATCATATGCTTGTATCGTTGCTCTGTCCTGGTCCTTCCTTATTGTTTCCTATGTCGTCTTCTTTAGCGGCTTAGTACCTGACCCGGCCGATCAGCAAGGCGGAGCACCTCCCGTGGACCAGCAGCAACCTGGAGATCAAGCCCAACATTCTGGAGTAGCCTCCAGAGTCGTGCCTTCTGGCGGAGAGCCACCAGTCCAGCCAGTTCAACCTGTAGAACATGATGACGGCACTTTGGTAGGGCTCGTCAGGACCTTGATAGCTTCTCAAGATCGTCGTGGAGATGCCTTGCAACAGGCAGTGGCTGATGCTTTGACTAGAGGTGGTCATCCAGGGAACAGCGCGGCCAACAGCTTCAAGCGCTTGAACCCTCCATTCTTCGACGGTAGTGAAGATGCTATCGCGGCAGATGCATGGCTTCAGGACACAGAGGTGGTTCTAGAAGCAGCCAAGACTCCAGAGAACGAGAAGGTCACCGTGGTGCGCCTACAGTTGTTAGATCTTGCCCGCAGCTGGTGGACAGCGCAGGCCGTTGGGTTAGCAGCACCCATTCCTTGGGCAGTATTCAGAGAGAGATTCCAGACCAAGTATTTCGATGCCGTGGCTCGGTATGATCTGCAGACCAGGTTCACCAATCTGAAGCAAGGAGGCAGGACGGTCGATGGATATGTGGCCGAGTTTTCGAGACTCAGTCGGTTTGCTCCCACTTTGGTGGCAACCGAGTATGATAGAGCCCAGCAATTCTAGCAGGGACTGCACCTGGAGATCTTGTTAGCAGTTGAGCAGTTTGAGCATCAGACTTTTGATGCAGTCTTGAGAGCAGCCCGGAGGCATGAGTATACCTCCCAGAGGATCGTGGACAGGACCGGAGGTCGGAAGAGATCTCACGGCCAGATGAATCAGTCTTCAGCCCCAGCCCCGGCAGCCAGGGCTTTGACTATTGGAGCTCCGAGGCGAGCGGCCTCAGTGACGTCGGTTCAGCATTCCACCCCGACGTACCCTCAGCAGCAGCAGCAGCAGCAGAAGCAGAAGCAATCTTCCGCAGTGGGTTATTCTCATTGTGGGAAGCCAGGCCATGTGGTGGCAGAATGTCGCAGGGCACAGGGATTGTGTCTGGCTTGTGGAGCACCAGACTATAGGGTTGGATCCTGCCCGAACAGGGGTGGTTCATCCTCGTCCAACCTTTCTAGCTCTTCGGTGAGAGGACCAGCTCCGGTCCATCAGCAGCAGTATCCATTGCCGAGGCCCTTGCCGCCTCAGACCCAAGTATTCCAGCAACAGAACCCCCAGCAGTATGCACAAGTCCAAGCCCAGAGTCAGAGCAGGCAGCGAGGATTTCAGCAGAGGGGACCAGCACCCCGAGGGCACGGTCAGGCTATGGTGATGACCGTGGAGGAAGAGTTGGCACCAGGTGAGGTAGTGGCAGGTACTATTCTCGTCAACTCCTTTCCAGCTTCAGCTTTATTTGATTCTGGTGCATCGCATTCTTTTATGTCTGCACGATTCACGACACGGGTAGGATTGGAGCCCGGGTCATTATCAGTAAGGCTCAATATACTTACTGGTAACGAACTTGTGGGAGTAGATAGAGTATTTTCCTCGTGTCGGATCGTAGTTAGCGGTAGGGAGTTCCCCGCTAGATTGATAGAGTTCCCGATGGCCGATTATGATGTGGTCCTAGGGATGGATTGGTTGAGGAACCAGTATGCTAGGATAGACTGCCATATTGGTAGGGTTGTTTTTAGCATTCCAGGAGAGCCAGAGTTTTCTTTCTCTCGAGGCGAGGTTGAGCCTTTTTCTCCGATATTGCGGATGGCAGTAGCAGCAGTTCAGTTGCCCAGAATAGTCGAAGAGTTTCCAGATGTTTTCCCAGAAGAACTTCCAGGTATGCCTCCGAAGCGGGAGATCGAGTTCACTATAGACTTGATTCTCGGGACAGCCCCAGTGTCAGAGAGAGTCTACAGGATGGCGCCGTCAGAGTTGGAGATATTATACAAGATGATTGAAGAGCTTAGAACCAAGGGATTCATTCGTGCTAGTGGATCGCCTTGGGGAGCCCCGATGCTTCTTGTGAAAAAGAAGGATGGTACATCCAGGTTATGTGTTGATTATCGTACCTTGAACTCAGTGACAATCAAGAACAGATACCCTCTTCCGAGGATAGATGACTTGTTTGATCAACTCAAGGGGGCTTCAGTATTCTCGAAGATTGATTTGCGCTCAGGTTATCATCAGATCAGAGTCAGAGAGCAGGACATCCCGAAGACGGCTTTTAGATCGAGATATAGGCATTGGGAGTTCCTTGTTATGCCTTTTGGAGCAACCAATGCGCCGGCAGTATTCATGGACCTCATGAATCGCATCTTCATGCCTTACTTAGATCAGTTTGTAATCGTGTTCTTGGATGACATCCTGGTCTACAGCAAGAGTGAGGCGGAGCATGAGCAGCATCTTCGTGTGGTTCTTCAGATCCTCAGAGAGCACCAGTTATATGCCAAGTTTAGTAAATACGAGTTTTGGCTCGATCGCATTTCGTACTTGGGTCATATCATCACCAGAGGAGGAGTAGAAGTGGATCCCCAGAAGATTGTAGCTATTGAGTCATGGCCAGTGCCCAGCACAGTTGTAGAAGTTTACAGTTTCCTTGGATTGGCTGGCTATTACCGACGATTTGTTTCGATTTTGCTCGAATTTCAGCGCCATTGACCCAGTTGACCCGCAAGGATGCACAGTTTGCTTGGATAGCAGAGTGTTAGAGTTCTTTTGAGCAGTTGAAGTGAGGCCTGATAACAGCTCCTATTCTCATGCTTCCAGATGGAACCGGAGGATTCTCAGTGTACTGTGATGCTTCAGACAGAGGTTTAGGATGTGTTCTGATGCAGCATGGGAAGGTGATAGCTTATGCGTCACGACAACTTCGTGATCATGAGAGAAATTACCCAACCCATGACTTGGAGCTGGCAGCAGTGGTGTTTGCACTTAAGTTGTAGAGGCACTACCTGTACGAAGATAGGGTAGAGATTTTCACCGACCACAAGAGCCTGAAGTATGTTCTCACCCAAAAGGATCTTAACATGCGTCAGAGAAGGTGCTGGAGCTTCTTGTGGATTATGATGTCAACCTGCAGTATCATCCTGGGAAGGCCAATATCGTAGCAGATGCATTGAGCAGGAGAGCCGGAGCTTATTTCCTAACAGCACAACCAGAGCTGTTAGCAGATCTTCAGAAGATGGGTATTGAAGTTGTTCTCCCTTCCAGTGTGGCCTTGATGGCTAGTATGCAAGTTCAGTCCACTATAGTCGAGAGGATCCGGATGGCGCAGTCGACAGATTCCAAGCTTCAGCGACTCAGAGCAGAGTGTGAAGCAGGATGAAGACCAGAGTTATGTATTCATGAGGATGGTACACTTAGGCATGGTAAGCGTCTTTGTGTACCCAGTGGAGATATCAGACAGGAGATCATGTCAGAGGCGCACAGTTCGCAGTATTCCATCCATCCCGGCCGTACGAAGATGTACCGTGATATCCGTCAGCACTTCTGGTGGAATGGCATAAAGCGGGAGATAGCTCGGTTTGTCTCTCGGTGTTTGGTTTGCCAACAGGTTAAGGCCGAACATCAGAGACCGGCTGGACTTCTTCAGCCCTTACCGATTCCAGAATGGAAGTGGGAGCATGTGACCATAGATTTTGTGACTGGACTACCTAGATCCCCAGCTGGTAGAGACGCTATCTGGGTTATAGTTGACAGGCTCACGAAGGTGGCTCACTTTCTTCCATTCAGAGTTGGACAGTCGACGGCTCAGTTAGCAGAGATGTACCTCAGATAGATTGTCAGATTGCACGGAGTGCCAGTCAGTATCACCTCGGACCGAGATTCAAGATTTACGTCGCACTTTTGGCGTAGCTTGCAAGAGAGTTTGGAGACTCATCTCTAGTTCAGTTCAGCATATCATCTGCAGACAGATGGACAGTCGGAGCGCACGATCCAGACTCTTGAAGACATGTTGCGGTCTTGCACACTTGACTTCGGTGGTTCATGGGAAGATCATTTACACCTGGTGGAATTCTCGTACAATAACAGTTTCCAGGCCAGTATCCAGATGGCACCGTTCGAGGCACTGTATGGCAGGAAGTGCAGATCCCCGCTAGCCTGGAATGATGTTGGAGAGAGGCAGATGCTTGGTCCAGAAATGATTGCTCAGACCGTTGAAGTGGTCAGGCGAGTCAGAGATCACCTTCGAGTTGCCCAAGATCGCCAGCGCCATTGGGCCGATTCTCATCGGCGTCCTCTCGAGTTCTCGGTCGACGATCATGTATTCCTGAGGATTTTGCCTAACCGTGGCGTCATTCGTTTCGGCGTACGGGGCAAGCTTAGTCCTAGGTATATAGGACCGTTTGATATTCTGGAGCGAGTAGGAGATGTATCCTATCGTCTCGCTCTTCCACCGTCGCTAAGCGAGGTGCATGGCGTGTTCCATGTATCCCAATTACGGCGGTATATCCCGGACCCGAGCCACATCCTGGATCATTCGGAATTGGTTGTTGGTACCAACCTTTCGTATGAGGAGAGGCCCGTGTCTATATTAGATCGAAGAGAGAAGATCCTCAAGAACAAGACTATCAAGTTCGTCCGAGTTGCTTGGGGTCATCACTCTTTGGGTGAGTCAACGTGGAAGCGTGAGGATGATATCCGATCGCGATATCCTGACTTGTTTGACTCGTGAGGTATAATGTCTTTCTTATGCCTCATGCCATCAATTCCTTGCTTGCATGATTGATTGATTGCCTAGTATAATTGCATGTGAATAGTATAGCTTGTTCTTGTCCCTCTAGCCTCTTAATTAAATTCCGAGGACGGAATTCTTTTAAGGTGGGTAGAGTTGTAATGCCTGTTGTTCGTATTACGTATTTTGGAAATACGTGTACGTATTTTCTTGTATTGTTCCTTGTTTAGTTTTCTTGGCTTGGTTTAACTCTTGGTTTGGGTTGGTTTAGTTTGGCCGGCTGGTTGCTTGGTCCATCATGGACCAAGGTGAACCCCCTACCTACCACCAACCCATGATATCTATTTCTCCACCAACCTTCTCTCTCCTCCATAACTCTCATTTATTTCTTCTTCTTCTTCTTCTTCTTCTTTCCTCCCCACAACTCCCCAACCCTTAGGCAAGTGCAACTTGCTTCCACAAGAGAACTCATTTTTATGGTTCCATTAGCTTCTTCTCATGATTCTAAGACACATTAGAACTTGTCATTTTCCATTTTGAGGCTTTGATTCTTGTAGATCTACAATTTAGTATTTTCGGATTTTGGTGGTTTTGATCTATTAAACTCCCTTGTTTTCAAGTTTTTATGGTTCCATATTGTAGATAATTTTATTCTACCCAATTTTGACCTTTAGAAAGTTGGATTCGGACTTGTTTTGACCAAGTTATGAGCATTTGGAGTTTTGGGATTCCATCCATGGAGTTCTTACAGTTCTTGCTATTCTTGCCCTTTGGAGAAGACAGTGAACAGTGTGCTAGCTTTTTAGCTTACGCCGCTGACTTGTGTACGCTGCTCTTTAGCGAGCGTACGCTGCTTTTCGTACGCTACTCTTTAGTGAGCGTACGCTAGCCTTCGTACGCCGCTCTTTAGCGAGCGTACGCTGACTTGTGTACGCTGCTCTTTAGCGAGCATACGCTGCTTTTCGTACGCTGCTCTTTAGTGAGCGTACGCTAGCCTTCGTACGCCGCTCTTTAGCGAGCGTACGCTGACTTGTGTACGCTGCTCTTTGGCGAGCGTACGCTAGCTTGAGCGTACGCTAGCTTGAGCGTACTTTGACCTGTAGCTCGAGCGTGCCCTTGTGTACGCTGACCCTTGCGTACGCTTCCCATTGGAAGTGTATGGACCCTTTGGTACGCCAGCTTGAGCGTACGCGTGCCTTGGTACGCTAGCTTAAGCGAGCAAGGCGTACGTTGGCTTTGAGCGTACGCTGGCTTGAGCGTACGCTTGCCTATCTTGTCACCCTGGTTCAACCCGAGAGCTTTGTGACCCCCATACGCTGCCGTTTGGGAGCGTATGCTTACCTGAGCGTATGCTTACCTGAGCGTATGGCCTTGGGCAGACTTGATCTTATATTAGCTTGTCAGTTTGTTTTATTTTCCTTATCCTGGATCTTCTATAGCCCTGTATATTGATATTTTATTAGATATTTTACATCCATTTTATATCCTTACGTCTTTTGACCTGAACTTGATAATCATGAAATTACTTAATATGTTTGGAAATGATACCTGAGCATGACCCGATAGTGACCCGTAGTGGTGCACTCCTGACATAATGACTTGACATGACCTGATAGTGGCCCGTCGTGGCGCACTCCTGACAAGTATACTTGACATGATGACCTGACATGTTATATCTTGATAAGCTGTTGTGATGGCTACCTGACATGACATGACTTGTATAATTAACCTGGACACCGTGGGTGATTGTGCCTGTATAAATAAACCAGTCCTGTCTTGCATCATGTCTAGGGAGGGAGCTCCTGAGTACCACGGTCAGGAGTACCTATTGAAATGGACTAAGGTTAATAACTAGATTAACACATTAGTCATGAAGAGATTTTCCAGCTACAGGCAATCCCGTTACCTGGGCACGCCTTGGGATCTGTAGCCTGCCGTCGAGTAGGGCACATTTCCAGCACACTGTCATGTGTTGCACCCTTCAAGCTACCTAAGGGTACATTCGTTTCCTGGACGATGTACCCACCTGAATTCAACTCTAATCTTTTAACCCGGGGAACCTGGATGGTCTGCAGGGCTTGTGGCTGTGGAATAATCTCACTGCATCTTGTTAGTAACTAGGACTGTGATAACCCTAGTTAGTTAAAGTATCAAGCCGTAGGTCTTGCTTGGCCGTGAAATGATTGGATGGAGTCTAACAAGTCTAGTCTTGCCCTAATCTTGTTCCAGACTGTTACATGACCAGAATGCTTGTATTTATTTTACCGATAAATGGTGAGAAGCCAAGCTCCGTTCAGACGAAGGGTTACAACCCCGGTCCTTGTTTGGTTCACGGGTTGTAACCTGGTTATCTGAATAGTTCCATGGTTATCTCGTCGTATATCATCCTGATATGTTTCCTTTTATTCCAGTCCTTATTTTATTTATATTTATATTCCTGTGCTGATTGCTGGTTTTAGTTCTTAAGTGAAGCCTCCATTGTGGCACTTGCTCTTTCTGGGGTCTGACCCAGCTGGTTTTGTGTGGCCAGATTTCGGAGCAGCTCCAGAGAAACTACCGACCTTCCAGCTAGATGGTGGCCACTAGACGGAACCCTGGCAACGAGTGGGTTATTTTTGGCTCTCCCGCTCTATTGTAAAAATATTCTTTTGAGGCGTTTAGCCGACGAGCACCTGTTTAGCTCGATTGCACTTTACTTACTGTCTGCCTACGGGCTGTAACATGATTAACAGATCCTAGGGTAGATCATGTATGACTACACTCTTGCAAGTCCTAACATTTTGTAACGACTAGCTTCATGATCAGCTGAATATGTAATATTTGGGATGCCTTATCATTGTATATTTAATGATCATACATCTTGTAACATTTACTTACTTGCTTGTGATTGAGACACTAGGCTTGTTCATGACCATAGGAGACTGTTGGCTTGTAGTAAACCCTCATGTATCTAGACAGCCGTGACCGTATAGCGAGATGGAATCCATTTCATATACGTAGCTGGCTATGTCTGCCCCCGCTCTCCAGTATTCTGGTTCTGGGGCATGACAGTCCAGGACAGTGGCCCAACAAGCCCAGTCAACTGTCCAAGCTAGAGACCGTCAATGGGCACCGTTAACTGTTATACGGGCTCCTGATGGAAAGTTGTACAGAACCACCCGTGTCCAGTCCCCAGGGCTAACGGACAGGGTGGGTCTTTAAAGTCTCCCTCCAACGATCGAGAATAAGTGCTTTTACTAGCCTCGGATCAGAGAGCAAACATGATACCTACGCACCTGTGTGCTCGGGATACCCGAGTCCACAAGTTTGGTGCAAAGGTAGATCAGCCTGCTATCGACTTGCGTGAGGTGATCACTCACAAACACAAAGAGGCTACCTTGGCATGCGATGAGTCCCTCTCGGGACGTCGTTGCACCCAAGTCATCATCAACTGCTGCTGCGACAAGTTGGCAGCACCTGAAGATCGACAGTCCATTTTCCAACGACTGCAGCCAGCACCTGTCTGACAAAAACTCGAGAAACAAGTACAAATTCTGGGAGACGAGGAGTTTCCTTTCACCTTATGTAATTCAACTCGGAAGGTTCCTCCTGGCAAAGGGAGAAGAAGACAGGCTCTTCCAGCCCGACAATCTCAGCCATCACTATAAAGTAACTCTCATCTGGAGGGTTGCTGCCGACAACCACATGGGGTGTCTATTTAGGCACTCAATCCAAAAAGAAGCTTCCAACACCTGGGGGTGCATCCTCGACCTTCCTGGGGGTAGATGAAGCCAAGGGTAGCAGTCCCCTCAATATATGCAACAACTCGGTGTACCAAGAGCATATACAGGGGGTAGAGATTCTCTGAAATTACGCAACAGACTTGGACTTCCCTCAGGGCGACCACCCTCGCCAAGACGATGCGGCTTCCTGCACAGGGGGTAGTACCCCTTCCGAGTCCGAGGAAGATAACATTCTAATATTCCCCGACGATTTCTCTGTACGAGAATACGACATAGAGAGCACCTCTGCTACGGTCTCTTCCACTTCTACCCATGTACGGACAGTCTTTATGGCTGACGATGATCATGAGGCATCTACTGACCGACAACATCTAGAAGTACTTGAAGCCATGCTCTTTTCCTTGGTCAATTCAGTAGACCAAATCAAAGCTGCCTTGCCAACACAACCAACAAGGACGCCCGGACAAACAAGCTTGGGACCCGCAGTCAACAAGGACTCTAACACGACCGCCTCTCCTTTAGATAATGATCCTTTAGGAGCATCCGTTCCTTCAGCTATAGATGAAGCCAAGGAGGCAAGGAGGGAAGTCCAGGAGCTTCAAACAATGTTTAATTCTCTAGACTCCTCTCGGGACCTCAGAATACGGCAGCCGTATCCCGTTGCATGGAGAGATGTGCCTTTTTCACCATGGTACAAGCTATTTTATATTAATTCGTATGACGAAAAGACCTCTGCTAGTGGTACATGACTTACTTTGAGGTTACAACCGACCACTTGCCGTATAGTGACGCCATCCTCACACGATTAGTCATAGGAGCATTGGATTAGATTGCATTCGACTGGTACCGCAACCTTTCCGACAACTGTATCCATTCTTTTGACGGCTTCAAACACATGTTCCTGTAGAGGTTCTACGAAGTGGGGCATGATGTGACAATGTCATCTCTCATGGACATCGTTCAAGGAGAAAGGGAGCTAACAAAGAACTATATTGAGCGGTTCTGCCAAACCGTAATGAGATTGCCCCAAGGCAATCCCGATAGCTCCTTGATTGAAATCTGCCAGAAGAAGTTGCTCTCCGCAATTAGCCTCTGGATGGGTGATGATCAGTTCAAGGATTGGACGACCTTCATCATAAGTGCTACCGATGCAGAGGCAAAATTGAAGAAGGCTCGTAAGTTGGGATTACACATCCCAGATGGAGAGAATAAGGGCAAACGTCCTGGTTCCACCTCCAGCAACAACAACAATGCCGGTACCTCCAACCGGGATAATAAAGGCAAACAGGCCATGGTCACCGATGTGACCAAGAAGCCTGAACAAAAATAGGGAGAAGGTCAATGGACCAAGATGAATTACTCATTTGAAGATAGTCATGTCAAATCTATCTTCGATATGCTCTTGCAATGGGGTAGGATCCAGCTCCCTGCACCAAGGCGCGAGCCTCGAGCGGCAGAAATGGAGGGCCCAAAACACTGTCACTTTCACCGATATGTCTATTATTCCACTCATGACTGCTTCCAATTAAAGCGGTACATCCAGAGTCTTATCGACTCCAAAGCTCTGTCGATAGACTTTGAAGAGGTTACCGTGGCGGCAAACATGGTGTTAATTCAGTTCATCGACTTCCTTCCAACAAGTACTCCAGACGGGGTAATACCTGTCCCTCGGGTGACGATGAAGGTTACCAATCTTTCATCCGTCCGAAATCAGACATCTGGACTGGTACCTCTCACCACTTTGCGAGGAGAGATCATGTGAGTGCACCCGGACTTAGTGCCCGAAGTTACCCAGGCGGTGTCATCTCCTACCAACAAGAAGAAGGACAGGAAGTCTAGATCATGCCATACAATTTCAGCCGAAGCTGAAGAAGCGGCAGCTGTTGTTACCCGGTCTGGAGCACAAGTCCAGCCTACACTGGACAGTTCAGTCGAAGATCCTCAGCCGGCAATGTTGCCTGTCTCGGATGTTCCAAGGCTGCCGCAGCCTCCACCGACAGATAGGTCCAAGCCAAAGAAAACCCGCTTCGACAGGCCACTCCGTAATGATGTACCTCAAGGGCTGGAGAAACCTTACAACTTTGACATATTAGCACAATTGGCTAATACGCCAGCAAAGTTGTCGTTATACAAGCTCCTAAGGCTTTCCAAGGATCTTCGTGTCGTATTGAACAAAGCACTCCAAAATGCTGACGCCTACGTAGCCAGGTCAAGCCTCCAGAGGAAGACCCGTCAGCAGATCTACAGGGAAGCAATGGCATAGATGCAATGCCCAACATCATATTTACTCCACAGGATACGTTGATCAAGTCCAACTTACATGATCGCCCCTTGTACTACACTAGATACATAGGCGACATCAAGGTGGATCGGATGCATAGCGACCCTGGCTCGTCAATAAGCATCATCCCGAAAAGCTTGCGCCAACTTCTGGGCATCCTTATGCACCGGCTAGCGACGAACAACACTGCCATTAGCGGTTTCAACTCGGAAAGGAGCTATCCCCTAGGGAAGATCCGATTGAAATATCAGATTAGTGACCTGAAGAGGGAGGTTACCTGCTACGTCATAGATGCATACACGTCCTACAACATCCTCCTGGGATGTCCATGGATACATGATTATATGATCGTGCCTTCCACCCTTCATCAGTGCTTCAAGTATGTCAGTAAGCACGGCTTCGTGAAGACTGAATTCGTCGACATCGATCCCTTCAAAGGGGTTGAATCTTATTACTCTTCAGAGGCTTGTCTATATGACGAATCAAAGAAACATATAACTGACGAACTGGAGGCCATCTCAGGGCCAGGGGCACCCTTGAGAATTCATCTCCAGGCCCGTAAATCGGGCAAAACCGCACCCCTCGTCGTAACCTTGTATAAAGAGGTGCCCGGTTCTCCTGCATCACCTGCACAGTTGGAACCAATGGTCATCCGGCTCCCGAGATCCAGCCAGGAGCCGAAACCTGTCATAGGGCCGATGGTGATCCGATTGCCAAAATCTAATCAAAGGCAACATGAAGATGCGAGGCCCTCTGTAACGCCAATAGTGATCCGATTGCCAAAATCTACTCAAAGGCAACCAGAAGACACAAAGTCCCTTACCGAGCCAATTGTCATCCATCTTTCCAAGACGAGCCGGCAACCAAGTGTCGATCCAATACCCTCAGGCAAGTCAATATCACAAGCTGAACCCTTGGTGGTCAAGTTGCCCAAGACATCATCCCGACCTCTGAGCTCGTAGGGGGTAGCCGAAGAGGACGTAGAACTCGCCAAATACCTGGTTACATAGGTTGATAGCCCTTCTCCTGATGATGTAATCCCTATGGACAAAATTCCTTATTTCATCAAAAAGAGGCTGCCGTTAGACTATTCTGAGTATGATAAGCTTAATCTAATGTATGCTGCACGGGACTGTCTAGACGTTAATCTGTACACACAAGTGACAACTGTCCATACCCCAAGTCAACTTGCTCCTATTAAAGGTGCTTACTTCCTAGTCCCAGACAGAAGAGAATGGGGTCACACGATCATCTTTGGCCGAAAAGAAGGTCTTCAATCTTTCACGCCACAAGAGTTCAATCTCGAACCCGATGCTAGAAGATTACTGCTCTACCTGTATAGTCCTCAAGCCAAGTACTTCATGCAAAAGCAGGGGTACGACATGGAGGCTACCCCGGGTCTGAATTACAGCAACGGTCGGTAATTGCCTCTACAGCCGCCGGCACCGGCTGGAAAACCTCAGGACTATTATCACAAATCCAGACACGGCCCCAGGTATGTTACACCAGCAACAACGCCCAAAATTTCTGATGAAGAATGCGAATGACACTCTCATTCGTCCAAGTCACCCACTTACGACTCCGATAACAGCATTGGAGATATATTCAGACAGACTTTATCTGTCAACATGACATCCGCTGATATTGAAGAGGAAGACGAAGACCTACTCGAACCACTTGAGTTGGAGCCATGGGTCCAACAACTGGATGCACAATGGGAGAAGTGCTTCGAACTATGAGACCCTCCCACTGAAGACGAGGTCATACAAGTTAACCTCGGTGATGAATTCTCTCCAAAGCTAATCTTCGTCAGTAAAAGCCTGACGGACGGCGAGCGGGAGTCGTTGTTGCAACTCATTAGAGAATACATCGACGTCTTTGCCTGGAGCTATAAAGACATACCAGGGCTAAATTCCGAGATCGTACTTTATAAGCTCAACATTTATCCGGACGCAAAACCAGTCAAACAACAGCAGCGGCAGTTTCGTCCAGACATTATGAACTCCATTGAAGCAGAAGTAAATAAACTTATAGCCAGCAGTTTCATCCGTGAAGAGCAGCACCCAGACTGGATAGCCAACGTAGTACCAGTCATCAAGAAGAATGAAAAGATCCGAATTTGCATCGACTTCCATAATCTGAATGCAGCATGCCCTAAGGATGAATTTCCTCTTTCGACCACTGACATAATGATCGATAATACGTGTGGCTTCGAGCGCATGTCCTTTATGGATGGCTTTTCAGGATACAATCAAATTAAAATGTCTTTTGATGATAAAAATCATACGTCATTCTGAACACCGATCGGCGTGTATTATTATACGGACATGCCCTTCGGACTGAAGAACGTCGGTGCTACATATCAACGTGCTATGAGCGTCATCTTCAGAGATCACTTACACAAGATGGTGGAGTGTTACGTTGACGACATCGCCGTCAAAAGCCACTCCAAAAAATGATCATTTACATGATTTGAGAATAGTGTTCGACCTTATACGAGCGCACAATCTGAAGATGAATCCTACCAAGTATTTTCTGGACGTGTCTAGCGGGAAGTTCTTGGGATTTTTCATTACTTCCTGGGGCATTCACATAGACCCCGATAAAACAAAAGCAATCCTGGAGATGAGTCCACCAAGGAACCTCCGTGAACTCCGTGGCCTTCAGGGAAGACTAGCCTACATCAGGAGGTTCATATCTAACCTCTCAGGGCGATGTCAACCCTTCACTTAATTTATGAGGAAAGGTGTCTCTTTCGTATGGAACGAGGAATGTCAGCATGCCTTTGACGATATTAAGGAATACCTGACAAATCCGCCAGTTCTGGTAGCCCCGGTCGCCGGAAAGCCCTTCCTGCTCTATGTATAGGCGATGGAACACTCCCTCAGTGCTTTGATAGCACAAAATAATGACGCGGGACATGAACAAGTTATTTACTATCTCAGCCGGATGATGGTAGGATCGGAACATGGGTACACCGCCATGGAAAAGGAGTACCTTACCCTAGTGCCATTCAGAAAATACGACACTATATGACAGAGCAGACCATCCATGTTGTCTCAGGAGTTAATCCTCTCAGGGTTCTCATGACCATACCAGGCGCACCCAGTTCTCGTCTAGCCACCTGGGCGATACTGTTATCCCCCTACGACATGGTTTTTGTTCCGTAAAAGGCTGTCAAAAGTCAAGCCCTGGCCGACTTCTTAGCAGCCCATCCAGGCTCAGAAATAGCCAGAATTTATGAAGAAATCCCCGACGAAGTCATCGCCTCAAACATGACTTCACATGATGCCATTTGGCGAATGTTCTTTGATGGTGCTTCAAGAACGGGGCAACAAGGTGATATCGTCGCTAGAGTCGGGGTGGTATTAATTTCTCCCTCTGAACTAGTGGTCAATCGGACGTATTCTCTTACAGAACCCTGTTCAAACAACGTAGCCGAATATAACGCTATAGTCATCGGACTCCAACTCGCAAAAGAAGTGGGGATCAAGTACCTGGAAGCGTATGGCGACTCGCAGTTGGTTGTTAACCCGATCCGAGGCTCATACGAGGTTCGTAACGAGGACCTGATTTTCTACTATCAGACAGAAATTGCCATCATTGCAACCTTAGAAGGGTTCTTTATAGAGAATGTTCCTAGGCTCCAAAATATCGAAGCCGATGTCCTAGCAGGCCTCGTCGCTTCCTTGGCACTTCCAAATGATACTCATCATCTAGTCGATGTGATAGGCTATGAGCTGGTCTGTCCCAAGAACAATGTTCAACTGGGTACGAGTTACTCCACCCAGATAACCAACGACATGCAAGACTGGAGACGCCCGTTCATCGACTTTACAGTCTACCAAATTCTGCCAGAGAATGTGAAGGAAGCAACTTCAATCAGAAGACGCTCTTTCAGATTCTTCTATGATACAGAGACGAAAATGTTATATCGACGATCCTACGATGGGCTACTATTAAGATGCCTGTCAAATGAAGAACCAAAGAAGCCTTATGCGAGGCTCACGATGGCGCTTGCGGGGCTCACCAACCTGGCCCGAAATTTCAAGATCGTCTCCGCCGGATGGATTACTACTGGCCCGCAATGGTAGCAGATGCAGTTGATTATGCAAAGAAGTATAAGGCTTGCCAAATCTACGCCGATTTCAAACATCTTCCAGCCGAATTCTTGCACCCAATAATGGCCTCTTGGCCATTTGAAGCATGGGAAATGGACCTCATTGAGCCAATCACCCCACCGTCGTCTAGGGGGCATCAGTTCATACTTGCCATACCGATTACTTCTCCAAATGGGCGAAAGCTGTTTTGCTTGCAGAGGTGAAGACATCAAATGTGATTAGCTTCATAAAATATCACGTCATCTACAGTTTTTGACTACCTCGTAGGATTTTTCACAACAATGGTCCGCAGTTCGCAAGCCGTGCTTTCTATCGATTTTGTGACAAGAATCGAATTCAGAACATGGCCTCGACGGCGTATAACCCATCGGCTAATGGTCTGGCTGAAGCTTTCAACAAAACCATAATCAAGCTCCTCAAAAAGTTCATGTCTTCAAACAAACACGACTGGAATGAAAAGCTTGGCGAGTGCTTATGGGCGTATCGCACTATGATTTGGACGGCTACAGAAAATACACCGTTCTCCTTGGTTTACAGGAGCGAGGCAGTTCTCCCATTAGAGACTCAGATCCCCTCGCTTCGCATTGCCCTTACTTACCGATTGATGGTGGATGACAACCACCGCCGACGGCTACAAGAACTGGAAGCCTTATAGGCTCAACAAAGCATAGAGCTCTACCAAGCGCGCATCTCTCGGGCTTTTAACAAGAAAGTCAAACAGAGAATATTCTAAGTTGGCGATCTCGTCTTGGCCGTTCACCGACCAATGGTCATGACTCATAAGACTCCCGGCAAATTCCAACCTAAATGGGAGGGTCCATTCATCATCGAGACTGTATTCTCCAATGGCGCATACCGACTCGCAAAGCAGAATGGGGACTTGCTCATGATGCCCATAAATGGCAAGTTCCTAAAAAAATACTATGTTTAAAAATATCCCCATACTACCTAGAGTGTCGAGTTATGTACATCAGGTACCTCTGAACTTACACTCTGCATCTCTCCGAGTGACAAGTCATGTATAGTAATACCTCTGAACTTCTACTCTGATATTTCGATTGTCATTTATCACGTCCATATTACCTCTGATATAGACAATCTCCTAGCTTAACACTTGTACCCAACTCGGGATAAAAGACATGGTGTTAAGACCACAAAACCTATCACGTCCATATTACCTCTGTTGGGTTTTGTCTCGAATCTATTACTCGCACCACCAGTGCACAAAAGGGTAATAGGTCCACCAAATTTTTTTTCCTGATTATCGTATGTCACGTCCATATTACCTCTGATATCGATAGTCTTTCGACTTAATACCTGTGCCCAACCCGGGATAAAAGACATGGTGTTAAGACCACAAAACCTGTCACGTCCATATTATCTCTGTTGGGTTTTATTTCAAAATCTATTACCCGCACCACCAGTGCGCATAAGGGTAATAGGTCCACAAAAGTTATTCTAATCTATTACCCGTACCACCAGTGAGCAGAAGAGTAATAGGTCCATAAAACTTATCCTAATCTATTACTCGTACCATCGGTGTACCAAAGAGTAGTAGGTCCATAAAATATCATTCAAATCTATTTGCTCGCATTTCCAGATGCACAAAAGGGCAATAGGTCCACAAAAAGTCCTCCAGTAGGATGTCCTTTATCGAACACAAAATGCTGTATTAGGCCCTCTAGTACAAGCACCACAAAACTACCACAAATAAAGAACGGAGTGAATGTATTCTATTTATTCAAAATCTGTTACATTCATAAGACTACATCTCCAGTAAAGGATTACACTGAAGTCCAAAAGAAGCAAAAAAACATAAACTACAGCTAAAGACAGACAGAAATACAAAGACAAATACGAACGCTTATTTGTCATATTCCTGGAAACAACAATTATATGGCATCGCATGGATCCCTACAGTCAAGGATCATAGTTGCGTTAAGGCATATACCATTCTCAGCCATTTTGCATACAAAAGATCTATTTGATTAAGGTCTTCGGCGGGAGCAGGAGGGTCAGAACTCCCAGTGTTGCTACCCTCAGACTTGGGTTCCTCCTTCACAGCAGCCTCAATCTTGGGAGTAATTCCCTCTCCGGTGGACGCCAGCTCTTCTTTTACCTCAAATTTTGGTATCACCTCCTCTTTAACAAACAGTGACTCTTGTTTGATGAAAGGGGGCATCATCTTCTCCTTCATAATGGTCTCAGCATTCGGCATGGATGCTGTAAAAATCAAAGAAAGAAGATAGTCGTATAAAAATAAAGGACTCCTTTTTCAGCTATACGGCCTAACAAAAATCATGCGGCTTAGTTATGAGACACTTAGGTTGCTCAGTCATGAAGTGCTCATGCGGCTCAGTTATGAGGCACTTATGCAGTTTATGCAGCTCAGTCATGAAGTGCTCATACGGCTCAGTCATGAGCCACTTATGCGGCTTAGTCATGAAGTACTAATACGGCTCAGTCATGAGGCACCTATGCGGTTCATGCAGTCCAGTCATTAAGTGCTCATGCGGCTCAGTCATGAGGCACTTATGCGGCTCAGTCATGAAGTGTTCATGCGGATCAGTCTTGGGACACTTATGCGGTTCAAGTTCAAATGAGCAGCGCTTATGCGGCTCAACCCATGCGGCCCTATCATACAGAACACATGCGGTCCAAATGAGATAGGGCATGCATCGTCCAGGCTTAAAGCACAGTGGCAATATATGACAGGCCCGTACGTAAAATATGTGATATGGCCATTCAAAATTTTAGTTGTCGTCTTTCTACCGTCCGTACTCTTGATAGGGGGTTGCACGTTGGGATGAATAGAAGGAGAGTATGCCGCTCTCGACGGAGAGGCAAGTCCCTTTCCTTTGGCCGCCGCACCAGTCGACTTGGAAGCTTTTGGAGCCATAACAGAAAGTATGATGAAGACGAAGGAGAAAAAGATGAAAGAGTAAAACCACTCTCCGAATGACCCCTATTTATAGAGTTTCTGGAGAGTGCCTCTTCGATTCTCGAGATCATTAAAGATAATGACGACGTTTGGGGATCTTTTCCCTAGTAACCGTCAGCTTTATCTCAAAAAATGCCTCTTCGGTTCTCGAGATCATTAAAGATAATGATGATTTTTGGGGATTTTATCCCTAGTAACCGTCGACTTTATCTCAAAAAAAAACCCTAATCCAAAACTGAATCAAGATATTAAATGCAGCAGTGACAACTGGCAGGCTGGATGGGGTCTCTCTATGGCTCAAGATTTTTCTACGGCTCAAGATCTTCCTGCGGCTCAAGATTTCCTCGCGGCTCAAGATCTTCCTGCGGTAAAAGGCCTCTTTGACTTGAAAACTCCCTGCAGCTGACATATTTCCATGCTTCTTATTCAAAGTATTCTAAATTTGCAATTTAAAAACTTTGAAAGGGGGCCTTGTAGAAGCATAGAAAATATAGGGTTCATGCGGGTCACAATTTGCCGCATAAGTACTTTGGACCAAACTGGTCCGCATAAAGGAGAGCCGCATGACAGATTCAGCACCCTATGCGGCCCGTCTGCAACCAGACTGATTCGAGCCGCAGAAGAAAGATATGCGGCCAAGTTGGTAAGTCCGTCTGATAAAGCTAACAAATTCTGTCGAAGTCGACAAAAATGACCGCTCTGACACTTTGATAAAGAGATAAGACATGATCAGACAAAGTCATGCGGCCAGAAGGATTACTACCCGAGACGCATGAACCTTATGCGGCTCAACCTATGCGGCCCTAAAGTTTCTGAGCTTTATGCGTCCAAGGATGACTGTAACCTAAGCCGCATGAGCTTTATGCGGCCCAAAATACAGAATCTATGCGCCCAAAAGTCCTTAAGCTACATGCGGACTAAGAAAGACTGCGACCTAAGCCGCATGAGTCTTATGCGGCCTAATATGGCTGAAAACTGAGGGACTCATGCGGCTCAAAATGATTCCTAGCCTAAGACAGGACACGTGGCAGGCTGACCAAGTCTCAACCACCCAGATTTGCTGTAACAAAATCTCAACAAATCGCTAGCTGGCGGCCAAAGAGAGGGTCTTTACGTGCTGATTAGCCACGTGGCCACGTGCCATCTATGCGTGTAACGCCCCAGTCCCAAAATACGTAGGACTAGAAACGTAGACATGCCAGCCGTATAATAAATATACGTAAGCTGTAAAATGCAGTAGAACCATGACTAATCACATCTACACAAAATAAAAGAATAAAACTTTTTATATAATGATAATAAATTGTCTTGATACAATATGTAGGGTAGAGACACATCCACTACCAACAAAATAAAAGAAAGAGGTACACAATATGCAAAAGAAATGATGAAGGTAGCAGGATAGATCCAAGACATGTCATCCTCAAATAAGTAGAGAAGACCACAATCTCGACTAGAATACCTGCGAAAGACACGAACACACACCTGGGAAGATAACCAGGTCCTCAGAGGGACGTAACAAGACACATAATATCATGCCAATATAACTGAATATAAATTGCTCAAATAAATAAGTCAATTGAATTATAATATGGTCCAATACACACCATTGAACTAGCGTACCATCCCCCCAACCAAACAAGGACAGGAGATGGTAAACTAATTCACGATGATGTATCTTTCTATGCTGCGAATCTATTATGGTATCCGGACCCCAACAAGGTTCAATACCTTCTCATCGGAGTAGAAAGCCACACCTACAACCAAACAAGGACAAGATATGGCAAACTAATCCGCGACAAGTTATTGTTCCAAGCCGCGATCAGATACAGGTACCCAAACTAAAAGTACTCATACCTAACGGGTAAAGGTGCCTAACCGTTCTAAGTGAAATGTAGCTAAGAACAATCCTTCCTATGCATGGGCCCTGGCTAAAATGGGATCGGCATGGTCCCTCCCCCCTTGGGGCACCAGAGGCCCAATCAATAAGACCATAACGTCCTCAGAATGCCAGTGGCCGTCAGTAATAATGGGACATCAACCCCGTATCTCCAGCGGAGCATCCGGGTCACAAGAAAAAGTGCATAGTAGCCCATATGCTAAGGTATTATCCTCTCTGCCCAATGCCTACTATGTTGTATCCGCAACACAAAACCTCTATAACCGCTAAGTCAAACTAGCATGCAATTATATTAGCGGTAAATCCTATCGCACGGCTTATACGTACTGGTGGCCAGCTAATCATGCACGTCCGTGTTCTACATGCGATACACAACTTCGTGGTACAACGTGTCAAGGCCAATGAATGCAATACACAAGGTGGTCCCTTAAATCTAGGTTTAATATGTAAGAAAAAAAATAATACATAGCAGGAAATATAACTGAACAGTAAGTTCTAACAAGTTATGCCATGTATTTATTTTACATAAAGAAAATAATAAATAATGCATGAAATATGAGCTAAAATAAATAAACAGCAAATGGCAAGGTGTCTTACCTGGTAGGACGCCTGGAGTACTGCAATGATCAATATGGCACGAATTGCGACTTCGGGTAACAACTACACAAGGTGACCTCTGATGGTGGCACGGACAGTTCCATTGGGTCCAGAAGGGTCAAATTAGGTAGGGTTTCGCAAGGTAGTCCAGATTTGGCAAAGAAATAGGAATAATGGCTTGGTCATGGACAAGAGGATAATCGAAGAAAATTTGGATAAATAATATATATACGATTTTTAGAAAACTATTTATAATATTCGAAAACTATATTAACCCAAAAACATTATATGTAAAAAAATTGTTTTTAGATTAAAAACCTTAATCTACTTAATAAATTTATTTTTTATAACTATTTGAAAATATATAAGTGATAATTTGGAACTAAAAATATTTATAGGTTAAATACTTGAGAAAAATACAAAAAATCATTTTAGGTTAAAACCACTCATTTGTAAAAATATTCTTTTTTTTAGAAAAGAAAAAAAAGACTATACTTTTTAAATAACAATATTTTAGTTAAATATTTAAAAATATTTATGAGTTACTTAGGCCAAATCTATAACTTGGTCATATATATATATATATATATATATATATATATATATATATATATATATATATATATATATATATATATATATTATATATATATTGCAGGAATTGGATAGTGTGGCTTGTTGCCTAGTTTTTAGCTCGAGTTTTTTGATTTTGGTTGTATCTTCAATCTGATATTTTGATTGTAACCTGAGTTGGGACTCATATGATAGATCAATAAAATTCTAGTGTTCCCTAAAATATATATATATATATATATATATATATATATATATATATATATATATATATATATATATATTTGAAACAATACTAGACCTAGTAAAATCATTTTAGTGCCCAATGAAAAAGAAAAAGAAAAAAACAATATTTCATCAAAAGAATTTCTGGTCAAACTATATAAAATACCATAAATAACTTAATATATTTTAGGCTAAAAATCCAGTTTTCAAATCAATGCATATACTGTTATACATAAAATAATCATAGTAATGATAATAATTATAATACACTAAAAAGAAAACTTTATCACACTAAAAATAAAAAATTAAAAAAATTACACATACTGTACTCTTTTCTCTTTTAATAGAGAGAACAGTGATCACCATTTAAAAAGGAAAGAGTACGAGTGAGAGAGATACATGCGAGAGAGAGGACAGAGACAGAGAGGGTCGAAATGGAAAGAGAAGCGGGAGTCGAAGGGGGTTTATTAGAGGAAGGTTCGACGGCGACGGCGGTGCGAGGAGGGTTTGGAGGAGGCGGCGAGATGGTGGGTGACGGCGGCTATGGAGCTTGCGCGGGAATCGCCGTCGCTCGCCGTGGTGGGGCTTCTTGGCGGAGGAGACGGTGACTAGGGCACGCCGGCGCCCGAGGAAGGGGGCACGGTCGTGATGGCGGAGGACTCAGCGTACGGCCAGATCTGGAAATGCGGGATGCGGTAGATGACGACCGGGCTCGCGGCACCAGAGGGAGGCGGCGGTCCCGACTGTTTCTTCAGAGCGGCGGTCGGGCACGACTCCGGTGGAGGTAAGGCAGGTGGTGTTTTATTTTGGGGGTTTTTAGTGTGGTTGTGGTGGTGGGGTTTGGTCAGGAAAGTCGGAAGGTCAGAAGGTCGGCCAGTGGTACTCCGGTGGCCGGAGGGGGAAACGACGCTGTTTGGGTGATGATCATGGGGTGTCTCGGCGGTGGTAGGGGTGCAGCGAGGGAATGTGCTACTTGAGACCAGGGGATCGGCGTGGTGCTTGCTGTCAGGGAGGCGTGGGATTATCTTGGGTTGATTTGTCGGTGTTGACGGCACAGGGAGGATGGTTGCAGTAGTGGTGATGACGGTGACGGTGGTTCTGGAAGGGTGGTCAGTATTGTTGGGGAGGAGTAGGTGAACACGGTGGCTGGGAGGAATTTGGTGGCGATGGTCACTGTGGAGTTGGCGGTGAACGGTGGAGGGGGTAGTCGGAGTTGGCTGCTGCAAATGACAAGGAGGAGGTGGTTGCCGCCGGTGGGTGGTGGTCTGACTGGGTGGCGAGGCTAATGATGGTAGCGCTCAGGGAGGCATTAGGCTAGGGTTAGGAACGTCGTGTCGGGATGGTTTTCGTGTCCCGTGTGACACGGAAATGACGGAGGATGGTGTCCGGGACTGTCGTACATATAGACAATATATTTGTATGGTGGGGATATAGTAGATGGGTGGCACAGACATAATGCACAATCTGTGGATGGTAGATAACTTATGGATGAGTAACTCTCCTTATATAGGAGGTGGGAATTCCCAGGTGGAGAAGGACTTGTAATGGTTTAAACCCCGATGGATAATTCCATCTTTTTATTTAAATCGATTTAGAAATTAAGCAATCAAATCCAAATCAATCTAGATAAAGTTCTGTCTATTTAAAATAAAATCTTTTCCAAATTTAAATTATCAAAATAATTCAAATATTAAATAAAACAAAATTTTAAATACCTTTTTCATAAATATTAAAATATAACATTAATTAATTTCAAAAATCAAGATAATTACTTAAATATTAAATCATAAAATAGCTTTTATAAATAACAAAATATATTAGTAAACAAATTCCAAATTTTGCAAAATATCTGGAATATATTTTATAAACCAAAATTTTCAAATCACTACTTATTTTTAAACGACGAATAAAATAACTCTTTTATACAAAATAAAAATATTTATCACATTTGTTTGAACATATATTTTTCTTATATAAAATAAAATTTATAATAAAAATGTTTTTCTAAAGGTGTACCTCGCACACATTCGCACTCGACGAGCAAAATATAGAAAACGTAAATTGGCGCGTGACGTACAATACGCAATTAATATAAAAACCAAATTTATAAAAAAAAATTAAAAAAATGGTAGAAAAAAATTAGGGATTTTACATCCTACCCAACTTACAAGAATTTTGTCCTCGAAATTAAGATTTAGTAGGGGGTGAGAAGGCACAAAGGGGTAGCGATGAGGAAAAAATCAATTCACAACGTTAAACAAAAGATGCATTAGGAAATCGTGATTTAGATAAATACGAAAATAATCGTGGATATGGCTAATTAATGCAAGAATGAAAATGATCGAGGGTTTTAATCAAGATAACTTGCAATAGGAAATGGTATGGTATCAAGGGAAAATAAATTAGAGACCTTTAAGATATGGTTTCTTGGGAGTAGGTTGAGGGCACGATTAGGAGAACGAATTGAGTCACTCCTAATTTAAGTAATTAGGAGGTCGTGATAGTAAATATAAGGTCGAGGAAAAGAAGGAGCAGTTTAGGATGAAGATATAGCAACATCGAACGATAATGGTCATAATCGATGGGGAGGCTAGAGGAAGTTCAAGTACAACGCCTTCGTCCTTCTAAAATAGGTGAAGGCGAAAGCAATAAGGAGTTCAAAAGACGATATTATCGAATACGAATACGTGGTTCAAAGACGACCGAATAATTTCAAAAAGAATTTTCAAGGCAGTCGGAGATGAGACTCTAGAGGCAAAGTTTAACTATGTCTCCATTCACGTTAGAACGATATGTAAAAAAAAGGCGAACCAAAGTGCACTAGGTTGATCAGTCCATCATGCACCGGTTCTGATTAGACAATATATTAGTGGGTGCACACCCAATAAAATATGTCATGATCAAGCTCGATAAAGAAATAAGCTTGCAAAACTTAGACTAAATTAGCATCATAAGATAGTCAAAATATAAGTAGGGGATATTGATGAAAGAAATTAAATAGTCCAAGATTCTTAAAATCTAAGTCTTGTATGAAGCTTGGACTTATGCAGTCATCCTAGTTTCCTTGTCTATGGCTTGGTTGGCTAGATGGGTTAGGGTCCTCTAAATTCTAGAACCTAAGTGAACTTGCTAATATAGGTCACAAGGACAAAGGGATTGCTAGGTCATAAGATATTCTACCCAACTTACAAGAGTTAAACTTATGGTATTTTGGGATAATTGAAACATGTCTATCTATAGGATCACCTGTCTAATCTCTAGTAAGCACGAAGGAAAGATAAGAATTATAATAGAAGGAATCAAGCAAGATGCAATCAATAAGTCGAACGGTAGTTTGAATATGGAATCGAGGAAATAAGTCAAGTTTGTGGATGAGATCCTAGACTTTTAATCCTATACGCAGGCTTGCTTGGTACGGTAAAGTAACCAAACAATTTATCTTGACCTGCATGGGCCACCACAAAAACATGTAATGCCCCAGTCCCAAAATACGTAGGACTAGAAACGTAGACATGCCAGCCGTATAATAAATATACGTAATCTATAAAATGTAGTAGAACCATGACTAATCTCATCCATACAAAATAAAAGAATAAAAGATTTTATATAATGATAATGAATTCTCTTGATACAATATGTTGGGTGGAGACACATCCACTACCAACAAAATAAAAGAAAGAGGTACATAATATACAAAAGAAATGACGAAGGTAGCAAGATAAATCCAAGACACGTCATCCTCGAATAAGTGGAGAAGACCACAATCTCGACTAGAATACCTGTAGAAGACACGAACACACACCTGGAGAGATAACCAGGTCCTCAAAGGGACGTAACAAGACACATAATATCATGCCAATATAACTGAATATAAATTGCTCAAATAAATAAGTCAATTGAATTATAACATGGTCCAATACATACCATTGAACTAGCGTACCATCCCGTCAACTAAACAAGGACAGGAGATGGTAAACTAATTCACGATGACGTATCTTTCCATGCTATGAATCCAATATGGTATCCGAATCCCAACAAGGTTCAATACCTTCTCATCGGAGTAGTAAGCCACACCTACAACCAAACAAGGACAAGATGTGGCAAACTAGTCCGCGACAAGTTATTGTTCCAAGTCGCGATCAGATACAAGTACCCAAACCAAAAGTACTCATACCTAACGGATAAAGGTGTTTAACTGTTCTAAGTGAAATGTAGCTAAGAACAATTCTTCCTACGCATGGGACCTGGCTAAAATAGGATCGGCATGGTCCCCCCTGGGTCACCAGAGGCCCAATCAATTAAAGCATAACGTTTCGCAGAACGCCAGTGGCCGTCAGTAATCATGGGTCATCAACCCCGTACCTCCAGCGGAGCATCCGGGTCACAAAGGAAAGTGCATAGTAGCCCATATGCTAGGGTATTATCCTCTCCGCCCAATGCCTACTATGTTGTATCCGCAACACAAAACCTCTATAACCGCTAAGTCAAACTAGCATGCAATTATATAAGCGGTCAATCATATCGCATGGCTTATACGTACTGGTGGCAAGCCAATCACGCACGTCCGTATTCTACATGCGACACACAACTTCGTAGTACAACGTGTCAAGGCCAATGAATGCAATACACATAGTGGTCCCTTAAATCTAGGTTTAATGTGTAAGAAAAAATAATACATAGCAGGAAATATAACTGAACAGTAAGTTCTAACAAGTTATGCCATGTATCACAGTTTATTTTACATAAAGAAAATAATAAATAATGCATGAAATATGAGCTAAAATAAATAAACAGCAAATGGCAAGGTGTCTTGCCTGGTAGGACGCCTGGTGTACTGCAATGATCAATATGGCACGAATTGCGACTTCGGGTAACAACTACACAAGGTGACCTCTGATGGTGGCACGGACAGTTCCATTGGGTCCAGAAGGGTCAAATTAGTTACGGTTAACGCAAGGTAGTCCAGATTTCGCAAGGGAATAGGAATAATGGCTTGGTCATGGACAAGAGGATAATCGAAGAAAGTTTCGATAAATAATATATATACGATTTTTAGAAAACTATTTATAATATTCGAAAACTACATTAACCTAAAAACATTATAGGTAAAAAAATTGTTTTTTGATCAAAAACCATAATTTACTTAATAAATTTATTTTTTATAATTATTTAAAAATATATAAGTGATAATTTGGAACTAAAAATATTTATAGGTTAAATACTTGGGAAAAATACAAAAATTATTTTAGGTTAAAACCACTCATTTGTAAAATATTTTTTTTTAGAAAAGAAAAAAAGTCTATACTTTTTAAATAACAATATTTTGGTTAAATATTTGAAAATATTTATGAGTTACTTAGGCCATATCTATAACTTGGTCATATATATATATATATATATATATATATATATATATATATATATATATATATATATAAAACAATACTAGACCTAGAAAAATCATTTTAGTGCCCAATGAAAAAGAAAAAGAAAATTCAATATTTCATCAAAAGAATTTCTGGTCAAACTATATAAAATACCATAAATAACATAATATATTTTAGGCTAAAACCCCAGTTTTGAAATCAATGCATATACTGTTATACATAAAATAATCATAGTAATGATAATAATTATAATACACCAAAAAGAAAACTTTATCACACTAAAAATAAAAATAAAAAAACTTACACATACTGTACTTTTCTCTCTTTTAACAGAGAGAACAGTGATCACCGTTTAAAAAGGAAAGAGTAGGAGCGAGAGAGAGAGACAGGCGAGAGAGAGGACAGAGACATAGAGGGTCGATAGGGAAAGAGAAGCAGAAGTCGAAGGGGATTTAGTAGAGGAAGGCTCGGCGGCGACGGCGGTGCGAGGAGGGTTTGGAGGAGGCGGCGAGATGGTGGGTGACGGCGGCTATGGCGCTTGCGTGGGAATCACTGTCGCTCGCCGTGGTGGGGTGGCGCACGCTCGGGCGCTGGCACGGCGGCCGAAGAAAGAGGAAGGGTGCGGGGGCTTCCCGACGGAGGAGACGACGACTAGGGCACGTCGGCGACGGAGGAAGGGGGCACGGTCGCGATGGCGGAGGACTCGACGTGCGGCCAGATCTGGGAACGCGGGGTACGATGGAGGACGGCCGGGCTCGCGGCACCAGAGGGAGGCAGCGGTCCCGACTGTTTCTTCGGAGCGGCGGCCGGGCGCGACTCCGGTGGAGGTTAGGCGGGTGGTGTTTTATTTTAGGGGGTTTTAGTGTGGTTGTGGTTGTGGTGGTGGGGTTTGGTCAGGAAAGTCGGAAGGTCGGACGGTCGGCCAGTGGTACTCCGGTGGCCGGAGAGGAAAATGGCGGTGTTTGGGTGACGATCTTGGGGTGTCTCGACGGTGATAGGGGTACAGCGAGGGAATGTGCTGCTCGAGACCAGGGGATCAACGGGGTGCTTGCTGCCAGGGAGGCGTAGGATTATCTTAGGTTGATTTGTCGGGGTTGACGACACGGGAAGGATGGTTGCAGCGGTAGTGATGACGGTGACGGTGGTTCTGGAAGGGTGGTCAGCATTATCGGGGAGGAGTAGGTGAACACGGTGGCTGGAAGGAATTTGGTGGCGATGGTCACTGTGTAGGTGGCGGTGAGCGGTGGAGGGGGTAGTCGAAGTTGGCTACTGCAAATGGCAAGGAGGAGGAGGTTGCCGGTGGTGGATGGTGGTCTGACTGGGTGGCGAGGCTGATGACAGTAGCACTCAGGGAGGCAGTAGGTTAGGGTTAGAAACGTCGTATCGGGGTGGTTTTCGTGTCCCGTGTAACACGAAAATGACGGAGGATGGTGTCCGGGACTGTCGGACATGGAGACAATATATTTGTATGGTGGAGATATAGTAGATGGGTGGCACAGACACAATGCACAATCTATGGATGGTAGATAATTTATGGATGAGTACCTCTCCTTATATAGGAGATGGGAATTCCCAGTTGGATAAGGACTTGTAATGGTTTAAACCCCGATGGATAATTCTATCTTTTTATTTAAATCGATTTAGAAATTAAGCAATCAAATCCAAATCAATCTAGATAAACTTCTGTCTATTTAAAATAAAATCTTTTCCAAATTTAAATTATCAAAATAATTCAAATATTAAGTAAAACAAAATTTTAAATACCTTTTTCATAAATTTTAAATATATAACATTAATTAATTTTGAAAATTAAGATAATTACTTAAATATTAAATCATAAAATAGCTTTTATAAATAACAAAATATATTAGTAAACAAATGCCAAATTTTGCAAAATATCTGGAATATATTTTGTAAACCAAAATTTTTAAATTACTACTTATTTTTAAACGACGAATAAAATAACTCTTTTATACAAAATACAAATATTTATCACATTTGTTTGAACATATACTTTTCCTATATAAAATAAAATTTATAATAAAAATATTTTTCTAAAAGGTGTACCTCGCACACATTCACATTAGACGAGCAAAATACGAAAAACATAAATTGGTGCGCGACGTACAATACGCATTTAATATAAAAACCTAATTTATAAAAAAAATAAAAAAATGGTAGAGAAAAATTAGGGGTTTTACAATGTGGCTCAAAACACATATCACTATAAATAGTCGGGTGCCACACCCCTGCAAAAGGCTGGCAACCTTCAAAAGACAATTTCTTCAAGAGCTAAAGACTGCGTCGGATAGTCCAAGGAGTAAGATAGAGTTGATAAACTTTTTCGAGCCTCCACCGTCACCCCCCCAGAATAAAAAACTAAACAATTGTACTTAGATCGTTTCCTAGGATTTCTTTCTAGGCTCTTCTTTGTTCAAGCGAGTTTGCAATCAATTTCAGTGTTTCTGTAATACCTGTCTTTGATATTTAATGGCAAACATATATATATATATATATATATATATATATATATATTTTTTTTTTTTTTTCAAAGTAGCATTTTATTCATTCATCAAAAACCAATCGGTTCAAAGAGGTAATTACAGAGCTTCGAAAAAAGATGGAAGAGACTTCATATGCTTGCACCTTTGTAGAGCCTTCAAAATTTGGCGTCGAACTTCGACTACTAACTGATCACCCGAGAACTTGTAATTCTCATATGTCCACTTGTTTCTATTTTTCCAAAGAACCCAAAAAGCTGCTGCCACTACGATTTCCCGTAAGTGAATCATAGGCCTTCGCCACCAATGTTGAAGTCTTTGTTGTGGATCACCAGAACAGGAAATATTGAAATGATGTTGAAGCTGTTGCCAGACTGTCTTCGCAAGTTCTCCCTCATGAAATATATGCTTAATAGATTCTTGTTGGGGCTCTGTACAACAGTGACACTTCGAGGCGAGATGATATCCTAGTCATTGAACACTATCGTCCGTAGGGAGACGATCAAGCAGGATTCTCCAACCCAGTACAGACCATTTGATAGGAATACATGAGCTTCAGATGTGACAGTAATTCGTGTCGATGGGGTATGGCACTCTAGTATGACGCCAAGCCGATGAGAGAGTGAACACCCCAGACTGCGAAGGAGACCAAGACCATGGCTGTTGATTTGTAGGATTATAGTGAATGAGGTGGTTGGAAATATTTCTCCCATGGAGGATTCTTTTCCAGATTTGTGATGCATTAGAGTTGCTACGAACCACATCAATGTCCGTATATTTGCAGTAACGAGTCTTGATGAATGAAGACCATAGCCCATCCTAGGTTTTAAATTTCCACCAGAGCTTTGTAGAAAATGAATCGATAACTTCGTCTAGACTACGAAGGTCCAGCCCCTTCTCTTTCGTAGGCCTAGCCATCGATGTCCAACTCAGCTATGAGTGCTTGTATTGCCCCTCCTTTGAGCCCCAAAAGAACTTCGAAAACATTGTTTCTAATTGATTAATAACAGCCCTGGGGGGACTACAGGCCGCAAGAGTATACATCGGAATTGATGTTAATACAGATTTAAGAAGGATAAGTTTACCTCCATAGAAAAGAAGTTTCTGCTGCCATCCATCTATACGGCCTCTAATTTTTGCGATCAGCTCCTCGAACATACCCACGTTCTTTCTACCAGACATGAGAGGACAACCTAGGTAAGTAAAAGGAGGGTTTGAAGCTTGAAATCCTGTGATCGACTTAAGCTCCTCTTCTCGATCAGCTGAGCAAGAAGGATGAACGTAGACAGAAGACTTGCTTTTGTTGATAAGCTGCCCAGACGCTGCTTCGTATCTGGCAAGAATTGAGCGCAATACACGCACAGATGATACGTCCCCGGCTGAGAAGATGAGCACATCGTCCGCGTAGGCGAGGTGGGTCACCGCCGGGCATCCGCTTGGGGCATAATAATGGTTGAAAGCAGGAATTTCTACCAGCTTCTTGAGGTTGCGTGATAAGGCTTCTGCAGCAATGATGAAGAGTGATGGGGAGATAGGATCACCTTGGCGAACACCACGATAACCATGGAAGAAACCTGAAGACTCGCCATTAATAATAGTAGAGTACCAAACGTTGCTAAGCAGACGATAGACCTGATTGATCCAATTTTCGTTGAAGCCAAATCTCCGCATAACCTTCATCAGGAAGCTCCACTCTACCCTGTCATATGCCTTAGCCATATCAAGCTTAATGGCAACATTCCCTCCTCTGTTTTTAATCTTCATCATGCTCATAATCTCCTGGGCGAGAATAACATTATCAATGATTTCTCTGCCAGGGACAAAACCCGATTGCTCAGGGGATATAATTTTCGGAAGGAGAACTGATAACCTATTAGCCAAAAGCTTAGAGATGATTTTGTTCATAACAGTGCAAAGGCTAATAGGCCTATAGTCTGACCACGTTTTAGGGTGCTTGTTCTTCGGAATGAGGACCAAAGATGTACTCGAAATGGCTCTAGGAAGAGAGAAACCATCTACGAATAACTGACAAGCCTCAACTATATCCTCCTCGATGATAGACCATGCAGTTTTGAAGAACTTAGCTGTGAAACCGTCTGGCCCCCCCGCACTGCCCGAGTCTATACTGTTGACTACTAAAGAGATTTCCTCCTTCGTAGGATGAGCAATCAGAGCCTGATTTTCTTCCTCAGAGATGAGCGTGGGAATACAATCAAGAAAGCTCTCGTTTTGTACAATAGTTGTACTCATAAACTGCTCTTCAAAGAATATATTAGCAGACGATTGGATGTCCCTGAGATCAGTAAGAAGGCCCCCTTCTGTTTCAATCGAGTGAATTCTTAAGCGTCTCTGCTTGCTATTAACACATTCGTAAAAATAGGACGTGTTCCGATCTCCGTCAAGATCCCACCGCAGTCTTGCCTTCTGCTTCCAATATGAATCCTCGTATATAAGTCATTGTTTGAGGAGAGCCCTCGCCTTTTGGAGTTCTGCTCTGGTGGTGTCCGAGTGATGAAGATCATGCTCGATTTCCGCCGCTAAAACAGAGTCTTCCGCAACCTTGACCTGTTGGAAAATGTCTCCATATGTGGCTCGACTCCATATAGAAAGGGCTTTTCGACAAGCAGTCAGTCTCTCCGAAATCCGCACAAGAGCATTGGGGTGGTGAATAGAAGTCCAGGCAGACTCAACAACCCTGAGAAAATCCTCATGAGTTGTCCAAAAATCCAAGAAACGAAATTGTTTACGCACCTTAGCGGAGGCTGATTTGAAAGTAATCAGTAACGGCGAGTGGTCTGATTCGTTTCTGTTCAAGTGCTCCTCGATGGATAGAGGAAGAATGGAGAGCCAGTCTTTGTCCAACAACATACGGTCCAGGCGTGAGCCCTGCTTATCCCCATCTGATTTCATCCAAGTAAACATGCTACCAGTATACTGGAGTTCCGAGAGACCCGTTGTCATCAGAAAATTATTAAAATCGCTCATAGCACGGAAATTTGGTTGAAGACCCCCAGTTTTCTCTTTCCTGTTCCTGACAACGTTAAAATCTCCCCCGACGGCCCAAGGGAGCTGGACCTGGGTTTGGAGTTGTTGGAGCCTCTCCCATAGAATGAGACGACCTTCCTTAGTATTATCTCCATGAACAATAGACAGAAGAGTTTCTGAAGGTAAGAATTCGTTTGAAAAACGAACCGAAAGAGCTTGATCAAAAGAATCAACAAACTGCATAGAAGAACCTCCTCTAGTGAATATCCAGATGTTGCCTTTCTCGTTAGAGAAGCCCTGGGAACAACCCAACTTAATCTGGAAATTTGTCAGTTGACAAGGAGATACTTTAGGTTCAATAACCGCAATGAGGTGAACTTTGTTTACCCTAGCAAGGTTTTTGATTCTCTTAAGAGTCAACTTATTAGCAATACCCCTAACGTTCCAGATTAAGAATTTAAACATTAAGACTTTGGCTGGAGGAATTTGCGCTGACTGACCGGAGAACTCTGTCCGATGGGGGAGGAGGAGCCTTTTTCTTACGGACGGAGATCGGGTGTTTGGAGCCTTCCGCTTCTTTTTCTTGCTTATATTGTTCTGCCAGAATGCGCGCGTCTTCTTCGTCAGCTACGTCTGCCCAAGTACGACCTTGTATTTCACCTTCTTCCAGCTCCTCTGTTCTCGCTGCATGTTGCTGTTCTTCCCCTGGATCAATTGGCCCCGGCGTGCTCGGGGGAGAGGCCTCATTATTTTGGGATGGTTCAGGACTTAAATGTGGATTAGATGGAGATTGGACGTGCTCGTTTCCTGTATGGGGAGGAGAGATGAGCTCCTTTAGGCAGTTGTCCGTAGTGATAGGTTCAACTGAGAACTGCTGCTGTGCTGTCGAGACCTGGTTAGCTACTGTAGTATCATTGTTTAGAGCACTGGTAGACGCCTCTCCCAGATTAGAAACCCCCTTATTTGGCTGAATCTCCTCTCTTTGTTTGTCTGGCTCTCCTCTCATGAGGATCCTGGTCACAGTTGGTTGTGCCTCTTTTTCAGAAATAACTGCCTTTCCTTTCTCGTTTGCTTTGGACTTGCATGATTCTGCTACGTGACCTTGATGACGGCATGCATTACAATAAGTTGGAATAGATTCATATTCAATGTGTTGCCAAAAGCTCCTATTCCGCGGCAAGTTGATCCGAATTTTGTGTTGGAGAGGTTTAGAAGCGTCAATCTCGATGAAAACTCTTGCCAGGCTTGGGCGAGAAAGTTCTGCAGTTGCTTTGTCGATTTTCAGGGGGGAACCAATGGCTCCAGATATGGCAAAAAAGGGCGTCCTTTGCATAAAAGTGGTGGGGGAGATTTGGGATATTGATCTATACCGGAGTGATAGGAGATTCATGATTAGGCGAGAAGTCAGGATCCCATTTGAAGATCCGCATCGGAGCACGCGCAACGTACCAAGTTTCCTTCGAGCGCAGCCGCAGAAAGTCGGACTCGCAAGAGGGCCGGATGAGAATGTGCTTTGAATCAATTAGACCCAAGTTGATATATATATATATATTTTATATATATATATATATATAAAATATATATATATATATATATATATATATATATATACTGCAGACTCTCCCACATTGTTGACGCCTTCTCTATGAAGTTGTGGTGGAAGCTTCGTTCTAGTCAGAACCTATGGGCTAGATTCATGAATGCCAGGTAATTCAAACATATACACCCATCGCTGGTTATATCCAGCAGCAGATCCTCCGCAGCTTGGCGGCGTATTCTTGCGGGGCGCTCCATCGCTGAACCGGTGATAAGGCTCCAACTGGGCAATGGCGAATCGTCGACCTTCCTGGAACGTTGGGCGGGAGACACCTTACTCCCCAACCTCCCGACGGCTCCGGGACATATCAAGATCAAGGATTTGTGGGACTAACCAGGGAATGACTGGAATTGGAACCAGATCTGAGATTGGGTTGGAAAAGAGGCGGTAGAATGCATTCGCAGCAACGATCTTAAGCTTGGTCCCGAGCCCGATGTGCTGAGGTGGTCGACCGAAGCTTCTGGATCCTTCTCGATCAGCTCGGCGAGAAGAGTGGTTCGGGGTATTGGGGTGCAATCTCCTACTATCGTTGCCTTCTGGCAGAACTACATCCCAAGTATATGGTCTTTCCTTATTTGGAGAGCATTTTGCAAAAAATTGCCTACTGATGACAATCTCAACTCCATCGGGTTCAGCCTTGCGTCTGCGTATAATTGCTGCTCGGAGCGTCAGGCCGAAACCACCGACCACATCTTCTGTCAAGGGGATTTACTTGTCCAGGTCTGGAGGGTCTTCACTTAGCGTTGCGGGCTGCATCAGGGGGGTGGGCTCTTCAACGATCTCCTGGCAGGATGGGCCTCTACTTCCCACGGTCACCAGATCGTCGTGGCGGCTGCTACGTGGGTCCTCTGGAAGAATCGCAATAAGGCGAGATATGAAGGGCACCAGTACTCTGCCGACCAGATTATTAGGGAGGTAATCCGACAGTGCCGAAAGATCAGATCCCTCTGCTCGCACGGCCAACCTCTCTTTTGGAACTCTCTTCTCTTTTAGCTCATCAGAATTTCTGTCTTTTTGATTGGGTTTAGGTACAGGCGTCGGCATTTTGAGCCTTTAAGCGGTTTGCTCTGAGCGGCTTACCCCTTTCTTATAGTTTTTTTTGCGCATACTTGTAAAGGCTTCGGAATTTTGTGCCTTGAATGAATAACAAGGGGGGTTTTTGCTTTTATATATATATATATATATATATATATATATATATATATATATATATATATATATATACTGCAGAATGCCTGTAGGGAGCAACAACTTCACCGATCTAGTTGCAGGCTGGGCTTCCGCGTCCCACGGCCATCAGATCGCTGCGGCGGCCGCGACATGGGTGATCTAGAAAAATTGTAACAAAGCGAGATACGAAGGCCACCAGTACAACGCCGACCACTGATTTGGAAAACCATCCGGCATTGCCGCAAGCGGAGCTATCTCTGTTCGCACGGCCATATGACATTTTGGCACTCCCTCCTATTCCCGGCTTAGCGGTTTTAATTTTTGCTTCCCTTGTTTTTTGAAAGTATACGTGTATAGGCTTTGTCATTTTGCGCTTTCTGGTATACTTGTAAAGGCTTAGGCATTATGGCCTTATTGAATAAAACGGGCAGTTTCTCAATATATATATATATATATATATATATATATATATATATATATATATATATATATATATATATACTTAGGTGTAATAAAAAAAAAGAATAAGACAAAATTGCTACAGTGCATCCCTTCCCCACTCCTCGAGCATGGCCGAGCCCGAGCCTAAGCTTCAGAGGAAGCTTTTGATTTTTTTTTTCAAAGTTTAGATTTGATCAATTCTTGATCAAATCTTTTCAAATATGTTCCTACACAATCCTACATAGCTTCTCGACCGATTGAATCAGAGATTTAATCTAAAACCTATTCAAATTCGAATTAAATTCGCATTTAAACACCCGACTATATAAACTCAACCTCTCGATAGAGATTCTTCAAAAAACCTTAAAAATTCTCGAATCCTTAAATCCCCGATGCCCTAGAGCCTCTGTCTCGACCACCGCGTGCCACCGCGCCACAGGCCGGACCACCGTCGGCCGACGTCGCAGCCGAGCCCTCGCGGAACAGAGGCAGCGATTGCAGCAACAACATAGGCCTGGAAGCCCGACTTCACCGGTACCTCTCTTAACCATCTCTTGATCAACTCTCAATCCGTTTGATCCGTTAGAAACCCAATATATACACCTATAAATGCCATCAATTAGATTTCTTAGAATCGATTAATTCTGTGAGAAAAATTGATCTCAAAATCCCGAGAAAATTTGATTTCAGGAATTTGCAATAGAACGAAACAATCCCAAACCCTCAACTTTGGAGGCCGATATTGGTTCATCGAAAAAGAATCTTAGAATACCTGCTGAAGGAAGTTGTAGACAACCTAACCATGTTTGAATCCCTTCAAACAGTTTTATTTTTAACCATATAATTTTTGTTTAATTTAAATTCCAAAATCCCGAAAAATTAGCTTTTAAAAACCTTAAAAACCTCAGATACGAGGTCCGTTCCGACAAACCGGGCGACCCCGTCACAAATCGAAGGTACCTAAAGGTGCGTATCGACTTTGTGGACGTGTGGGCATTAACGGAATTCAAAGTGGTCGCGTGTGCGCGACGAATTTGACCCGTATCCGTCGAAGAATGCCGTATCGGCCTTTTTCCAAATTTCTCAATTACCTTATACACACTCGTCAAATCACAACAAAACTGGCGTCATTGGACTCAAAATCTTTTTCTGGTCCTGTGAGCCAAGTTTGGTCCAACTTTGAGACCGTCGACCGGATCACCGTTTTACGGGCCCCACGATACGATTGAATGGGCAATTTTGTGTACGACTCATCAGAATCCAAAATTGGACATACCATTGAGTTCCGTAGACATAGTTTGACGAATTTAGGGACCGTAGGTTCTGGCACGCATTTCGGTACCAGCGGATCCAATGGTGGACATCGTTTTGACCCAAAATTATGATTTTGCCCATGTTTCAGAATTGGACTTTTGGACAGGCATTTCCTAGATATATCTTTTGCACTAGGAATATTTTTGATGTTTATTTCAGTATCCGGAGCTGTCTGTGGTTTGTTAGTTTTGTGCTGACGCTTGTGACTGTTGGATTGCCCTTCTCGTACCGCAGGCAAGTATGTCTTGTTATGATTTCTGATTGTGCATATTTATTTTAGCATGTTTACTGCGCGTCTAAGTTACACTTGGGTGAAAGCGACTATATTAGTCGTTCTTTTTATTTTTTTCTTTATTTCATGCATATCGACTTAGAGTTAAGAGACGACCTCATGTGTATGAAGCATCCCTATGCTTCATTGGCCCAGATACTTGTGTATCATGAGTCACTAGTCTCATATAGATCTCGGACCTACGTATCGACTGGCCATCGGTGTGCACATGCCGTGCAATAGGCAATAACTGCTAATAGTTATGGATGTCTTGAAGACTTAGCAGTTATTAGGAATATTGTGATGTGGATACAACACGTGTAGTGCATGGGATGGGAGAAGACAACTATTAGGCGTAGGGGCTTTCACTCGTTTATTTTCCTCTAGATGCCCTTAGTGACTCAGTCGAGTGCTAATGGGCCGCACATTTACTTTCCTCTAGCTGCCGTTAGTGTCTCAACCGAGAGCTAGTGTGTCGTGCACTTATTTACTTTTCTCTAGATGACACTAGTGCCTCGGTTTAAATGCTAACGTGTCGTGCATCTATCTTTGGAAAGCCCCTGCGTGGAACATTGTCTTCAAAGTGCATTTTCACATAGATGGTTAGGAAGCCCAGTTGTTGTTTATATTTCAGTTATTATAGCATGTTTTTCTGTATCTTGTTATATCCCTCTGAGGATCTGGTGATCTCTCCAGGTATAGACGACAAACAGCATTAGGAGGAGTACAGTTTCGGACTAGACTATCCATTGGCAGCTGAGGAGGTCTCACATTCAGAGCCAATTTGATTTTTTTGGTTGATGGACTTATGTACTTGAGACTCTTTTTTTGTATTCATTTCAGTTTATTTATTTTTGTAGCTCGGTAGTAGATTTGTTTCCGTCCGACAGATATTTCTCTTTATTTTCAGTTTAGACATTTGGTTTGTTATTGAGATATAGATGTTGCCTATGACCTTAATATATTGTTATGAGCTGGGGCTCTCTTATTACAACATATGTGTGTATACGTAGATTCCATATATTGGAGTAGTCTGCGTATGCATACATCTGGCATGTACATATTTCCTAGTCCTACGTATATTGGGACTGGGGCATTACAAATTTTTGTGGTGGCCCATACAGGTCGAAATATATTGTTTGGTTACTTTATCGTACCAAGCAAGCCTGCATATATGAATAGAGTTTAGGAATTTCATCCACATGCTTAATCATCTTCCTTGATTTCAAAATTTCGGATTCTCGTTTGACTGCTTGTCTTGCATCTAGCTTGATCTTGTGCTAACGTAATCTCTGTTTTCATGCCAATAGGATGAATCTTCGTAGTGGTCGCGCTACCCTTCTCGCTATTACTGTTGGAGATTCAACCACTCCAAAAGGACCAGCGGATATCAGCCACCCCAACCATGTCCCCAACCACTCTAGTACCATTCGGACCATCATTGCAGCCTATGATGACACCACCCACTACTCAGCAGCAAGCTCCGGCACCCCAAGTGGGACAGACAGGCCCCGAAAACCCTGCATCTCAAGAAGAGTTCCTACTACCCTTGCTACCCTATCCACCTCAGTTTCCGCCACAGATTCTACCTCAATATCCACCATCATATCCACCACAGCAATCTCCACAGTGTCCACCCTCATACCCCTCCAGTATCTGCCTTAATACCCTCTACACTACCCCCATCCATATCCTTCATATCCCCCGTAGTACGGGCCACAGTTTGTGCCCCAGATGCCATACATGCTTCTGCAGCAGCCCATGCCTCAGGCTGGTGGGACTTCTACAGACAAGATTCTCCAGGGCTTGATGCAGGCCCAGATGCAGCAGAACGAGACCATTATGAGGAGTTTGGAGACAACAGTGACACGAGCACTCCAAGCCTCTGTAGGCACTATCGAGGGGTTCCGTAACATGGATCCTCCACACTTCAAAGGCACTGAAGACATCATCAAAATTACCAATTGGCTGGTTAAGACAGAAAAACTTTTGAAGGCTTCGGAGTTGTCTGTAAACCTATGGATGGCGACATTGAAGCTACAGTTGGAAGGAAATACTTATGATTGGTGGGCCGCCGAGGAGAGATGACTAGGACTTGATCAAACATGTGAGGAGTTCAAAGAGCTATTCAATACGAAGTATTTCTCTGACACTGCCAAGGACGCACTTTATGACCAGTTCCTACACTTGGAACAAGAAGCATGATAGTTGATGAATACGATGTCGAGTTCAGTCGATTGAGTCGTTTTCCTCCAGGATTAGTTTCGACAGAGTTGAAGAAGGCCAAGAGGTTTCATAGAGGCTTGAGCATAGAGCTACATAGATACACTAGTTATGAGTCGCAAGTTTCACAGGCAGCCATCTTGGCAGAAGCTAGGACTCGGGAGGCAATAAGCAAAAAGGCACAAAGTCGATGATCAACAACTACAGTTGGACTAGCTAAAGATGCTCAAGCAGGACCAGTAAAGCGACCCCTAGCACACCAACAGTATCAACCACAGAGGGCAGGACCATATCTGGTGCAGGAGAAGGTCATATGCCACTACTGTGGCAAGATGGGTCATATTCAGAGATATTGCCGACGACGTCTAGGGCATTGCTTATCTTCTGGTTCTAGTCAGGATCATGCCAAAGATTGTCCACAGTTGAGAACCACTGCAACACAACAGATGCCAAGGCCAGCAACCATTGAATATCCAAGGGGCAACCAAAACATGGGTCAAGCATTCAGCATGATATCAACATGGCCACCAAACCAAGGAGCCATAGATGCAGGTATGACATTTTAGTTAAATTTACCATTGCATGACCATGATCATAGAATAACTTAGAAATTTTATGGCATAAACCTACATAGGTATAGAACACGAGGGTATCCTACCTAGTTAGAAACTACTACCGCGATCCGTCCTACTTCCTCGGTTCGTATGTCATCATAGTGCCTCGCTAAAATACGGAAGTGCGAGGACGACATACACAACAGTTTCTCTTTTGCACGAAAAATCGTGACAAGATCTTCGCGCTCTATTCTTTTTTCGTCTTGCACTTCGTTTCCATCGATCGTGCATTATTTTTTAATTTCGTGGACGAAATTCTTATAAGTTGGGTAGGATGTAAAACCCCTAAATTTTATGGATTTTTTTAAAATAAAATAGTCATGATTTTTATATATTTTAAATTGTTAATTGATTCCGTGTTTTAACATTTATTTATTTATTCATTTATTTAGCTTTTTTTTTTTAAAAGGAATTAAAGTGAATATTTTTTATAATGATAATAATAATAATTCTCTATTATTTTGTTATTTCCACTGTAGCTATAATTATCATTTTTATTATTATTCATTCTTATATTTATTATTATTATCATTAATATAATTATTATCATTATTATTATTACTTATTTAATTATTCCTTAAGAAATGATTTTTTAATATATATTTTTATGTACATTTATAAGGGTACAATGTTTTATAGAGTTTAGAAAACTTGGAAATATTTTTGTTACTTTTTAAATTTTTGGAGGATTTTTATTATTAAGGTTTCCTATATATATATTTTTTTTTATTATTAAGGTTTCCTATATATATATATATATATATATATATATATATATATATATATATATATATATATATATATATATATATATATATACTTAGGTGTATAAAGAAAAAAAAAAGAGAATAAGACAAAATTACTGTAGTGCATCCCTTCCCCACCCCTCGAGCATGGCCGAGCCCGAGCCCAAAGCTTCAGAGGAAGCTTTTGATTTTTTTTTTCAAAGTTTAGATTTGATCAATTCTCGATTAAATCTTTTCAAATCTATTCCTATACAATCCTACATAGCTTCTTGACCGATTGAATCAGAGATATAATCTAAAACCTAATCAAATTTGAATTAAATTCGCATTTAAACACCCGACTATATAAACTCAACCTTTCAATAGAGATTCTTCGAAAAAACCTAAAAATTCTCGAAACCTCAAATCCTCGATGCCCCAGAGCCTCTGCCTCGACCACCGCGTGCCACCTCGCCACAGGTCGGACTACCGTCGGCCGACGCCGCAGCCGCGCCCTCGCAAAACAGAGGCAGCGGTTACAGCAGCAACATAGGCCTGGAATCCTAACATCGCAGGTACCTCTCTCGACCATCTCTTGATCAACTCTCAATCTGTTTGATCCGTTAGAAACCCAACATATACACCTATAAACTCCATCAATTAGATTTCTTAGAATCGATTAATTCTGTGAGAAAAATTGATCTCAAAATCCTAAGAAAGCCCGATTTCAGGAATTTGCAACAGAATGAAACGGTCCCAAACCCTCAACTTTGGAGGCCAATTTTGATTCATCTAAAAAGAATCTTAGAATACCTCTTGAAGGAAGTTGTAGACAACCGAACCATGTTTGAATCCCTTCAAACAGTTTTATTTTTAACCATATAATTTTTGTTTAATTTAAATTCCAAAATCCCAAAAAATTAGCTATTAAAAACTTTAAAAACCTCGGATACGAGGTCCGTCCCAATAAATCAGACGACCCCGTCACAAACCGATGGTACCGAAAGGTGCATATCGACTTTGTGGACGTCTGGGCTTTGACAGAATTCAAATTGGTCGCGTATGCGCGGCGAATTTGACCTGTATCCGTCGAAGAACACCGTATCGACCTTTTTCCAAATTTCTCAATTACCTTGTGCACACTCGTCAAATTGCAACAAAACTAGCGCCATTGGACTCGAAATATTTTTCTGGTCATGCGAGCCAAGTTTGGTCCGATTCTGAGACCGTTGACCAGATCGCCGTTTTACGGGCCCCACGATCTGATTCAATGGACGATTTTGTGCACGGCTCATCGAAACCTAAAATTGGACATACTGTTGAGTTCGTCTCGAAAAACCGGATCCGTAAACATATAGTTTGACGACTTTAGAGACCGTAGGTTCTGGCATGTATTTCGGTGTAAAGCGGGTCCAATGGCGGACATCATTTTGTCCTAAAATTATGATTTTGCCCCTATTCTGGAATTGGACTTTCGGACAGGCATTTCCTAGATATATATTTTACACCGGGAACATTTTTGATGTTTATTTTAGCATCCGGAGCTGTCTGTGGTTTGTGAGTTTTTGTGCTGACGCTTGTGACTGTTGGATTGCCCTCCTCGTACCGCATGCAAGTATACCTTGCTATGATTTCTGATTGTACATATTTATTTCAGCATGTTTACTTCTTTATTTTATGTTTATTTACTTAAAATTGTGCGTCTAAGTCACACTTGGGTGTAAGCGACTATATTAGTCGTTCTTTTCGTTTCTTTTCTTTATTTCATGCTTATCGACTTAGAGTTAAGAGATGACTTCATGTGTATGAAGCATCCCTATGCTTCATTGGCCCTGACACTTGTGTATCATGAGTCACGAGTCTCATATAGATCTCGGACCTATGTATCGAATGGCCATCGGTGCGCACATGCTTTGCGATAGGCAATAACTGCTAATAGTTATCAATGTCTAGAAGACTTAACAGCTATTAGGAATATCGTGATGTGGATACAACAAGTGTAGTGCATGGGATGGGAGAAGACAGCTATTAGGCGTATGGGCTTTCACTCGTTTATTTTCCTCTATATGCCCTTAGTGACTCAGTCGAGTGCTAATGGGCCGTGTATTTACTTTACTCTAGCTACCGTTAGTGACTCAACCGAGAGCTAGTGCGCCGTGCACTTATTTACTTTTCTTTAGATGCCACTAGTGCCTCGGTTGAAATGCTAACGCGCCGTGCCTCTATCTTTGGAAAGCCCCTGTGTGTAACGTTGTCTTCAAAGTGCATTTTCACATAGATGGTTAGGAAGCCCAGTTGTTGTTTATATTTCAGTTATTGTAGCATATTTTTTTGTATCTTGTTACGTCCCTCTGAGGACCTGGTGATCTCTCCAGGTATAGATGACGAACAGTATCCCGAGGAGTACGGTTCCGAACTAGACTATCCATTGGCAGCTGAGTAGGTCTCGCCTTTGGAGCCTATCTAATTTTTTTTGGTTGATGGACTTATGTACTTGAGACTCTTTTTTTGTATTCATTTCAGTTTATTTCTTTTCGTAGCTCGGTAGTGGATTGGTTTTCGCCCGACAAATATTTCTCTTTATTTTTAGTTTAGACATTTGGTTTGTTATTTCTCTTATTTATCATTGTGGTCTCTTTATTTTTAGTTGAGACATTTGGTTTGTTATTTCTCTTATTTATCATTGTGGATGAGATATAGATGTTGCCTGTGACCTTCATATATTGTTATGAGCTGGAGCTCTCTTATTACAGCTTATATGTGTATACGTAGATTCCATTTATTAGAGTAGTCTGCGTATGTATACAGCTGGCATGTACGTATTTTTAGTCCTACGTATATTGGGACTGGGGCGTTACAATGTTCAAGTTGGATAATAAGGAAGAAGCTTTATGGGTTCATAAAGTTCATATGTTTGAGTATTTGGTACATCCTATGGATTGGAAGAGAAAGCATAGGCATAAGTGAAGAGAGTTGCTACAGATGTGTTTATAGTGTGCAGAAGAATTTGCTCAATATTGATCAGATATAGAAGGTATTTCGTAATTACGTTGTGACTTGATCTGCATGGTCTATCGTGGAATCAACATGGAAGATTAAATCGGAGATTGACTAAGGAGTTTATTTATTGGTCAGTTGGTATAGGTGGAGGAGTTTATTTTTGTAAGCTTCGAGTACGAAACCTTTTCTAAGTGGTGTATTATGTAATGCCCTACTCCATATGGTACATTGAGTTGATTGTTTGCTAGAAGGACTGTTTAGATTTGGATTCAGGCGGAGAAATTATTTAGAGATTTGCTTAGTCAAGGCAGATATGCATTTCTTCAATGTGGATGGCTTTAATAATTCTCTCATTTACCTTCACACTTAATGAATTGATGTTGCATGTTTAATCCTGTATGCTATGAGTTTTGTTGCATGCTATTAAAAAAGGGAAAAAACCAAGATAGAAGAGAGTAATTATTTTTTTGTCAACTTGTATAAAACATGGAATATTTACTTGCTTTTATGGACTTAGTTTTTTATACTTCTTCTGTAAGACATGGTTTATTATACTATTGTCATAGACATGAAATATATTGTTGTAACTATGCTACCATGTAGAGTATAATTCTACAGTTATGCTATTATGCGAAATATGGTGTTGTTACTGTGTAACATCCGTAAATCGAATTTTGGATTTTTTTTCCTCGAATTTTTGGACTTTTTCTATTTTTTTAATTTTTTCTAGATCTTTGAAATCGATAATTTTAATATAAAGTGTATTTTCGATCGTGATAGGCTATCGATATATTGTTGGATATTAGTTTTGTAAACCTAAAACTATTTTATATGAGGTATTACCCTAAATAATTTCTTGTCCATTTCCTTGAATTTTTGTAAGATATAAATATTTACTTTTATATGAGAAAAATATTATTTTTAAATAAATATTCTGTTATTACCATTTTATTATTTTATTTTGATCTTAAGTTTTTAATGATTGAAATTATAATATTTTCCCCCGTATTGGGTTTAGACCATTACGGTCATAGTTCTAGCCTACTGAGTTCGGACTCAGATTGTGGGCTAGGGTTTTGAATTTAGTAGTAATGGGTAGAGGGTAGGTAAATTGTAATTAGCTAGTGATAATTAGTAAACATATTGTTACTGGTTAGTGTCAGTTAGTTGTTAGTGATTTCTACTATATTTTCCTACTCATATTACAATTACAACCTTGCTACTAGCGTTTGCGGCTCACCCTACACTCTATCCTATAA